>OV651820.1:50201444-50486481 GCA_927349885.1 Psylliodes chrysocephalus | reverse complement strand
TGTGGTTACTTTTTTGACCTTTTTATATTTCAATAAATTGAATTGACACGAAGCCCTTAGACATAATATATGAATAAGAGTATAATATGCTACTCATGAAAAAAAAAACAAAGAAAAACTTTTAAATGTTTATATTATGATCAAGTTTTTTTTTCATAGTTATTTCAAGTCGATTTGAATCAAATTATAATATACTTCATTTGCACACGTTTAAATAGACCTTTAAGACTCAGTTGAGATTCTGTTCAAACTGCGTTACAGCTATTAACATTAACGTACAACGTCTATTATAAAACTAAACTCTGACTTTAACAT
Organism: Psylliodes chrysocephalus; assembly: GCA_927349885.1. Lineage (NCBI taxonomy): Eukaryota > Metazoa > Arthropoda > Insecta > Coleoptera > Chrysomelidae > Psylliodes > Psylliodes chrysocephalus. The sequence goes on along the minus strand of OV651820.1, from coordinate 50,486,166 downwards.
AATCGCCTTATATAGCTCCCTTGATTTTCTCGAACCTTCCAGATGTCTTTTGACACGGAATGACATTTCTATACAGTTCTTTTCTTTTTTAATTCGTACGTTTACCTATTGCCGCCTGTTACCGCAAGGTGTTGGGTAACATTGCTCCCTTTTGTCTAATTTTTCGTCCCGAATAACTTAATTACTGGGACTTGGTTTTATCCCAACGAGGAGGATCTACACTACTGTATGGCGCTAACTTTTAATATGAACTACCTTGGTTTTACTTCCTGCTGACAACTGACTGCGGTAGATCGTCGTTGATATTTTTGAGGACGGTGAAGGCGCTTTCCCAGTTTCGCTGCAGTTTCGGCGCTTGTGATTGTACAGTCATACCCCAGTATATATACCAATCAGTATTGGCACTCTGAGGCGGCACGTTTGATCTTTAAAAGTAGAAATTTTAGTTGACACTTGACGTTTTCGGGATATGAAAAGTTTTCTTTACACGGACTTGGTATACCTGGTTAGTTGAATTTTTGTTCTGCTGTTTTTCAAATTCATGTGTATGAGGGAGATGTGAGATACCTTTATAGACAACGGTTGAACAACTTAATTACTTTGAAGAAGAAAATAGATTAGATATCAGGGCAGTCTTCGCAAATGTAAGAAGGACAGAACCGTTTTAAATTTTTTATATATGTGAAATATTACTTTTTGGTAAAAAGTTTAATTACTTTTAGTTCAAAATATAACGTTAGTTTGTCAAGGGAAATATATAACACACAAGGTTAGAGTAACAAAATAGAGGTATTGCTTTATTTCTTAAGAATTACTCTAATCTAAAACTTTTCTAGTATATTGCAAAAATTTATTCTATACGTTATACTGCAAAATCTATAGGAAAGTATGTAGTTTTAAATTTAAAAATTTGTAACGGAGACATATTTAGTGTAGTTTTTTTACAAATATATACTCAGTGACTTGTTTTTATGAATGAGTTCAAGTATGGCAGACTAGAATCGTGATTTTTTATTATGAATTAATTTGAATTTTAAAATGGGAACTATATGTATATGGTTTTCGTAGTTTTTACACTTGTGATAAAAATATCAAAGTTATGTATATTGGCCATTTACTACACACATCAAATTCATAGACACAATACATATTACTATTTGACATTCTTGTAAAACCACTAATTTAAAATTGACTTTAAACTAAGTGACTACACACAGAATTGTTTGAAAGCAGCCATAAGGTATAATTTATTTATTGGATACTATCAAAAAATTAATAGTAGTTACATGTAGAGTTAAGTAACAAGAAATTTAAGAACAAAAAAAAACAAACCTTTATATCTAGTGAACTTAATTTAGTACAGTCCTCAACTTTCTCAGGCTAACATTAAAGATATCTATTTGGATCTCGCTAAGAAACTCATTGGTAACAGCTATCATCTTGTTAAAAGGAGATATACTACTTGGATCTAAATCAAATAATTTTTCGTTACTTGGGTTTCTTAGATTAATCTTTGTCGCATTAACATTTATATAGTCAATCAATTCACAATCTTTGTACTTAAAATAGAGTACAAAATATATCACAGCCTGTTGCTTTCTTCTTTGTAAAAGAGATTTAATCTTAAAATTATTGAGCATAGTTTTATACGAGATCTTAGGTATAAGGGCACAAGTATTTTTTATGACATAAAGGTACCGTAAAAATATTTTTTGTACTTTTTCAATATGATCAATTTGTGTGGCTTCTAAGGGCATCCATATTTGTGAAACATACTCAAGATGGAGTCTTACTAAGGCATTATATAATCTGATTTTGGTGGTAATCCTAATTTTTTTTGTATTTCTGATTTAAAAATCTAATGCTTTTATTGCTTTTTTAGTTATGTGTAAAAAATGGCTATTGAACTTCAAATTAGACTGAAAGACAACTCCCAAATCCTTTACCTCATATTCACGATTTAATGTGACATCACAGGTCTTATTTCTAATGTAAAATATTAACAGGCTATGGATCCTTACAACTTAAAATATGCATACGTTTGTAAGTGTTAAATAGACGGATAAAAAGTGTTGATTTTTATTTACCAACTATAATAAGAACCCATTAAAAAGATTAAGAGCAATAGAAAATTTCAACAAATTTCTATAGGTACACATATTTTTGATACCTGATAATAAATAATTTATTTTTTGGAGTAGCAACAGGTTTATTAATACACAACTATTATTTTGTTACAAATACTTATAATATTTATAATTAACATAATAGTTGATATAAGTCCTTTAAAAATAATATATTTTGAATTAATTGTTGAATTTATACATAAGCAATTTTCCTTGTAGCGTTGTTTACATTTTGCAGAGAAATATTGTATTGTGCTTTTAGCTGATAAATCATGTACATGTAAATGGGTTGAATGTAGACAATGTTAATGTTTTTGCTACTACTGCTGGCTAGGAATGCTGGGCTTGGGACACCAACAAAAAAAGGAAACACAAAGCACTAGATGTTTTTATCACTTAGGTATACACGTACAATTTACAACCATTCAAGTAACTAGCATGTTGGAAATACTTCACGAAAACATATTAAACATAAATCAGTCGAAGGCAATGTATTTTCTTTTTATAAAACACCTTTTTAGCTTGATTACTTTTGGTACTCTATCAAAATTTTCCGTTTTTAAGCTGTGAATGTATTACAAAAACTACTTCGATAAAATATAAATAAAAGTTTATATTTGTGTACGAAATATGGATTGCCTGCGCATGGTAGCGAGTTTTTAACCGGATTTATGACAAGTGATAGGTTATATCCCGAAAACGTCAGCGCAGTAAAAGCTGCGCGTCTTTTTCCCGCCCAGGGAGTGTCATGGGCCTGGTCATACCAAAGTATATTAACCGTTGAGTAGCGACCGCTAGGAAACCGAATTCTAGTGCGCCGACGCGAAATAGAGAGGCGAGACGTCTTCTAAAGATGTAAACAACCCCTTTCACTTTAGTCCGGCAGCTGATATAGGAATTCGTTGTTGTGGATTTATTAGTGCTCTTTTATTGTGTTTTTGTTAAGATTTTTTGAGGTTTTGTGGGTTTTTCGTTATGACAGGAAATGCATGTGCTATAAGTGATATATATTTTTATATTTACTACATAAGTTAAATACTCATAAATATAAAACTGCCTAATGACCAAACCTTTATTATAAATGTAAATTACGTCGAGCAGTGTAAACATCACATTCGAAACCAGTTCATAATTCGAGCAGTGTTTTACTGTGTCGTTCCGTCAATAACGTCAAAAGAGAGAAAAAGAAAATTTCATTGGTCATACTGGGTCGCCTATCTTAAAATGTGTCCCTGTGATATGCAGGTCGATTCTAGCTTTTGCTTTATCACTGTTGACCTTCAAAAATTCCCGAGCGAACGCGTAGACCGTCCCTAATCTTTATTTTAAGATCTATATGTACGTGAGAGGTGCATGGGCCTCTTTTTCACCAGAAGGCTGTCTTCAAAAAAAAAAGTTCATAGGGAAACTTCATCTTCCTTCCAGTAAAAATCCTAGATGTAGGTAGACTAGCAGAAATAGAGGAATTAAAATGTCTCGGTCCTTTTAATTTTCAGAGATAAACATTGACAAATGGTTATATATGGTGTATTTTTACCATTCTGTCGGACTGTGGGCAGAGAGGCGTAGTGCGTGTTTTCCAGATGCCTAACCTTTTCATCAATTCTTTACCATAACTCGGATTCAAAATTTCGTCTTTAGTCAGAATGCAATTCGTTCGTCATGAATGCTTCTGCTACTGTCGGCGCTTCCTGATTAGGAATAGGCGCTATTTCGAGCCACTTTGAAAAATATTCCATAACAACCATCAAGTATTTGTTTTTCCTGCCTGTTAAGGAAATTGGTCCGAGGATGTCTATGTCGAAAGGGTTTCCGGAAAGGTACTGTGCTATTTTACCTCGGCTTCTTGTTTTAGGTCCTTTTCTGCCATTGCATAAATCACATTTCTTACACCAATCTTTTACATCCTGTCAGCAGTAGACCCAATAAAATACTCGTGCCAGTGTCCTTTTAGTACCAATTACCAATTAGTTTTTCTTTCATCTTCTGTTCTTGTGATAGCACGGCGCCGTAGCCTTGTTGGGATGCCTCGCAATCCAAAATGAATTATTCTTTTTCCCGAGGGTAGGCTAGGATGGGTGCCGGAATCAATCGCTTTTTCAACTCGGTGAAGGCATTTTGGAAATTTGGCGTCCCGTCAAATAGACTACTATTTTTTGTTAGCAATTCGGCCAAAGTCTTTGAGGAATTTCTGGTAATATGAACACAGTCCAAGAAAACTCCTAATTTTGCTTCTATCTCTTGGTTTCGACCAATCTCTGATAGCTGCAATGTTCTCCGGGTCAGTTTTGATTCCTTCTGCAAAAACGATATGTCCCAAACAGAGGCACAGAACTGGGAATGATTGATTTGGAAAACGACTATTTATTGCGTGGAAAATTATAATTATTAAATCTGGCTTCATGTGATTTTCGCTGATAAGATATGGGATTTTGATTTTGAGAAAATGATTGTGTTGGTCTGTAAGATTGGCAATAATTATTGTTACTATGTCTGGTAGTCGATGCTTTGTTTGGATCATTAAAATGTCCGTACAAATTTTGGAAATTTTCAAATTCTGTAACGTACACCATATTGTAATGTGAGCCATTTCATTATTCAGTCATGCTCTAATACTCCAAGTCCCTCTCTGTATTATTTGGCCTTTGAGGCTCAACTTGTCCGATTATTATACATAATTAAACCCCTTAAGACCAAACCTATGTGACGACTATGGTGGAGACACTTTCGCGAACATTCCAGAGTCAACGAGATACTATTTCTAGTCTAAATATAACGTGATAACGTTTCTGGTAAATTCTGGTAATTTTGGTGGAGGAACATTCTAGACCACCAATTTGTATATAAATATTGGTGGATGAGCCATCAGAGTTAGTTATTATATGGACAGTGAAGATAAATAGTAATTAGTAGATAAACAGTGGTGAATATAAATAGTGATCAGTTTAAAGACATTCGAAGTATACATAAATTAGAATAGTTGTGTTATAAAATAAATAAGTGTTGAAATAAATTATTAATAAATAAACTGTTGTTTAAAATAAATAAACATCACGTTGGTGTCAAGAAGTGGAATAGTGTAAATAAATAGTGGACAATAATGGCTAAAAGACTGTGTGAATTAAAAGTTACCGAGCTACGTCGGGAGTTAGAAGATCGTGAGTTGGAGACGACAGAAAAGAAAGCAGAACTGGCAGAGAGGCTTAAAGAAGCACTAGAAAATGAGGGTTTGGATTCGGAGACGTATCTATTTTCTGATGATTCATCTTCTGCTATAATTTCTTCTATTTCTTCGTTAGAAAATAAAGTTTCTTCAGACATTTCTTCTTTGGAAAATAAAGTTTCTTCAGACATTACCTCCTTAGAAGAAAAGGTGTCTTCTGACATATCTTCTTTAAAAGATGAAATTTCTTCAGACTTGGAAAACAAAATGTCTTCTATGGAAAATAAATTTTCGTCTAATATTTCTTCTTTAGAAGAAAAAGTGTCTTCCGAAATGTCTTCTATAAAAATCGAAATTTCTTATATGGATGATCAGATTTCTTCCGTTGAGAATAAAATAATGTCTTCCGTTGAAGAGAAAATAAAAGAAATGAAAAGGAAGATTGAAGAAATGGAACACATAGACCAAACCAAGAACGGTGAAATAAAGTGCCATGAGGTGGAGTCGAAGTTGAAATTGGAAGGAGCTGTAAACTCTCCTCGTGTTAAGGCCCCAACTTTCGACGGAAAGATATCTTGGACGAACTACCTTAAGCAGTTCGAAACAGCTGCCAGAGCAAACGAGTGGTCTGAACGAGAGAAGGCAATAAATTTGACCATCGCCCTTCGAGGAGACGCTTTGGATGTCCTTCAGACTATACCCGTGGAAGAAACAGATGATTTTGAACAACTCAAAAAGAGACTAAATATGCGATATGGCCACGAACACTTGGAGCATTTGTACCAGTCACAGTTAAAGAATCCTAAACAGAAACGAGACGAGACTCTTCAGGAATATGAAGTAGATATTGCCAGGTTGGTGCGATTTGCCTATCCATCAGCTCCGGAAAACATGATGGAATGTTTGGCTGTTCAAGCATTTGTAGATGGACTTCGTGACCATGAAATGCAAAGAACACTTCGTTTAGTCCGTCACAAAACATTGGTCGATGTCTTGTCAGCTGCTCTTGATTATGAAGCGGCTACGCTGGCTTCTGGTGGATACATTGAAGTAAGGACTGTAAAAGAAGAACAACAGGGAAATAAATTGGACCAATTGTTTCACATGATAAAAAGCCTTATTGAGAAGCAACCGAACACTATTAGGTGCTGGAATTGCGGTGAAGTGGGAAAAGTAAGCAGTTCGCGCAAACGTCTAAAGAACACTACGAATCGAAAAACCGTGCCGGTGGCTGTACAGGAAGGAACGGTGTGACCTGAAAGTAGTGAAACCATACGAGTAAGGCGGTTGCAAGGAACTGTAGAGAAGGCAACGCCTGTCATGGCGGAACCTTCGAAGCGCAATAAAGGTGTTGGTCAAGGAACTCTGATTGGAAAGTGGTTGGCCACATCTGTTAAAGAAGTTACAGTACGAAGAACGTCGGTTGTCAGCGATGAGTGAGCCCCTGTCAAACTTAGGGAAGATCAAGAGAATGATCCCGTCTTAAAGAAGATACGAGAATGGAAAGAGGAAAATCGTCGACCTACTTGGCAAGAAGTATCTAATCTCTCTCCAGTACTTAAGTCGTATTTGGCTAAGTGGAACTCCTTTATCCTGGAAGATGGTTTATTAAAGCGAGTACTGGAAAATGATGACGGTTCCGAGAACAGAAGACAGTTGGTCATTCCAAGAAGTAGAGTAGCTGAAGTACTCCGTCAGTTACACGACAGTCCATCAGGAGGACATCTCGGTGTTAAGAAAACCCTTCAGAGAGTTCGGGAAAGGTTTTACTGGATGAACAGTTCCGATGATGTAAACGACTGGTGTAAGAAATGTACCACCTGTGCTATGAGTAATGGACCTCAACGAAAAAAGGAGGCTCCTATGATGAAATACAACGTTGGTAGCCAATTTGAGAGGATCGCCTTAGATATTGCTGGACCATTCCCCGCGACCGAGGATGGTAATAAATACATTTTGGTGGTTATGGATTATTTTACAAAGTGGGTGGAAGTCTATGCCATTCCAAATCAAGAGGCCGCAACTGTTGCAGATGTATTAATAAAAGAGTTTATCTGTCGATTTGGAGTGCCCTTGGCGATCCACAGTGACCAAGGTAGAAATTTTGAAAGTCAACTTTTCCGTTGAATCTGGAACAGACTAGGCATGAAGAAAACCAGAACCACAGCATTGCACCCACAATCCGATGGAATGCTAGAGCGAATGAATAAGACCATTGGCAAATATCTGTCAAAAGTGCTTTCAAACCATCAGCGAGATTGGGATCAGTATCTTTCGCTCTTTGCAATGGCTTATAGATCCGCTGTCAATGAATCAACAGGCCAAACACCAGCAAAGGTCTTGTTTGGGCGTGAGATGAGACTACCGTGCGACCTCGAGTTTGGATGCCGAACTGGAGAAGATGTAGCTGGTGAAGATTATGTGATCCAGTTACGAAGAAGAATGGACGACATGCATGAATTAGTTCGCTCCCATCTTCAAATCGCCAGCGACAGAATGAAAAAGCGATACGATACCCAAGCAACAGAAAGATGTTTCAAAGAAGGCGACAAAGTCTGGCTCCATAACCCAAAAAGACAAAAGGGTTATTCTCCGAAGCTTCAAAGGTATTGGGAAGGTCCGTACCTTATCAAGAATAAAATAAATGATGTAATTTACCGTATAAGTAAGATCCCAAACGGTAAACCGAAGGTAGTTCACCAAAACCGGCTGGCTTCATTTGAGGGTGACCATGAAGAAGAAGTAAACCAACTTCGAGAAATACCTGACCTTGTCTTTGAAGAGTTTATGGGTGCATATGAAGGTACTGGAAAAGCCAGATATGGTGTTACGACCGAGCAACAACAAGATCTGCTCTCGCTTCCGAAAGACTACTCGCTGGTTCATAGTACTTTCGCCAGCATCAACGACGCGCGAGGACTGGCATATGTGTTCCGTAAGAAGTTTGGTCGACTGGTAGAACTTCAATGTCAGTTACCAGCCCCTGGAAAAGCCTTGAAACTTCAAGACGGGTCACGGTATCTTTTTTATTTAATAACGAAGAACACCTTCCAAGACCGATCCACCTATCAGGATGTATGGGAAGCATTACTTAGTCTAAGGGAACACGTACGGGTGTCCAATGTACAAAAACTAGCCATGCCAAAGATAGAAGGAAATCAGCTGGATTGGAGGATCATTAGGAACATGGTGGAAGTAATCTTTCAAGATACCGGAGTTCAGATACTGGTCTGCAGCCATTCGCCCAGTGCCCAGGTTACAACGAAGACAGTCCCTTGTTACTTCCATGCAACTGGAAATTGTAAAAGAGGATTCAGTTGCAAATACAACCATTCCAGTTTAGTTTCGTAAGAGTTCCAGGAGGAACTATCTCTTAAGAAGGGGGCAATGTAATGTGAGCCATTTCATTATTCAGTCATGCTCTAATACTCCAAGTCCCTCTCTATATTATTTGGTCTTTGAGGCTCAACTTGTCCGATTATTATACATAATTAAACCCCTTAAGACCAAACCTATGTGACGACTATGGTGGAGACACTTTCGCGAACATTCCAGAGTCAACGAGATACTATTTCTAGTTTAAACATAACGTGATAACGTTTCTGGTAAATTCTGGTAATTTTGGTGGAGGAACATTCTAGACCACCAATTTGTATATAAATATTGGTGGATGAACCATCAGAGTTAGTTATTATATGCACAGTGAAGATAAATAGTAATTAGTAGATAAACAGTGGTGAATATAAATAGTGATCAGTTTAAAGACATTCGAAGTATACATAAATTAGAATAGTTGTGTTATAAAATAAATAAGTATTTAAATAAATTATTAATAAATAAACTGTTGTTTAAAATAAATAAACATCACAATATTATCTTTTTGAATCTTTCTTTAGATGCATATTATTGTTTAACATAAAAGTGTTGAGTGAGGTTTTTTCATAATGGGTTATTTGACAAACTTTGTTGTTAGCCGAAAGAACAGTGTCGAAACTTATTCTCTGCGCAATACTACTTGTAAGTAATTGAGTACGATTGCCAACATTTATTAAATTTTCGTTTTTAAACGATCGCGTTCTCGTAAGTTCTTGTACTGAACCGTACAAGTCTCAAAATTTTGAATAAGTGCAGCTTTTAGATGTTCCCAGTCTGTTTAGAGCGGTTACCAACTAAAGTATCTGCTTTTACAATAAGCTGTCCTTGAATTGATTCAAAAATGTGTTTATTTAGTGTGGCATGGTTAAAAGTTTTATAAACTTTATTTACATCTTCACATCTACGTAAAAAATTATTTATCGAATCACTATTACCATCATATGGTTTAATATTACTAAGTCTGGATCTTAAAAGTTCAAAGTTTATTCCTGGAATTGCTGTTTGATTATTATTTAAATTATTTAATTGTTTCAATATTGTTATTTTCTTTCTTGTTACTACTACTTGAATCTTCAATGGAAATATTTAGCAATCCGCTAAATATGTCTCAGATTTCACTCATAAATTGTAAAAATAAATTATTTTGATAAAATTGAACTTAAAAATTACTCTAGGGTTATGTGTCTCCAATAGACTGAAAAATTGTGTTCGCTATGAACAGAGCCTAACTATCTTTGCCAAAATCCTTATACAGAGGAGTTTGGAAAGGTAAAAAGGAAAGGCACTTATATGTATTTTCGTGGATTCGAATTCTGTAGTCTTCTGGTCCTTCTTTGGTGATTCACTGCTCCACTAGGCCGTTAAAATCACAAAGTATATGAAAGTTCGATACGCAGTTAAGGGTAGAAACTCCAAGGTCTCGAAAAGTTACGTTGCGAATCGATATTTTTCCGAAAACCTGTGCGTATCCTACTGACTGCGCCAACTAAATATAATAATTTAAAAAATAGATTAAAAAAAACAAATTTACTACTTTTTATGACAAGTTTATTCAACAACGTTAGAACAGAGAATGAAATAATATTTTAAAAGAAAAGATGATTTTCCTCGACCGTCTTCTTATAGTCATCACTTTGATTGTCAGCTGGGTAATTTCTGTGATATATCAGGCCTATAATACATAACATATTGTTCATTCAGTTACTTTACAAATTAATGTAAGAATCTTCCTTTACCTAATCTTCAAATAATACTATCAACCATTGAGAACATAAAACAGAAGCACGCACGAGACAGATTTTGTGCTAAAATTTACAAATTTGCGGAGATTGCGATATAACGAGTCAATTGCCAATATAGACGAACTTTCTGTATTTTTTTTAGTATCATGTACCTATACAATTGTTTTTTTCTTGTAGAGGATATTCTAGCAACTGTAAGAGGAACAACTGGTATTAGGACCGTTGAAGGCTTGAAGTATTTGCATGTGGATTCATTAAAAGTGGATCTTGACGTTAAAGATATTGGTTTAGAAGTTAAAAACATCTACAGAAACAATTTAATTTTAAGTAAGCGTTTTTCTTTGATTAATCTTTAATTTTAATTATTTTTTATAGTGGAGTGAAAGCGATCCTAAAATATGTAATTTTTTTTAAAGGTACAACCAGATTAGACCACATAGGTTTTGTAAAGTAAACATTTTTACATACGAAATTTAGATTTACGACATTTTCCGCGTTCCAAATTTTGTGTTAACATAGTAATAATTCAAAAACCAATTGAGATATCGACTTAGTTTTTGTTTTGGTAAAGTACAAAGAAAACTGGTTCCAATAGTGCTAATTTTATTGGTATATATGGTTTAGAAATGTATTTAAATAATGAACAAAATATAAATTTCGTAAAAATGTATGGATATTTTCAACAATTAACAAACTTTTTTATCAATAAAAAATTTTCAGTACCCACATGGAGCGACAAAAATATTTAAAGAGAAGGAGGTAGTTTAAATTAAAAACCATGAAAGAAAAAAATGTGTCTCGCAACGCAATTAACGTACCTTGATTGACAAACAGTGTTGCCAGTCTAGTACAATGGTACTAGATCTAGTACATTTTCTAAGATTACACACCCTAAGCAAAATCTAGTACCTTTTTTAGCGTGTTACCATTTGACGCATGTAAAATATATTGTTGAGATCTTGCTTCTTGTTTTGTTTTCGTCCGCTAAAAATCCTTCTTTTTTTAATTCGAAAATCTGGTACATTTTACAGAATCTAGTACATTTTTATGCATTCTGGTACAATTTTTAGACAAATCTGGCACATAACAAAAATATATTCTGGCAACACTGTTGACAAATAGTTTCATTACTTATACAAAATATGATGATTTTTAAATAATGCACTATTAATTATATTTACAGCTCAAGCTATCAACTTGTTTCTTCGACAGAATGGAAAAGAGGTTTTCAATGTTATGTTACCTCAGCTGAAAACGAAATTATCGGCACTATTTATGGAAATAGCCAACTCCTTACTTTCTCATGTCCCTGTATCAACATTCTACAAACCAAAGACAGCAGAAAAATTATAGAAGAATAATTATTTTTTATATAGAGTTTTGTACATAATTTGTAAACTAATTTATAATTTTAAAGTTGGTTAAGGAAAATAAACACACATAGAAGTATTTTTTGTTTTATATTATAATGGAATTATTTATTATTTTTTATCTAATTTCTTTCTATTATTTTTATTATGCCTCTTTCTTTTGTTTTGTAAATATCTTATTGTGAAACAAAATCTGGATAATTATAAGTAGAAAATTTTTAAAAATAATTATTTAATTCACTTCTGCAATATTTAAGTAGGTAGGTAGGTACCTACAATCTAAATAAAAAAGTAGCATTTTGACAGGTCGTTGAAATGCCTAATTGGAGGAATTGAAAATAAATCAAGAAATACTTTATGATGAAACAAATGGAGAGGCCCGTAGGAACACTCTTTTTCCTTTTTTGACTTTTAATTGTTCCGCACTGTGGCAGACATGAGAATTTGGAAACTAAAAGCCAATGAAGACCTTCACGCCCAGGCAGCAGACTGACGTCATTATGACATCTTATTTTCGTCATACAGGACGTCATTTATCCTCTGAAAACTAACGTGTTAATGACGGTAAAATGACGTAAATATGTCACATCCTAAATGACGTCATATTTAGACGCCCTTTTCACGTCTAAATATGACGTTGTTCTAATGTCACTCTTGTCGTTATTCTTTATACGTATTTGAGACGTCACCATGACGTTACATTTGATACTGTTACTCCTTTGTAACTTTTCTATAGGAACTGTGGGTCAAAACAAAATTAGAAAATGAAATAATTATAATTAAAAAGAAAAAAGTTTAAATACATGAAATGTTATTGGCAAAAAACATTAATTTATATAAATCCAACTGCTCCAAATGTGGCCAACTTGTTCGTTATTATTTTGGTTTGGCACAATTATTTTTCTGAGTGCCGCCATTTTATACTATTTCACGAACCTGGGAACATTTTAGGAAACATCCTATGAATGTAAAAGATATAAAATCATTAAAGAATAAGTATAATACAGATATAAAAATACCTTATGCTGGGTTGATACTGATATAACTTTTTTAACTGACCCTCTTAACTTTTAACAATAATCCTGAATGCACACGGGCCACGATCCACGATGCACACACCATTACACATGGACGATGCAACAATCTGCGATACCGTTCTCGTGCTTGCTCGAACACACACGAGCCATACTCCACAGACCGATAACCATAGACAGACGCAGTCATGTGTCACGTGGTGTCATCAGTCTTTATGCATTTAAGCGCCAGATTTAAACGTTAATAGACCTAACAGTTTTAAAAAATAATTGTTTAGGCCATATTATTTTACATAAATAAAATGTATTAAAATCACGTTTAATATAAACCTTAATTTAATAGTGACAATAAATTGACGTCACACTGACGTCGAATTTGTGACGTCAAAAAGACGTTAAAGAAGTGACGTCATAATCACCTCATTTTTTTGGTAACATGACGTCGATGACCAAGAATTACCAAAAAATGTCGTCAATCTGCTGCCTGGGTAGTTGCAAGTCATCCTGTATATTGAACATGACGGCCCCAACTGAAAACAATAATAATAGAGGTTTCTTACACTGACCTAAGGAATCCATAGTTAACAGATTAGCCTACGTTTTTGGGATCCAGCGCCCAGGCAGCAGACTGACGACATTTTGACGACATTTTTTGGTAATTCTTGGTCATCGATGTTACCAAAAAAATGAGGTGATTATGACGTCACTTCTTTTTGACGTCACAAATTAGACGTCAGTGTGACGTCAATTTATTATCACTATTAAATTAAGGTTTATATTAAACGTGATTTCAATACATTTTATTTATGTAAAATAATATGGCCTAAACAATTATTTTTTAAAACTGTTAGGTCTATTAACGTTTAAATCTGGCGCTTAAATGCGCAAAGACTGATGACACCACGTGACACATGACTGCGTCTGTCTATGGTTATCGGTCTGTGGAGTACGGCTCGTGTGTGTTCGAGCCGTTCGAGCAAGCACGAGAACGGTATCGCAGATTGTTGCATCGGCCATATGTAATGGTGTGTGCATCGTGGATCGTGGCCCGTGTGCATTCAGGATTGTTGTTAAAAGTTAAGAGGGTCAGTGAAAAAAGTTATATCAGTATCAACCCAGCATAAGATATTTTTATATCTGTATTATACTTATTCTTTAATGATTTTATATCTTTTACATTCATAGGATGTTTCCTAAAATGATCCCAGGTTCGTGAAATAGTATAAAATGGCGGCACTCAGAAAAATCATTGTGCCAAACCAAAATAATAACGAACAAGTTGGCCACATTTGGAGCAGTTGGATTTATATAAATTAATGTTTTTTGCCAATAAAATTTCATGTATTTAAATTTTTTTCTTTTTAATTATAATTATTTCATTTTCTAATTTTGTTTTATTAAGTGACCCACAGTTCCTATAGAAAAGTTACAAAGGAGTAACAATATCAAATGTAACGTCATGGTGACGTCTCAAATAAGTATAAAGAATAACGACAAAGGTGACATTAAAACAACGTCATAAACACGTCATATTTAGACGTGAAAAGGGCGTCTAAATATGACGTCATTTAGGCTGTGACATATTCACGTCATTTTACTGTCATTATCACGTTAGTTTTCAGAGGATAAATGACGTCCTGTATGACGAAAATAAGATGTCATAATGACGTCACTCTGCTGCCTGGGTTCAAGTGAAAACGTACCAGTATTTCGGGAGTGGTTTGCCGCTACTTATTTTTGTTGAATGTGTTTGTTGAAATATTGCAATATTGTGCCCACGCCATTTGTTCTGTTATGACTAGAGCCGTCTCTGGCATTTATCGATTGTTCCGAAATCCAGAGATGATTACGTCACCCTTTCTTTCCGCGATACAGCTTACCTTAAACAACCACTAGATAATAACACGGGATGTTCGAATCTCCGTGGTGGATGAGTGATTGGTCAAGATGTAACGGGTGATTGGTCGAGCTGTAACGAGTGATTCGTTAAGCCGTAACGAGCGAATCTTTATGTGAAAATTCGTAAATAAAAGTATTAGTGGTAACAGGCGAATTTAAATTTTAACCATATTTTCTAATAGACAACGTATCGAATGATTCAGCTATCCTAAATATATTTCACCGGAAAAATAGATTTAATTTATCAATGGGCGAGGAAGGAATTAAGCTTTATATTCCAAACTCGCACAGTATATATTCAGAGGGATGCATGAAAGGATGAAACAAAGTTTTGAAAATACTTACCAAAAAGTACAAGAAGAAAGATTTACTAAAATTTTGCAAAATCAGATACACCTGATGAATTTCACCATTATTATCACAATCTACCTGTATCCAATAATGTTATTAAAACTTCGACTGAAGATAGTGACACATACATTGAATTAGAGCTAAAATAAGCTAAGTGACGTTTTTTCTCTCTTTTTTTACCAATTATTGATAGATTATTAGTTTCTACTTTGGGGACAATGTTTTCAATACCTTCTTCATTGAAGTTAATAAACGGTTTGAAGCTTTTACTGATTTTTTATTCAGTTTTAAACGTTTGAATAGTGTTTTATCGAAACTCTAAAAATGTGAGTTATCTTATTTTTGCAGTAACACAACGGGATATATTTATGTTTTATTTATGAGATAGATGGCCTAAAAAAAAGGTCATCATCCAAAAATATTGCAGCCCTTGTAACATAGCACATATACGAATGTGGCCCGAAAGAAAAAAAAGGTTGAGTATGGCTGTTCTAAAGTGGGCTTTCTTCCAGAAATGTTTTCGGAAAGCTTTTATTTCAAGAGAATCACGTCTTTAAACATTAACATAAAGAAAATAAATTTATTAAGTTACTCAATTATCATAAGAAACACAAAAACAATTTAAAAAAAACTGTATTGTCTGTCTAACTAATACCTCGCATTACCTTCACCAGCCTGTAAAATGGCATTCATTCTAGTGATGGGCAATTCGAATGCAAAATCATTCTAATATTCGAATTATTACTATCATTCGAAATGTCTCGAATTACCTAGAAATGAATCGAAACATTTTAGACTTTTCAAGCTATTCAACAACTAATGTAAATCGGCGATTCAACATTATTATTTTTTTAATTTAAAGGCCTCAACTGCCGAAGTCATTCGGCATAAAATCATTTTGTAGAATTTATAAAATAAATATAGAAATACAAATATTTTACTTTTCCAAACTGTAATTAGCTTTTTTAAAACATCCTATTAGCGTTTTTTTTTACTGAAGTAAATTTGTTATATTGCCAAAATATTTAAAAGTTTTCTTACAAATATTACATTGTAGCTTGGTTTTCTTCAGTTTTTGAAAATATTCCCAAACTTCGGACTTTAACGTAGGAACCATCTTTTCTAATTAAATGTTATCGTTATCTAAATTTTCAATAAAACAGAACCAAAATCAAACATAAATAACCAATTTTTTTTTTTACCTCTAAATACAAATAATGTAAATAAGAAGAAGAGAATTCGAATGATCATTCGATTATTTATATTTTTATCATTCGAATATTCGAATACGAATTTCATTCGATTATGCCCATCACTAATTCATTCTTCTAGGCCAGCGTTTCTCAAAATGTGTAACGGTTGTAACCGTTTTCGTTATTTAGTCCCAGACATTGTAACGGTTGTAACCGTTATCGTTATTTTGAAACCACCATCTCTACACAAACGTCATTTCTCGTTTATGCCTTGTGTCAAAACTCGGGTTGTCATTTCGATTTACCTCTGTCATCGAGCAAGTTGATTATTGAATTTTAATTATCTTTTATCGTGTACATCCGATGTACTAATTATCTTAAATATTTTTAATGACCGTCTGATTTTATAAAGGTAAGTTTCGTACCGATATTTTGTTGAAAATATATATTTAGTACAAGAATTTCTTTATTAAAATGTCAAATCTGAAACATAACCTCAACATTGAATGGCACATGATAATCCGTTTTATATAATTTTATCTTTTATTTTGTTAATAAAGAGATAATATGCTTTACTACATTTAATTATGTTAAATAAGATTTTTCCTATTCATATTAATTCTAGTCTCTGTGAATCTATTCAAATAATAGTTTAATTTGATAGCAAAAAGCATCTTATCTGTTTCCTATATACTCTTCCTGATTCCTTTCTTTATATTTTTACCTTTTTGCTTGTAGCCTTGCTGTATATAGATGGTCATATAGAAGTTATATAGATGGTTCAATAGAAAATATATAGAAGGTTCAATATAAGCTGTATCTAGATGAATTTTAGAAGAACGTACAAGCTGCATGTTTAGAAATCTGGAAGAACGTATAAGCTGCCTGTTTAGAATACATCAAGAAGTTTAGTTCAACCACCGAAAGAAGTTAACGAGATTTCACTTTACCTTTGAAAATTTAACAAGAAGGCCTCTACAGTCACTCCTTAATTGTTACCTCAATTCCAGAGATAAGTTATAATAAATCATTTAAATTTGAATAATTAAGTCTCTGTGAATTAGAATTTGTCGCTACCTTATTTAATTGTAATATAAAGGTTGGTGATTTTCTATATTTTCATCATTAATCGCTTGTCAAGTTTAGAAAGTTTAAATATAGTGGCGTTCAATATTCTTTTTCAAAGTGATACGAGTTATTTAATAACCTGACCCACTCCCCAAAATCATAGAGCTTAAAACACTATAAAAATAGATAAAATAATAAGATCATATTACAGAATGGCGCCCAACGTGGGGCCAAACTTGACAAGCGATTAATGATGAAAATATAGAAAATCACTAACCTTTATGATATTATAATCTATTATGATCTAAAATTCATCTAGATACAGCTTATACTGAACCATCTATATAGTTTCTATTGAACCATCTATATAACTTCTATAGGACCATCTATATACAGCAAGGCTACAAGAAAAAAGGTAAAAATATAAAGAAAGGAATCAGGAAGAGTATATAGGAAACAGATAAGATGCTTTTTACTATCAAATGAACAAATTAAACTATTATTTGAATAGATTCACAGAGACTAGAATTAATATGAATAGGAAAAATCTTATTTAACATATTTAAATATAGTAAAGCATATTATCGCTTTATTAACAAAATAATAGATAAAATTATATGAAACGGATTATCATGTGCCATTCAATGTTGAGGTTATGTTTTAGATTTGACATTTTAATAAAGAAATTCTTGTACTAAATATATATTTTCAACAAAATATCGGCACGAAACTTACCTTTATAAAATCAGACGGTCATTAAAAATATTTAAGATAATTAGTACATCGGATGTACACGATAAAAGATAATTAAAATTCAATAATCAACTTGCTCGATGACAGGTAAATCGAAATGACAACCCGAGTTTTGACACAAGGCATAAACGACAAATGACGTTTGTGTAGAGATGGTGGTTTCAAAATAACGAAAACGGTTACAACCGTTACAATGTCTGGGACTAAATAACGAAAACGGTTACAACCGTTACAAATGTTCTCCGAGGAGCCCTGGGGCTCCGCAAAGCCTATGTGGGGGCTTCGCGAAAATAATAGCCATAAAAAAAATACTAAAGGAGTACTATGAAGAAGTTCGGGAGGACCTGGTTTGGGAACCTTTTTTTTAAATACTTCGGAGTTGCAAAGTAAAATAAAATCTATCTAATTATTATTTTAGGTCTCCGTCAAATATTTCGCGTTTTAAAAAGGTTCCGTCGCCAAAAAAAGTTTGAAAAACACTGTTCTAGGCACACTGTTAATTATTACTTCATTATGTGGAATTGCTTCCCATTCCTCTAAAAGAGCCACTCTGAGCTGATCCAAGGTAAGAGGAACAGGTACCCGGCTTCGAATCCCTTTACCAAGAATGTTTCAAACATGCTGTAATAATTGGCATTATTATTTTTAAAATACAAAGAATTTAACAAAAATCCCAAAAATATCTAATATTTTTAATACCTATTAAATTAACACAACATATTTATTAAAACCAAACAATTAGAAATAGTTCATTGCACTAGTAAATTTAAGGACAAATCGTGCAAATAATCATTAAAAATAAATAAGTCGTTTCTTGTAAAATAATCACGTTAAGGTTGATATAAATAGAGAGTCAATCGTTGACAAAAAGACTCAAGGGGCGGCCGTTGGGCCAAACCTATGCCCCAAAATGTAACTTAGTAATTATTAGTATTTATTATATATAGTAAAGTGTGTGTGTGTGTAGTGTTTTAGTTTCAAAGGTAATACCTATTTTATTTTAACATGGTTAAATCTCTTGTTTGGGTTATGTATTTTAAAACAGTTCATTAGTCTTCTTCAAATGCCAATTCTTTCATTTTCGTCCCAAGTTTACTTATTAAATGTTTATCAGTTTTAAGGGTTTTATCATATAAAGAGTTTTTTTATATTAAAATGTTTTTGTGATGTAAAAGGTTTCATTATATCAAAGTTTCATCATAGATTATATTATATTAGCATGGTTTATCATAATAAAGATTTACAATTGTGGGTAGTAATTATTTCAAAAATAGAGATTGTTTTGATTTATTGAAATTTGTTATTCATTTTTTACTTATATTTAAATATACGTGTTATTGTTTATTAACCTATTTTATTCTCACCTCTTTCCAAAAACCAGTAAGAAATATTCCGAGCATGTTAAGCCTCGGCGTTCCTACCCTTAAGGACTTGAGAGTCTTAAGTCAGTTGCCAAAACCGCTCGACATATGCTATTAAGGGATGTTCTTTTTTGTATTTTTATTATTTTCTTTTATTATTTTATTTTGCCACTGGCGAATGGATGTTCCTTCAGGACTCCAGGACCCTAGGGCTGGTGACAAGCGCTGCCTTTATCCCTTAATAGTATAGTAACAGTAACTAAAGACCTATCAGTAGTTACAAATGGTCTTTAGGCAAACTGGTTGTTACATTTGGTGACGAGCGTTGGTCTTTAGGCTAACTGGTTGTTACATTTTGGTGACGAGCGGTGTTTTTTGATAGTATTTGACTGGTTGGAAGGAAAAGGGGAAATTTGTTATTAAGGATAAGGAGATATATTAATTTTTTTACAGGCATTTTTTTTTTCAAATTTTGTAATTTTTTGGAGAGGATAAGTGCCTCCTAATAAATATAGTCACATCCTTGAGTGGATACAGAAATCAAGTGATAAATGCAAATATCATTTTATTAAATAAATTAGCGTACCTGAATTGATAAAAAACAAAGATAAATAAATAGATGATAATTTAATATAATGTTTTAACTAAGTAGTTATTTAAACAAAACATTGACATTGAAAATAATTGTAACAATAAACATTAGGGTCAAGTCGAAAATAGTATACAATTTTATTTATAATATTATATTTCTTTGTGTACAAAAAGTCATCATTTCAATAAAGAGAAAATTATTCAAAAGGAGAATTTTAATTTATTTTAAAATAACTATGATGTTAAATAAGAATTGCGAAGGGAAAATATTTAAATAGGTTGATGATGTATAAGTATATCTAGTTTAGATGATAAAGAATTTAAAGGTAAATATTGTCACTATTTACATAAAGATTGACATTGAACTATAATGAACTATAAATATTGTATTACAGTTTCGCAAAGTATTTATTTCAAAGTGCAGTGCTACTAGTAATTGGCGTAGGTCAGTATTATAGGTAAATGTAGTTCAGCGACGTACAGCGTTAATGAAAAATTGGCATTTTTTTAAATAACTTTTTTTTTTCAGAAGTATGTTATAAGGTTTAAATTTTGTGAATTAAAAATAATAATATAGACATACAGTGTTTTAGATTAAAGATGTTTACCAGGCCATCAGCAATAGAGTTTGAGGAGAAAGAGAACGTGTTCTACATGCACGAAAAAGAAGAAAAGGCGTACAAATGCGAGATGTGCGAATAAGCACATCTTAAGATGATTTAAAGAGGTTTGGACTGCCCAAAAGAGGCAGAGCAAAAGTTGATATGTTAAGTGATTATGTAGTAATGTGTGAATTTTGTGTTTTAGAGAAATGCGGTCCGTACCAGTTGAAAGAAAGGAAGAAAAAGAAAAAAGTTTGGGGACATCCGATCGAGGTACAATTCCGATCAACCCCCAAGCAGTGTCCACGACAGGACAAAACTAGAGGAGAGGTTGTCACGTCACGGTGTGAAGGGATAAGCTCTAAGGACCTTTTCTCCAGACTGTGATGGTTACAAATTAAGGTAAATAGATTGGAGGGAGTTTGGGGTCACATATGGATCGACGCAGTTTCCGACCATCCCTAAACAACGCCCTTTGATGTCCGGACAAGATGTCCACAAGTGAAAAATAGGATTCAGACCGCTTTGTCAGGAAGCAACGCCGCTTTGCCAGGGAGCAACGCCGCTTTGCCAGGGAGCAACGCCGCTTTGCCAGGAAGAAACGCCGCTTTGCCAGGAAGCAACGCCGCTTTGCTAAGGAGCAATGCCGTATATTAGAAGAAGCCTCTCTATCAGGGAGCAACGCCGTATATTAGAAGAAGCCTCTCTGTCAGGGAGCAACGCCGATTTTAGGAGCCATTCCGCTCTACCAAGAAGCAACGCCGCTTTGCCAGGAAGCAACGCCGCTTTGCCAGGAAGCAACGCCGATTTGCCAGGAAGCAACGCCGCTTTGCCAGGGAGCAACGCCGCTTTGCCAGGGAGCAACGCCGCTTTGCAAGGCAGCAACGCCAATTTTATAGGAGAATGCCGCTCTACCAGGGAGCAACGCCAAGTAATTAGGAGAACGCCGCTCTACCAGGGAGCAATAACGATTTTTTAGGAGCCAGACCACTCTACCAAGAAGCAACGCCGCCCTACCAGAGAGCTACGCCGCTATGCCAGGCGCCACGACGCGCCACCAGATGAGAAAATCGCGATAGAAACAGGAAAGTTTCAAAGTATGGAGATGCAGAATTTCAAGCGAAATCGAGAGAAGAGTAAGAAGAAAAGAAAACATATATATCAACAGGTGGTAAAAATATATATGAAGTAAATAGGTAAAGTAAAGTAAAAATTATTTTAAAATGGTATTTTATTGGAATTAGTAGAATTAATGACATAAGAATTATTTTAGAAAGGTATTTTATTGGGTTTTATTAGGTGTAGACAACTATTTAATCTACGCTTATGTGCATTTAACATATGTATGTTTTATTCTTAGAGATATATGTTGTTTATTTTTAATGGCCAGGAAATAAATAATAGTATTGTTTCTGTAATAAAACATACTAGCTTTGATTGTTGATTCGTTTCGAAAACAAAAATGGGGAGAAATACAAATTTATAAAATCTTAGTGGGATTAAATTTGAAATTTAATATAAAATAAGAACTGCATAAATTTGTAAGTCTCAGAGAATTAGAAAATGCTACCTACTCAAAAAAAATATATTCTAGTTACAATGTTTTGAAATTCAATATTCATAGTAAATATAAATAATTGCGAGATAGAGATTTAAAAATAAATAACGTTTTCTAGTTCATTATTAAAAAATAATTTTGGTATATTATAAAACATATTTGTTTTCGTAACTGTAAATGTGCTTTTGGGGTAATTAAGGAAATTTGTATAAAAGATTTGTTTTTTTGCTGGAAAACCTGAAATGTAAATAATAATTTTGTCATAGGGGTAATCAAAAGACGTTGCCACTGCACAAGAAGAAGAAAAAGAAAAAAGAAGAAGGAAAAGAAGAAAGAAGAAGAGGTCAACACCGTACTACCTTTGCCAGAGTCACCATCAGCACCGTTTCCAGGACGATCACGAAGTTCAAATCGTGATAGTTATCAAAATCCAGGACCGTACCAAGGGACCCCAGAGTTCCACGAGTCCACGATCCACGGCAGAGAATTGGCCGAATTCCAGGACTCCAGAATCCAAGGCTACAAAGAGACTGTTCCATCCAAATCCGCCAACCAGTACCACCAAGCTCTCAGAGGGCATGAGTTATACCGCCAAGGGAGCTTGACATGATGTTGGGTCCATTTTGAGTCTGTGGGAGCCAAATCCACAGCAAGAAGAAAATGGGAGTCAAATGCGGAAAAAAGGGACCAAAGAATTCATATGGAATGGACTAAGGTTCAATGAAAGTGGCCATTCCCAGTAATGAGTCAATAGGGACCTACCAGTAGCAGCCGTGTACAGCAGCCATGTACCGTAGCAGTCTCACAGTAGCAAGCCAGGGAAGCAGTCCAAAGTCAGAGTCTATTGGAAAATTGATAGACTACCGCAGCAGAAAGAACCTGTAACCTCAGCCAAAAGGGTTACCAGGTTTAGCAGCCCAAGGACCAAACCAGATCGGGAAGGGACCATTCCAGGAAGGTCAAGGATCAGGGGATGTGAGAGGTGACAGCCAGAGAGCAAAGGGTAGTTACGGCCAGCCAATTAAGAAGACCAAAGAAGACGCAACTTGTGCAGTGAAGCTAGCGTAAGGTTACCATATATATTGTAGATAATTTTTAAAATTTTTGTAAATTATTTACATTAAGGGTTTTAAAAAGAATTGAACAAGTATAGTTCAATTTTTTTTTCTGTCGGGGGAATAATGTAATAATTGGCATTATTATTTTTAAAATACAAAGAATTTAACAAAAATCCCAAAAATATCTAATATTTTTAATACCTATTAAATTAACACAACATATTTATTAAAACCAAACAATTAGAAATAGTTCATTGCACTAGTAAATTTAAGGACAAATCGTGCAAATAATCATTAAAAATAAATAAGTCGTTTCTTGTAAAATAATCACGTTAAGGTTGATATAAATAGAGAGTCAATCGTTGACACAGAGACTCGAGGGGCGGCCGTTGGGCCAAACCTATGCCCAAAAATGTATTAATGTCTATTATATATAGTAAAGTGTGTGTGTGTAGTGTTTTAGTTTCAAAGGTAATATCTATTTTATTTTAACATGGTTAAATCTCTTGTTTGGGTTACGTATTTTAAAACAGTTCATTAGTCTTCTTCAAATGCCAATTCTTTCATTTTCGTCCCAAGTTTACTTATTAAATGTTTATCAGTTTTAAAAGTTTTATCATATAAAGAGTTTTTTACATTAAAATGTTTTTGTGATGTAAAAGGTTTCATTATATCAAAGTCTCATCATAGATTATATTTTATTAGCATGGTTTATTATAATAAAGATTTACAATTATGGGTAGTAATTTTTGCTATGTCTTATTTCAAAAATAGAGATTGTTTTGATTTATTGAAATTTGTTATTCATTTTTTACTTATATTTAAATATACATGTTATTGTTTATTAACCTATTTTATTCTCACCTCTTTCCAAAAACCAGTAAGAAATATTCCGAGCATGTTAAGCCTCGGCGTCCCTACCCTTAAGGACTTGAGAGTCTTAAGTCAGTTGCCAAAACCGCTCGACATATGCTATTAAGGGATGTTTTTTTTTGTATTTGTATTATTTTCTTTTATTATTTTATTTTGCCACTGGCGAATGGATGTTCCTTCAGGACTCCAGGACCCTATGGCTGGTGACAAGCGCTGCCTTTATCCCTTAATAGTATAGTAACAGTAGCTAAAGACCTATCAGTAGTTGTAAATGGCCTTTAGGATTAATTGGTTGTTACATTTGGTGACGAGCGTTGGTCTTTAGGATGAACCGGTTGTTACAATGCTCGATGGACTATACGCTGGTCATGCCATTTGGGTAATACCAACTACGTTCAAATATTTCGTGACAATACGGGCGGCATGGGGGCGCGCATTGTCATGCATCAGTATAAAGTTGTCACCAAATAAATGGTGCGTATCGGACAACATATTTTTGTAGGATCTCATTTATGTACCTATCCGCGGTCAATTCTGTACGTGCCTTCAAAGATATTCCAGCCCACATCATAACTGAACCCCCTTGAAAAGTTACTGTAGAATTAAAAGTGCACTCGGCATATCGTTCACCTTCCCTTCTTTAGACTCTTCTGCGACCATTTGGGGGATCGTAAGCAAAATCTGGATTCATCGGTAAACAACACGAAGCTCCAGTCGTCTGCATTCCAATTTTGATGCTCCCTATCTAATTGTAATCTGGCTACACGATGTTCCCTGGAAATTTCTGGTCCTATAGCGGGTATTCGAGATCTCAGATTAACTTAATTCAACCTTCTTCTAACTGTTCGTTCACTAACATTTACGTTCCTGACATGTTCAAGGTTATTTCTAATCTCTACAGCAGTTCTGTGACCATTTCTTAGTGCTGAAGATTTCCTAACACGGTCATCTAGACGAGTAGTTCTTCTCTGGGTACCAGTTTCAGGACGTGTGTATACTCCCGTCTCTATAAAACGTATAAATACACGTTGCACGGTACTGCGTGATACCCCGAATCTGTTAGCCACGTAAATTTGACTTTTTCCGTCTTGAAGAAGAGCAACAATAGATGCAACGGTTTCTTAATAGTGGCATTAATTGACAGGGCCGCCGAGAACCAGGTGGGCCCCGGGACAAGTTTATAAAAAAATTAGGCCCTTTCGATAGGATAGTTCACAAGCGATATGTAAGATCTTACATTTCTGAAACGGCGGTTCCAGGGTCATATAATAAGTATAGGTCAGCACTTTCTTTAATTTTGTCACTGGTCATTGCTCTGGACTTAAGGGTCAGAAGATGTGTTTAAAGACGTTAGTGACCCAAGACCTTCTCTACCAAGGGATGACTTAACTTGAAATCCATTAACAGTACTGAATTCTTTCAGGGATTGGTGTTTCAATAAAGAAATCCCTGTTAGAGAATTATCAGAAAAATTGGTGATATTATTAGCATTAAATACTGCTCATAGAATGCAAACGTTTAGTCTTATTAAATTAGAGTATATTATTTGTAGAACTGATAGGGCCAAGTCATCAGGTAAAAACAAATTACAAGTCATCAAATCTTCCTTTCAGACCTTAAAGTCGTTGGGAAAAGTGGACTGAACTTAGCGATATAAGGTCCACAGCATACAGGCTGGACAAGTGAATCTTCTGTTTTTCCGATTTATAACCGGCTTAGGCAGAAACCATTCCAATTTAGTTTACTGTGGATTAAAGTTTCGTTTGTTTCTGTTACACTTCGAAACATTTTCATAAAAGTTTATTGAAAATTGCCTATAGTTTCTTGTAGTCGCAACTGTCTTTAAACATCTGCGTTTACTTATCATCTGAAGAAGGAAGCGCAGTGTTTAATTATAAGATCAAACGAACTTACCTCAAGTGAAGTTCGATCTTGACTATACACTGCGCTCCCTTCGAAGATGCTCTCTCCCAACCCAACCCTCTGAATCCCACATCATCGCAGTTGCGACAGAACTTTAAAAAAAAAATGAGCAACGCCCGCAAAATGCGGGAATTACATACAAAAGTGAGGTTATAAGTTTTGGCTTTGGACTATAGTGCACAACTAGGTCATAAAAGAGTACTACGTTTACTTATCATCTTCGAAGGGAGTGCAGTGTATAATCAAGATCGAACTTCACTTAAGGTTTTATCTCATAATAACTTATAGTATATTATAAATATTAAGTAGTACCAGTGGCGTAGCCACGGGGGAGGTTAGAACCATGGAGGGTCCACGCATCACCATTTCCGCTATAGTATTGACGCTAATTGCTGTAGTCCGTTTGTTTTTATTCACTTTCTTGATGAGACCCCCCCTAGTTCTCAAAAACCCCTCCCATGCAAAATGGATGGCTACGCCACTAAGTAGTATCATTTGTTGAAAGTTATTATCTTAATTTGCTGAAAGTTATTATCTTAATTTTGTCGAATGTTTATATTATATGAATGTTGCGTGGCTATCGCTGACGAAACACACGCGAGACAAGCGATGTAACGAGTCAGAATATTTCGAAGGCAGAACTTCTTGAGTGCTCAGCACGCACATATTTCCTTTGAAATAAAAACGAATATTTTTGAAATGGTTTATTGCTCAGCTAGCACAAAAACATCTCATCTACGTTAATAAGCTGCAATTTTAGGCTCTTTAAGCTCGCATGCGATGTACTTTTAATGTAACCCTAATATCCCTGCAACTGCCGAATGTCCGCAACGGCGACTTTTATAGCACATCTCACAGAGGTAAAACATCATACTAGCACTTTTACGGTACTTACCCCAAAAGTTGCTCTGAAACTTTCTATAGATGTTATAATATAATGAATTAGTTCTACAGCACGGATGGACTTAACTATACTTGTGAAAATATTTATTTTAAATTAAAAAAGTAATTCTTCATAATTTCTTGTATTTGTTAAATAAATTCGATTCACATTGAGAAATTATGAAAAATAACTTTTTTTTAATTTAAAATAAATATTTTTACAAGTATTAAGTCCATCCGTGGACACACTATATTGTTCTTTGTGTAATGTAATACAAAGAGGCTGAAATTGAGGTTATAGTAAAATCTCAATCGACACATGAAAATTTCAAATAAAACAAAATATATAAATCAAGTAGCAATATCACAAAAGTAGAGGTAGGTATATCACAAACGCAGTTATATACATATGCAATAATAGAAGCCACCTATAAAGCACTGAACGATTGGACAAAATTAGCTTAAGGTATCAGTATTGCAAAGGTTCACTAGAAGCTTCATAGACAGCACACCAAATCCTTTAGATATCTACTGGACATCCCAATATCCTCTGAATGTCCAGTCCATGGTAGATATCTATTTTATATCCATGAGATGTAATTTATAGACATGCAAATAATGTCCATAAATAATAGTAATTATATGGTAAATTATTAAAAAATTACGCCATTGTGGATAATAGTACACCGTTCAGATATTTAAAATTAATTTTTTTAAGGTGTATTCAATATCCCATGGACATCCACTAAATATATCAAAGTCTAGGCGCGAACGCAAACCATGGTGGATATCCACTAGATGTAATTTTTGATTTTGCTTACTAAGTATAGATGGCGACACCACTTTCGCTCGTTGAATATCTACTCATGCTCAACCCGCCGTAATTGAGTTCGATAGAAATTGGTACCTCAATCAGACTCCATTAGAGACTGGAGTCGAGAATTTCCATTTATTGCTGAAGAGTCCTAATAAGGATGACTTTCTCCTTAGTGGGCAAAATCAAAGGCAGAGTGTTGAAAATATTTTGAGTGTTGAAAATATTTTTTATCTCTGCTATTTTCTTTCGACGTTATTCAATAATCATTGGTTACTTATGAACCTCTACTAAAGATACCCATAAATTATTTGGCTGAATATCTTCTTTATCTTGGGATATAGACGGACATTTGGATATCCATATTAGATCCACTGGGTATATTGGATATCCACAAAATATATTCTGTGGATATTTCTGGGATTTCTTGTATTGTCTGGAAGATACCCATTAGATATTTTGCTGGATATCCATAGGATATCTTCTATATTCTGGATATAGACGGACATTTGGATATCCATATTAGATCCACGGGATATTTCTGATATCCTGTGGATATATTGGATATCCACAAAAGATATTCTGTGGATATCTCTGGGATTTGGTGTGTTGTCTGGGTTTAAATAGTGAACGATTGTACAAAAGTATATTTATATAAGGTAGGTACGTTTCAAGATGGCAATTGTATGATGCTAAAACTAGATCATCTTTTTTAAATCAAGCCTTTTAACTTTTTTTGTATAGATATGTATATATTTTTATTTTGTTAGTTTATTATTTATGCAAAAAAAAAAACAAACATTATTTTATTGTTATTACATGTATTTCATTTTAAGACTGATTTAAAAACGAAAACAAAAAAAAGAATGGTATGTCGCTTAAAAATACTTACTGAAATACCACTGAAAAATTTATATGTATTTTCACCTAGCTTCTTTCAGTTTGTGGGATTTTAAGGTTATAATTACATAATCGCTTATTTCTCTAATCACTGTATTTTTCAGAATTGTTTTATTTATGTGATATAATTAACTTATTTTGCCTAAAATTATGGCTTAGCTCTTTTCACCACCAATATGAAGACATGACAATTTATTAGAAAAGGATAAATTATTTTTTTATATAAATAAAAGATTTTACTTTTCCACAACATATTGAATAAAAAAGAGATTGACCTACTTATTTAACTATTATTAAAGGAAATGATATAGAAATTAAAAAATATGCTTAAGTTCAAATCATTGCACTTATTTTTAGATAATTTTTGTTTTAAATAAAACAATCAAAGTTGGTGTATTGAAATTTCTTTGAATTTTACAAATTTTATGCTTATGGATTTCCAAGTTAGGTACCTATGCATATTTTATAAAAAACAACTCATGTTTTTTAGCAAGATATTCTGATGTATGCTCGAGGGCATCCTCTGTAATTTCTTTCAACTTTTTCTTCTAGGTTTGTACTTGACCTGACGAATAGATTTCCAGACACAACAAGCCTGTTGATGATAATGAACTGCTTGAATCTGATGTTTTTTTTTTAATATAGAGGTACCATGTACCTAGCTGTAGATTCACTTTTTGTAAAATTTCAGGTGTTATATATATTCTTCTTTAGACAAGTCTGTAGTATTTACTTTTGCTTTTAAAATTCCTAGAATATCATCTGGACATCAGGTACAAAGAAAACATAATATTTTTAAAATTGTATTTTTAGTTCGATTAAGTATATTATACCATACCTTTTATATAAGTATTTAAAAGTAAAATGTAACTGGACATTCGGTTAATTGTTTATCTTCTCGTTTACGACATTTATCTACACCATTCTTTGTTTTTATATTATTTAAACCATTTTGTATAGGCACCTATAATGAATGAAATATTTAAATTTATACTCAAACGAAGAAAATGGTTTAGAAAATAGTTTTCTATATTATAGATCATCCTTACCAATTCTACTCAAATGTATAAAAATTATTTATAAAATAAAGTTGAAAAACAATCATCAAGAACATGACATGTGACAAGAAAAAGTGACAAGTGACAATTGACATACACATTGGACATAAACATGAACGTTCTGAATTTAGATTGTATGTTCATAGTACTTTTAGTGGATACTTTTTTTAGCAAATTACTTTATTACTTTGTGTTAACATAACAGGTAGGTTAAATAGGTAAGTAACAAATAGAAGTTTTGCGAGGTTTTGATTTCCCTCAACAACTTCTCATGAACGTTGCATTTACGTCGTATAGTAATGTTATTATGTCCCCTTAAAGCAACATTGCCGAAAGGCTTGGCAACGTTATGTGCTAGCTGGGTGTATTGTTACAAAGATATTTTTTATAAAAAAAACCTCTCATTCCTTAACCAGCGACTACAACAAGTGGTATATATTATTATAAAATTAACTTATATCCAGGGTGTCGTTCCTGCTGCTGGTTTGGAATGAGAGGTTTTTTATAAAGAATATATTTTTTTTATACTGGGTGCTGCTGCTGCTGTAGCTGCTGGAACAAAAACAATGTGTTTTTGCGACAAGCTTCCAGTATGTTTAGATTCAAAACTGATGCTGCTGGTTTCGGATTTTAGTCGGTTTCTGGATTAGGTTCTCTATATAAGGCAATTCCGTCAACATTTTTTTCGCAGTATGCCTCCGCGCTTCGTGTTACCATATCATCTATATTTGGGTCCCGGAAACGAATTGGACAGTGGGAAGCCCGTTGATCGTGACGATTACATAGCCGAAAAACACGACTACGCTTTTACACCAACGCCATATCGGCTGAAGACGTATTAAGAGCCGACGAAGAGGCTGTGAGAGAATTTTGGAGTGATTTTTCAACAACAGGTAATTGGAATTCATTGATCGGTAAGTTTTGGTTATTTTTAATGTTTCTTTATAATACCAATAGAATTTTAGGTGCCGCTGGCTTAAAACTTAATAATATTGTGGAAAAAAACACAGGTGTATTATATCCTGACATGGCCAATAAGCACGAGGAAAAATATAAAAAATTGCCAGTACGTCTTGGCCTATCGAAAAGGAGGGGTGATAATAAACATCGACAAAATGAAGCTCGTAATAAGGAACTATTGTCAAGACGAGATCCTACACAAGATCCTGCTCAACCTTCATCCTCTCATGACGTTTCGGATATTGGACAAGACGAAGGATATGGCACCCAAATGAGCCAAGGGAATGCTCCCATAAATACCGACGAAGTAGATGCCGGAGAAGAAATGGGAACTCCGTCCAATACGGAAGGGGTTACAAATCCTACAAACGGAATGGGTGTACTGTATATGATGAAGTCGCTGGCTAGTCCTACATTTACATTTTATAAGAAATCACGTATCATGCATACATGGGGATTTGCATCAAACTGATTTAATTTAGGACCAAAAGGTAAAGAAAGCAATTATATGGGTTTAAGTACAAGCTTAGCATACGTACCTGTCGACTGGATACCATTTTATTTATCTCCTGTAGAATATTCCATGTTGCCACTAGGGTCCTTCATTAAAGAGGTTTACGTAGAAATAATAACAAAAGGAGTGAGATGCTCATTCGACACGGGTACGACAATAACCGGAAGTGCCAATTATATGCACGTAATTTTTGGAAAACATTGTGTGGATTTGAACCATAAAGTCGAACACGTCAACTATATTTTGAAAAATGATGAGAAAAACCGATGACCATAAATTCGCTCGCAAATATTTCGTCGTCGGAATTTACCTATAGATTATACGGAGAAACCACAAATTATCATTCCAATAAGGATGCTGTTTTTACTTCTTCCTGGGGTGCAAATAGAGCACTACTCGCCTATGCCGTGCTCATGTGTACGGGCAATGGGTCGACCAATAGTTATTACATTAAAACTGGATGGCCTCGTTTGGACAAAATTGTCGAAAGGTATAATCTCAATGAACATATCAATACCCCGTGCGTCAAGTATACGTATAAACCCAGAAATGGCATTTTAAAGCATCTTTACAACTCGTCCCTGGTACCAAATAAATTGAAATTACTTTCCGGAAGGCTCGATATTGGAGTAAAAGAAACTCAGTTTTTGGTAGATAACAATTTCCAAACTACTCATATGAGCTTCGCGCCTTGTAGAGAAAAAGACAAACAAAAATTTGGTTACGAAAATATAATTGAAAATAATTTTATGACCGGACACCCGAACAACAAGTCACATACGATATCTCAACCTCAAGTTCATATTGGCATTGAACCGGTACAATCTAATGCACCTGCCGATGCCAATCAAAACTGGGTGAATGCTTCCGCGGAATATGAAATTCGCACATCATGTGTTATCGGTATTCGTACCGACCTAATGTATGCCGATGGTATGTACGCAAATAAATTAGGATTTCCATCGGCGACTAAACAAGTTAATCAAAATTATTTCCTTTCTCAGAATCATGTCGGTGGACATTATTGTGAAAATTGGCAAGGTCATTATAATAACAGTGATTGAGTATATGTATATTTATTGAAATAAAATGTTACAATGTAATAATAAATTTATTCATTAACAACAATAGTTTTAGTTATTCCATACACTTTCCATAATTTATACAATGCTAATGAATGCAAGTGTTTAGTAACATTAGATAATAAAGTAAAATTATCCCAAGTAAATCTATACATGGCATTATTAAAAATATCGTTATTTGGAAAGACCTCTGCATTTGTCGTTACAATCACCGGAGTTTTATCTATTTGAACATGTGATTGATATTTTATATTCGCCATACAGGGGTCTCCCGCAAATAACATTTTACAGGTATCATAAGCTGACGGTTCGCAATTCGGTTCGTCCCATATTAAAATTCTTTATCCACACAATCCTGCAGAGGAAACTGTGAATACTTATTAAAATTCGCGATTTGTCCTTTAACTAAACACAAGGACGCGCATATTTTGGCAAAAAGTGTTTTTCCCGCGTTGCTAGGACCCTTTATTTGAATGCAATTTTTTTTCTCTTCCTTGCGATCTAAAATGTTGTAAACAACACTCAAAAATTATTTTATGTAATCCTCGTCGTAATTACATTGATAAGAAATTAATTCCGATAATTTAGACGTCGATTCTTCGACGGAATAATAATAATCGTACACGTGACCGGATGTGCAATCGAAAAGAGGCTGCGAATTTAGATAAAATTCAATGAGTTCGTTTGTTTTATTACAAATTGACCTTTGAAATATATCAATAGCGGTTATATAATCGGAGTCTGTTCTGCCAATGCTTTTTAATTCCGAGTTATCTATCCACTGCGCGGTTTTACACGAACTTAATAAGGGACAAAACCGGGAATTTTTCGAAAAATTGTAAAATTTGCGTAATTTTCGAATTTTTTTGACGTTTTGATGGGCTGCAATTTTTTCCCTTACGTCCTTTAGTAGATTTTGTAGATTCCGATTTCTCTCCACCATCAACGGCGTCACTACGAATTGCACAGATTTCGTCATCTTGGACCAAATTTGTTCCTTGACCACCTTCTTGGCTTCCTTCAATGGAATCAATTTCATTTGGACCAGGTACTTCCCGTCGGGCGCCGGCGAAGAAATAGTAGAGACAGATTCGGGGTTGTAGAAACATAAATTCCGAGATTTCGGAAATATTCTGTAAATAAAATAAATTCTTTTACTAAACCTAGAATGAACAACATGCCAAATTTAAATAAATAGAAATATATTTTATTTACCTCCTCGCAACTCTCCGCTCCACTGAGCTCGTCGTTTTCTTCTAAGAAATCTGACTCCCTGGAATATACAGCATCGGCAGGTTCTTGCTGTCCACCCGCAATCGTGGACGATGTGGAGATGGTTCCACTCGGCGCTTTCATGATAACTGATGATGAGGAGTTGTCCGTAGTATCGCTGGTTTGCCAATTGGCTAACCAGATCAAAGCCTTGTTGGTAATCTCCGACGGGAATGACGTCGTGGCAAAATCTTCTTCTGAGACGAGCTCCAGTAAGGTCCCAGCTAGCAGACATACGTCATTATGACGTGATTTTTGCGGCACCTGTTACGTCTTGTGACGAGAAATGTGACGTGTTATTGACGTGAAATATGACGTGAGAATGTCACAGACCAGAGACGTCATTCGGCGACGTGAATTCACCGTCACAAGTGACGTGAATTTAACGTCACAAGTGACGTGGATTTAACGTTAAGATGTCACGGTAATATGACGTAACGTTGTTACGTTAATATGACGTGACGTTGTTACGTCAAAATAGCGTGACGTTATCTCGTCAAAATGACGTGTTTCTACTTCGTCAAAATGAGGTTATACGGTGTGAGCCATAAAGTTGGATCCATATGGGATTTTTTTTAATATTACGATTGTAAAAAAAACGTCGTAGGGCAATCACGTCTGCTAATTTAAAATACCTCATATCAAAGTTGGCTACTGACTTTAGTTTTCTATCAAACTCGCATTAAAAAAAATACCGAATTTAACAGATTACTAATGCAGTACCTAGCCAACTCTAATATGGGCTATTTTAAGTTTAAAAAAAAGCAGAGTTAAAAGCCAGATGTCTTTTCCAATTCTGTTAAAAAAAATCCCATATGGATCCTACTTTATGGAACACACTGTAAGACCTCATCAAAATGACGTTATTTTGAGTACAGTATTTTAAACGGTTATATCCAACTTTTTGTGCCCTGAAAAATCAAGATACCATTGATGCTATCTATAATCACATAGAAAGTAGTTTGAATTGTATGTTTAAAAAAGTTTATAAAGTAGGCCATGCTGGCAAAGAGAGAAGTCATGGCCATGATAACACAACTCTGAAATAAAATCTAAACTGTCAGTCGTTAAAAAAATAATTGCTTCAATATGCCTAATTTTTTCCGTGGCTTACTTTAGAAACATTTTAATTTTTTGTTGACTCACATTATTAAAATTTGTAGATGTTCCATCAACTTCAACTTGGTTTTTTGAAGGTAAAGTAGATCCACTATGTTCTTTATATAGAATAGTATAGTATGGTTTTCTCAAAATAATAGTCAATATAATTTTATAAATTCATATATTTTATGAAAGATTTTATTAAATTTAATAAAATAAGTAGTTAAATAAACAGAGATAAATCTATTATTTCTCTGGCCATGATAATTGTAGTTCGTTAGAAGTTCATCAGATACAGTATATCTTAGAGTTCTGTTGGTCTTTGTAACAATATCTTTACCGCCTAAACGTTCAAGATGATGTATCTGAAAAAAAAAATCATTAATTTTATTTTAAAATGTTCTTCAAATTTAATTTAATAATTACCAATATTGTTAAGTTCTCCTTATTCTCTTTTAATTTTTCTTCAAAAATTTGTAAATCCACGTCACTGGATATTGGCAATGGAGGGAATAAATTATCTGGCAATTGAACAATTGTCTCTTGTTTTTTTGTTTCTAACAGGCTTAAAATGTGTGAATTTTGTTCCTTTATTATATACAGTAGAGAAAATAGTTTTTCATCTTTTTTATCTAAATTTAATGGAGTATTCGTTGAAGTAAATGTGGAACAATGGGCTCTTGGAGTTAGTAATGGTTCTGATCTTAGAGTTACAGTTAGTGATGGTTCTGAACGAGTTATTGGTAGTTCTGAAATAAATAAATAAACATTAGTTTCCATGATATAAAAAGCAAAAACATTAAATAACAAACCAAAGCTCCCAATGTATTCAAAGTACAGTCACAATTCAATAATTTCAAAAACACATATCAGTAATAAATAATCTACCTGGAGAAATGTTGATAATAGTTTCCTTATTTTCTTTATCTGTAGACAAATAAGAGTAATTATAATTTAGAAATTAATGACAAATAAACAGCTTACTTCTTTTTTTTATTTCAGGGGGCCTTTCAATACTCGTATTTGTGTCCTCCTCTTCAGATGAGGAGTCAATAAATTTGTTTGGTTTTCTTTTCCTTCTTGATTGACTATCCTCCACATCTGATTGTAAATCAGATGTATATTCAGCCTGTCGTAATTTTGATGAGGCCATTGCAAAATCATCTAAAATTAATTATTATATTAGAACATCTAGATATAAAAAAACTAGAATTCCCTATTACGAATCTGATGATCCCTTGGCCATACATTTCATAATTTGTGCTATATGTGGCTGATTCTTAAAAAAAATCGAAATTGATGTCCTTAATTATTTCTATAAACCAGGATAGTCAATTATGAAGTTTTTTCTTTAATAAAACTACTGTACTAGATGTACAAATTTTTGAAACTTTATTTCTTATATGATAAACCAAAAAAATATGTCCAAGAAAGTACCCTGAAAATCATTCCCTCACTATGTCCCAACTGCTAAATTCAAAGATAATTATTAACTTAGATTTTGTTTAAAACTAATTTGACAAGTTTTTTGAAGCCATTTTCGATTTTTTTTGAGAACTAGCCATGTATACATAGATATTTACCTGTCTCATAAAAAAATCTTTTGATTTTGCAGCATGTCCAGGTATTGTAGTTAACTGGCTCATCCTGTTTTAATGCTTTGGTATATAATTGCGTTTGCTTATATGGGGGCCAAAATACTTCCTTTTTTCTGGGAGTTATCCAGGATTGCCTGACTATGCCCAACCCTCCACCATCTGTGTCCTCAAATTCCACAATAACAAAAGACATTTTCTAAGAACTGTAAAAATGAAATAAGTAAATAGCACTTTTCTTCTCAATGGGGTTCAGCTCTTGGGGCTTGGACGGTTCAGGTCGATATATTGAGACCAAACTTGGTATATGGATGTATTATCCCATAAATATCAAAATCTCATAAAAAAATTACCCCCCCCCCCCAAGCTGATATGGAGGAGGTGTAACCCTCAAAAAATAAATTTACATTTTATTCAAAAAAAGTTTGGAATCTACAATTTTTCTACATACAAAGCCAAAATTTAAAATTTTTCAAAAAATATTTTTTGGTACTGAACTGTCATAGTTTTAATGTGGGGTATTACATTTAAAAATAGTTAGAGAAGATAAAAATCCTCAATTGTGGCACATTTAAAATAGACCTGATTTACAACATTTATGAATAAAAAACTTACACCACCCTGTCCTAGGAGATGGAAGGGGTGGCATCTCTAAGAAATTAAGTTAGAACTTTTTATATAAAACAGTTGAAATCTGCGATTTTTTTTACATTAACCTACCCAAAATTTCAAATTTTTTTGATTAACATTTTTTTCTTAGGATTTTGAATTTTTTTTACATGAACCATTAAAGTTTGGATGTGGGTGCTGGAATTTAAAAATAGGTAGTTACAAAGACATAGATGGGGTACGGCTATTGGAACTAGGGCAGTTCAGGATAAGATATTGGGCCAAATTTTGGATGGATGGATGTATTTTTCCTTAAAAATGAAAATCACATAAACAATATCACCCCTTAGCCTGAGCTAGTGGGGGTATCACCCTCCAAAAATGAAGAAAACTTAAAGAGCGATGGTTTGCTAATTAATAAGATGATAAACTTATAAATAAAAATAGTTCAAACTTACCAGTCTAATGAAAAATCAAACTTGTTGCTTTTCCTATCCACTTGCCGGCTAACGAGACTAACCAAAAACATAAAATATGGTGGTGGTAATAAGTGGTAAACTTTTATTATTATATTATTTAAAATCCCGAACAGAACTTTATAGTTTATAGGGACTGTCTGTTTTATATCTAGACGAAACTATAACCGGCTTGTTGCTTGTTAAAATGGCGGCGGAATAACGAAACACGAAACGAACACGTTCTCCTACACAACGGCAAATAATCACAAATCATAAGGTCAAATGCGAATGTCCGTGAATGGCGTAATCATGGAGGAAGGATAATTAGCCTAATAGCCAGACCCGAGAGACATGTCCCATGTCGTATCTCTGATAATGTGGTAAGGTAATGCATGGCATTGGCGTAATCACAGAACTGAGAACACTTGGCGTAATGGCGATACTCTGATGTGAGCATGTGAGCATGAGCCATGACGATGAGTGACGTGACGACGAATGGCGATGGCGGACGAACTGGCAAATAAGTGAAATAAATAGGCGAATTGGCGACAGTGTTGCCAGTGTTTGCAGGAAAAATCTTCGAGGGAAAAAGTATGGCACAATTTTCAAAATTATCAGATTTTCACCAAAATTATGTTAGAATATCCTAATGTTTGGAGGATAAGGTACGAAAATGGACAAATACATGATCTGTTGCCAATAAAATTTATTAAAGAAAAAAATAATAGCTGTGTTCGCGGAGCCTGTCGCCGACAAGTCCACGACAGATGAGCATGCGCATTTCGATTTTATGCTGTTTTAATCGTTCGATTTTCGACTCTACGAACGCTTAAAATCGAAATGCGCATGCTCATCTGTCGTGGACATGTCGACGACAGGCTCCGCGAACAGAGCTAATAACATAAATAAACATTTTCTATATTATATATTTTAAAAAATATTGATGACCTATGCTTAAAAAAATTTCTTAATTAGAGAGTTCCTATGTATATGTAAATCGCCCAATATTTTATTTGTAATAGGTATAACAGGATTTTTTTTAAATATTAATTATTTTCATACACAATATTTTTATTTGGGGGCCGGCTCAAATTATGTTTAAATCTGATAATTATGTGATGACTGGCAACACTGATTGGCGAAAAAGAGACCGCAACGCAGAGGCTTGATAACCCACGTGACGTGCGTGCAGCGTGCGCAAATGCCGGTACAGTGTGTTGTCTAATATTTTTTCAATCGTTTGATGTCTTGGAGTAATTATATAGTTTTCATCTTATACCTAATGCAGAAAACACTTTTGTTTTAGAAATTTTCTATCTAAAAAAACTGAAACAATGCTTAATTTTAATATAAATATCTACTTGGTAACATTCGTGAATAAAGATTTCTACTTATTCAATTTCCCAAAACGCGGCAAGATGGCGAACAAAATAAATATTTTCATTATATTTTCTAAGTATAACTAAAAATTACTTTTACTTATATCCAAATGATCTTTTAGAATTTCTTTATTTAAAAATGATAATATTCGTTGCCTTACTCTTCGTACGTTATCAACAGAAATAAGTAAACAAAAATTAAACAATCCAAAAGAAAATTATGGCGCGCAATTCAACTGTTTTAAAACGTGTTTGAGCGCTGTAAATAAATTCACGATCGACGGAACATAATAAAAAATTTCAATAGGTACCAATAAATTATATTTGCCTTATTTTACCAGTAAGCCTAAAAATATCGGGATTTCTTTATGTAAAAAAATCGATATGTACTTTATTATTTAGTGCGCGGTATGTGTAAAAGGAATATATGTGTGAGGCATAAATAACTAAATAAGGCAACTATAAATGAATTGATCAATTATTTCTTGCGTGTATATTTCATTACTACAATGGCACAACTCGTCAGAATTATGACGTCCCAGAAACGTTATAAATGTGACGTCATTAGGATGCCCACAAAATGACGTCTTTGAGACGACATTTTTTAACGTTTCAGCAACGTCTCCAGATTGACGTCTCTCAGACGTCATTTCGGTGTCATGTTACGTCGCGCGCCCAGTGTGACTCTAAAATGACGTCATAATGACGTATGGTTGCTAGCTGGGGTCTTCCACTAATTTACTTCTTCTTGGTTCCCAGATTCCAAATTCTCCAGGATCTTCCTCAAAATCTTCATTAATGGTAATATCGGGTGTCCAAATTGTAGCAGCCATTTCTTCGAACAGTTCTTCAACAGAGTCCACAATTCCATCGGACTCTGCCATATTTCTTGAATTAAATTTAAAGTATCTTTAATGTTACAACAGCAATCTTTACGTACTGAATATACCTTTGCTCGCAATGTGCGCAGTATATTTGCTCGACGTACTCTTCTTTTAAAACTTCTTCGGGTTTAACTACGGATGGATGGTAACAAATAATTGCATGGTGTTCAATTAGTTCAATGGGATTAATTTGGCTACTACAGTCGCGACAAACTTCAATAATGGCCTCCTTAAAAATTTCTTCTTGACAAAGTCCTTCGTCGATATTTCGAAAATCTCCGAAATTATTTTGATAAGTGCGAATGAATATTTTAATAAAATTGGATTTCTTACAATACCATATATTTCCACTCATCACTTGTAACACTTTATATAGCTTAATCATACATATACTGTTTTTAAAATTCGATTTTTCCTTTTATATTCTAAATTTTTAATTAGTTATAAACAGCATGTGGCTGGAAAATAACTTTTCTTTAATTTTTCCTGGGTTGGGCTTGACCTCGTTTATGTAATGTTTTTAAATGACACGTGTGTGCATTTAACTACATTGTAACGTAATTGCACAATATACAGGGAATTTTTATCAGCAGCATCGGTTTTGAATCTATACATACTGCCCAGCTAGCACAAAAACATCCCATCTACGTTAATAAGCTGCAATTTTAGGCTCTTTAAGCTCGCATGCAATGTACTGTAAATGTAACCCTTATATCCCTGCAACTACCGAATGTCCGCAGCGGCAAGACTTTTATAGCACATCTCACAGAAGTTACAAAGTGAAGTTCGAAAAACATCACACTAGCACTTTTACGGTACTTACCCCGAAAGTTGCTCTGAAACGTTCTATTGATGTTATAATGTGAATTAGATCTACAGCATTATACAGTGTGTCCACGGATGGGCTTAACTATACTTGTGAAAATATTTATTTTAAATTAAAAAAGTAATTCTTCATAATTTCTTGCTTGTTAAATAAATTCGATTCACATTGAGAAATTATGAAAAACAACTTTTTCTATAATTTAAAATAAATATTTTTACAAGTATAATTAAGTCCATCCGTGGACACACATTGTGTAATGTAATACAGAGAGGCTGAAATTGAGGCTATAGTAAAATCTCAATCGAGACATGAAAATTTCAAATAAAACAAAATAATTATATAAATTTATTATTAAAATGTTCTTGAAATCAAGTACCAATAGCACAAAAGTAGAGGTAGGTGTAGGTGTGTTCTTTTATTCAGTGCTGTATCCAGCGCTTGCAGCAAACCGTTCGTAAATTAAGTGATGGAAAGACGATTGTATGTGTCAATCATTCTTTTTTCCAGCAGTGAATTCACCAATGAGCCAAGGCATCCATCGGCTTTAAAAGCCGATGGATATGTGATAGACGAATGGTGAGGATAATCAATCATTTAAGTTAACCTAAAATATAAGAGTTCAAATATAAAATGACTGCAGAATAGATAAATTACATCAATCACTGATGGAACAATTATTGAATAAAAGAACACACCTTATATCAAAAACACAAGTACACATGTGGGATAGAAGAAGCTACCTAGAAAGCACTGAACAATTGGACAAAATTAGCTAAATAGTATAAGGTACCAATATTGCAAAGGTTCACTAAAACCTTAAATGGTGAACGATGATAAAGCTAGATTGGTGAAAAATAATAAACGAATACAACAATGACTAGGTACATATTATTATATTAGATTACTAGAGGATAGCTAAGTTCGCTGATTTCTTACCTAAGACGCAGAGATATATCTTTTTTAAATCAAGCCTTTTAACTTTTTTTGCATAGATATTTATAAAGTGCTATAATGTAACCTAAATATGACAATTTATTAGAAGAGCATAAATTATATTTTTATATAAAAAGATTTTACTTCTCAATACATTGAATAAAAAAGAAATTGATAGCTTGTTTACCTATTATAATTAAAGGAAATTATATAGAAATTAAAAAATATGCCTTACTTTGTTGTTTTAAATAAAACAACCAATGTTAGTGTATTGAAATTTGTTTGAATTTTACAAATTTTATGCTTGATTTCCAAAGTAGATATATCGATGGCTCAATCAAAAACCGCCACAAGTCAAAAAACAAAGCAATTACATTTTTGGTTCAATGGATGCAAAATATTACGGTTTTACTTTAAATACCACCACAAATAAAAATATCCTTAAAGATAAATCATTTACAATGTAGCCACAAACTGTGTCTAAAACTGCATCAATTCGAGTTATTTTCTTCAAAAACACCCAAATTTTTTACAACTATGCAACAACTCACTTTTATAATCGTATTCATTTTATTTAACAGCAAAATATCGAAGCTTTTAAATAAAATATAAAGAGTATGTCAAAAACAAAATAATGATAATAGAGACTTACAAAATTTCAAAATGAAATTTCTCGAAATAATAGTATTTTAGTTGTGGCAGTATTTGATTGAGCCATCAATATGTAGATTTTATAAAAAACAACTGGTGTTTTTTAGCAAGATATTCTATTATACTCGAGAGTATCATCTATATGATTTCTCTCAACTTTTCTGCTGGGTTTTCACTTGACTGATGGTTGCATTTCCAGGCAATCTAGCTTGTTGAAGAGAATGAACTGCTTGAATTCTGATGTACCTGACATATCATGTACCTATAGATTCACTTTTTATAAAACTTCAGGAGTTATATTCTTCTTTACACTTCTGTAGTATTTACTTTTGCTTCTAAAATTCCTAGAATGTCGAAGGAAACCTAAAAAATAATATTTTTAAAATGTATTTTTAGTTCGATAAAGTATAATTACCTTTTATAAGTATTTGGTGTAAAATGTTGCCGGACATTCGGTTAAAGGTTCTGGTAAAGGATCATGAGGCGCAAATTTCATAATTTTAGCATTAATATATTGAAGTAACTTACTTTTTATAATATTTTAACTGAAATTAAATATGGAAGAATACGTTTCATTTGCTATTTTTATTTATATTATAATAAAATGCAATATTTTGACTGATTTAACCTAACTTTTCATCATTTCCTTCGATAGGCGAGTTCGGATAGTCAGGGGCTGGAGCGGGACAAAAGTGGAGTTTCTTTAGGGTGCTTTTAAATGACATTTAAGCGTGTTAAACTGTCACTAATCGGACTAAACCGAACGCTAAAAGGGTCGTTTGGAGTAAAAAGTGCTAAAGGAGTTAAAGGAACTGGGCAAACCGAACGCTATGCATAAAACCTAAAATAAAGTGATTCATGAAATTGTCAGTTCTTGACACACAAGGTCCTCGAGTTTGCAACGTTGCCATACTATATTGTTGATTTTTATCACTGATAATTTCCAAGTTTAAGATTTCTGTTTGAATGAGAAGAAAATAAGTTATAGGTGAAAATATAATGTGTTATGTGAGACTTTTCATTTCAATTTGAGCTGTGTCCAGGCCGTTGTAGTCTATGCCGGTAGGCGTAGCCAGGTATGGATTAAAAATTTTTGGTGGCGGCGAAGCCGCCACGCTAGCGGAAGTCGTCTTTTCGTTTTGAGTGAAAGAAAATTTAAAAAAAGTTGTCTAGGTATTACATGTTGAGTGATTTAATTAATTTCACTTTTTAATTTTGTATGAAGTTTTTTTGAGCTGCATTTTTAAAATTAATTTGGTTGATA
Organism: Psylliodes chrysocephalus; assembly: GCA_927349885.1. NCBI lineage: Eukaryota > Metazoa > Arthropoda > Insecta > Coleoptera > Chrysomelidae > Psylliodes > Psylliodes chrysocephalus. The sequence goes on along the minus strand of OV651820.1, from coordinate 50,442,944 downwards.
TATTAATTTTTGCATTTTATATACGATAATTACCGTACTTATCTTTTTAAACCAAACGAAAAATTTATGATTATAAATTTAAATAATCCTCAAACTTATAATTTTATTAACAACTTGGCAACGTTTGTTATTTTTAAGACAGAAACGTCAGAAATTGTCATTTAGAGTAATTGTTTTGTGATTATAACCTGTAAAATTGGGATTTTTAATTCAATTTTTTTCGAAAAATACTGCTTCATCCATAAATTTTTTTTCGAAAATTTACTATAGAAACTAGTTACTTTTGAGTGTTTAAAATTTTTTTGTGAATTTCGCACCTCAGGATCCTTTACCGGACCCCGGTTAAATGTTTATCTTCTGGTTTACAACGATTGATCTGCAATTTTTTGTTTTTATTGTAGTTTTTTTTATTTGGTGTCATCGGCATCGACTGCTAAAGATACTTAATGAATGAAATAATAAATTTACATCAGGCATTGTAATCTGAAACAAAGACAATGGTTTAGAAAATAGTTATCTATTTTATAGAGGACCCTTACCAAATCTATTCGAATGTATAAATAATAATTATTTATAAAATAAATTCTGGATGTCGAAAAATAAACCATTAAAAAAGACAATTGACAAGAAAAACTGACAAGTGACAATTGACATAAAACTAAACGTTCTGAATTCAGATTTGTAATGTTTACGGTAGGTTAACTAGGTAAATAACAAATAGAAGTTTTGCGAGGTTTTGATTTCCCTCAACAACTTCTCATGAACGTTGCATTTACGTTGTACAGTAATGTTATTACGTTCCCTTAATGCAACATCGCCGAAAGGCTTGGCAACGTTATGTGCTAGCTGGGTGGAAGCTTTTGAATATTTTGGAATAAAATATATTGGTTCTGACTTTTATTTTATTTATTCAAAAACTGACAACCTTTTATAAAAAAAAAACATCTAACCATCTAGTTATACAATATAGTCAACAAGTAAGTGTAAATAAAAAATTAGATAAAATCAGAGCTGCATACTCAACACTCTCCCTCAGTGATGATTTTTGTAAATTTCTTGAGAAAATATTTATAAAGTTCCTTGCCAATTGGCTTCGTTAGCATATCTGCTATATTTTCTTTAGTTGAGACATACTGGATATCTATTGTATTGTCCATGAACCTCTCTCTTACATAATGGTAATGAACATCTATATGCTTGCTTCGCTGGTGTAAAACTGGGTTGGATGCTATATGTATAGAGGCTTGATTATCACACAATATCATAGGCCTATGCTTACGTTTTAAATCTTTAAGCACATGGGCCATCCAGATTAGTCGTTGTCGACTTGATAAAGACAGGGCCATATATTCAGATTCCGTTGTGGAAACAGCTACACTTTGTTGCCTTTTGGTGGTCCATGTAACAGCAGCATTTCCATAAAATCCTACATACCCACTCGTTGATCTTCTAGTGTCCAATGAATCTGCATATGAAGCATCACTATACATATAAAGTTTTGGATTTATTGTCTGTTCGTACTTCAAATTGATATCCACAGTTCCTTTTAGGTAGCGAAATATGTGTTGAATCATATTGGAATGTTCATTTGTTGGATCTGAACTAAACTGAGAGAGGATGTTTACGGAATATGCGATATCCGGCCTTGTTCCCAAAGCCAAATATAAAAGACTGCCAATCTTAGATTGATAGACTTCTTTGTTAGTCCTAGGATCAGTTTCTTTGGCCTTCTGAGGTTTTGTTCCAATATCCATTGGTGTTGAAACAGGTTTACAATTTTTCATACCATATTTTTCTAAAATCCTTGTTATGTACTGTTTTTGGGATAGAAAAACACAGTCTTTTTCCCAAGATATTTGTAGGGAAAGTAGAAAATTAGGTATGCCTAGATGAGTTACACCAAAATATTGCTTCAAAGTTTTTTCCACGATTTCAACATGATTTTCAGTGGATCCTAGGATTAGAAGGTCGTCGACATAAATAGCAATTATTTGGGCACCATCCTCTGAAACGAACAAACAAGGATCTGCCTTAGATTGGCTTAAATTAATAGTTTTTAAAACAGTAACAAATTTTTGATTCCACTGCCTGGGAGATTGTTTTAAGCCATAAATACTCTTTTTTAAACAGCACACTCTCCCTGGCTGAGCAATTATGCCTTCTGGTATTTTCATAAAAATATTAAAATCTAGATCACCATTTAAAAAGGCGGTTTTAATGTCTAATTGTCTTGCAATCATTTGTCTATGAATACAATGAGCTAACAATATTCTTATTGTTTCATAACGAATTACCGGGGCATAAGTCTCATCGAAGTCAATACCAGGAATTTGAGTAAATCCCTGTGCAACTAGTCTGGATTTGTATTTTATAATTTCTCCTTTATCCGATCTTTTTTTCTTAAAAATCCACTTGCATCCAACTACTCTTCCATTAGGTGGTTGTTGGACTATTTCCCATACATGATTATCCTCCATAGACTTTAGTTCATCCTGTATAGATAAGATCCAATTATGAGATTCTGGTCCTGTAACTGCTTCCGTATACGAAACTGGATCATCATTAGCGTAGTGCAAGTATTCATCATAATAATCTGGAGACTTACTTGTCCTGCAGCTACGCCTTGGTTGGACTATTTCTGGGGATACTTCCGAAATTACTTTATTTTCGTCATCTTCGTCTCTAATTATATTTTCTTCAATATTTAAATCCGAATTTGGGTTTTGTTCATTATCATCGTTTATTTTTGCATCTTCTCTTTCGTTCCAAGTATTACTCCTTCGCAAACTCTCAATAAATACTACTTCTTCTTGTCTACGAAATTTATAATCCCTTGATATTATTACTTTCTTGCCGTCATAAAATCGATACCACCCATTTTTTTTAGCATAACCCACCATCACACCGTCGAACGATCTGGGACAAAATTTACTTCCAGCTGCTTGTGCTTCTTTAGGGATATGCAAATAGGCTTTTTCACCGAAGATTTTCAGATGAGATATAAATGGTTGTTCCTTAAAAAACATTTCAAAAGGTGTGAGTTTATGAAATGAGTGTGGTAGTCTGTTTTTTGTATAAGCGGAATATGCCACTGCTTCTGCCCAAAGACTCTGTGGCAACTTAGAATCTATCAAACATGTTCTCGCCATTGTTGTTAAAGTTCTGTTTAAACGTTCGGCTAATCCGTTAGTTTCATGAATTCGTGGAATTGAATTTTCCACTGTGATTCCATTGCCCTTAAAAAACTCCTTTAGGGAATTTGACATGTATTCGCCACCATTATCAGATTTGAAGAAACTCACTTTTAATCCAGTAATTCTTTCTATTTTTAAAATATACTCTTTTATAACATTTTGTACTTCACTCTTGTGAGAAATGAAAAACACTTCGGTGTAGCGAGAAAATTCATCAATTAATGTTACGTAATATTGTTTTCCGCCAAGAGATTTTGAAGAAAAAGGTCCTGCAACATCCGAATGAATTTTCTCCAAAATTCTTGCACATGAATTACCCTCAACTTTTGGGACAACTCGTGTCATTTTGGATTTAATACAGGGTTCACATTCTATAATTGGTCGTTCGTTTGGAAGTACTTCAGGATCAGCAACCACTTTCTTTATAGCATCGAACATGTTAATAGGCAAATGTCCCAACCGTCTATGCCACTCTGTGATAGAAGCATTAGCAAATTCATGATATTCTTGAAAGACTTGTTGTTTGTTAGAGGAAATTACCCAATCTACTATTTTTGCATTTTTCCATAGAGTTATCTCATCCTCGTTGCCTTTCATACATATTCCTTTAGATTTTATTTTTTCCCATGACATAAGAGAACACTTTAAATCTTTTGAATATAATACATCGTAAAGAGTGATTGTCTTTATTTTATTGGACGGCAACAACGCCTTAATGGTAACATTACCAATGTGAGATACATGAATAACATCATTATTTCCCAAACGAATAATACTATTAAATGGTTTTAATTCCTTGAAACATTCTCTATTTCCCGACATGTGTGATGTAGCTCCTGTGTCGAAAATCCACTGCCAGTTCCTGCTCTTGTATGTGAAAGCTGGATATGCTATGTTTTCATCGGAATCAGAAGTAGCGAAGGTATTATTTGCTTGTTCATTTTTTCTTTTATTTCTGCAATTATTAATAGTGTGACCTTTATACCACCTTTTATTTTCTTTGCAGAATAAGCATTCTAAGGATTGATATTTAAGGATTTTTTTCTTTTTCTGGTTACTTAAAAATGCTTGATTTTCTTCACACTCTGTATTTACTGCACACCCCGTATTTACTACATTAAGTTCAAGTAATCTGGCACATACATCATCGTATGTTAAATTATCTTTGGTTGTCAAATTATCTATAATGTTATCGATTTCACTTGGTAACGTAGTTAAAAATAGTGATCCTTTCGCTTTTAAAGAGGTCGCCAATGGTCTGAATGCTGCTTCTAGTGATTCTTTGTCTGTTTCATTAGACCTGATTGCGGTTCTTTCAATTAATCTTGCCCAAAGTTCATTATATTTACCAATATGCTCAGGAATAGTTTTTACAGATTCACACTTAATACCAACTATAGCCTTAACCAAAGCATGCAAGGAATACTCATTTTTCTTGTCAAAAATGTTGTTTAATGCGTTCCACATACATACTGCGTCAGGATAACATGTAATTTGGGGTACAATTTCTGAATCAACATTAAAGAGAATGAATGCTTTAGCAAGAGAATGTCTGTATCTCCAACTTTCGCATTGTTCAATATATTCTTTAGCTGCGGCATTTTCTTCTGGCTTCTTTTGAAGTGCAGGATCCTTTTCCTCGCCAAATACTAATTTTTCTAAATTAGTTAACTCAAAATACGCACATGCCATGGTTTTCCACGAATGAAAATTATGTTTTCCATGGAGTTTTTCAAATTTTGGAAACTTGTCCATGTTTAATATTTATATTCCTTTATTCTTAGCGTCGGCCTGGGCTCATAACCTTTTGAATATTTTGGAATAAAATATATTGGTTCTGACTTTTATTTTATTTAATCAAAAACTGACAACCTTTTATAAAAAAAAAACATCTAACCATCTAGTTATACAATATAGTCAACAAGTAAGTGTAAATAAAAAATTAGATAAAATCAGAGCTGCATACTCAACAGAAGCTTGTCGCAAAAACACATTGTTTTTGTTCCAGCAGCACCCAGTAAAAAAAAATATATTCTTTATAAAAAACCTCTCATTCCAAACCAGCAGCAGGAACGACACCCTGGATATAAGTTAATTTTATAATAATATATACCACTTGTTGTAGTCGCTGGTTAAGGAATGAGAGGTTTTTTATAAAGAATATATTTTTTTTACTGGGTGTTCCTTGTAGTAACCCAGACAGCACACGATGTCCATATTTTGTCCAAAAAATGTCCATGAACTTCATATATGGATGTCCATTGAACATCCTTTTTTTATCCAATGGATATACCCATTCAAAAGTCCAGTGAATGTCAAAAAAAGTCCATGATGGACACTACAAAAATGACAAACTTATAATAAATTATTATAATTCTTCTAGTATAATTTAATTATTTACAACTAGGTTTTAATTAAAATAAATCAATTAATTTTCCTCTCCTCTTCGCTACTGCTGACAAGATACAAAAGTAAAAGGCATTCAGGCCAGACTCGAAAAAAGCGGTTAAGTACAAAAACTAAAAACCACAAGAACGGCTCACAGCATAGATCTTTTTATTTTTCTATGGCATAGATGAAATAATATTAATTTATCTATGGCTCACAGCCCACATATATAGAGTTTATCTGGTAAGAAAATAAGTATAATTAACATTAAATTATTCAAAAATCCAAAAATTAAGAAGCAAATCGATTGTTTTAAACTAATATAACCTATCAATTTTGTTTTAAACTTTATATTTTCGATTTACATTTAAAGAATCCCTTTCTTTTAGACCTGTTGTCAAATGATGTACCTATTTAAGAAAAATAAGTTATTAAAGGTACTTTAATTACAATAGAATATTTTTGTTTTTTTTAGGATTAAAAATTTCTATAAATTCCTGAAATATCGAGTGTTTGTTATATTTTAACACCTTTTGAACCTATGTAACTTTTGAATTAGTCGAGATAATGAAATATAGTTTTCATCACTCATCTTCTTCTAATTTTTATATTTATTTTCTGTGTATTCATCTTTTTACTTTTCTATCTGTATACAGATAAGGAAAGTATAGGAATCATGTTTTTTTTCGACCTCGAGTTTTCGACGGTTTTTTACGTTTTGAGGTCCTGTGAATCCCTATTTTCGCGATGATGTCTGTGTGTATGTGTATCCTCGATAAATCCTGAAAGGATACAAAGAAAAACACCAAATTTTAAACTTAAGCTTTATTCTGGCCTCCAAGCGACGACATACTATAACGTTTTTGCCAGACATTTTTTGGTACCTTGAGGACCCGTACACCCCCAAACGTAATTATGCACTATCATTTGCACACACATTTAAGATCTTAACCTTCATACTATAACGTTAGGTCTGGTCTTAGTCTATTTTGGACGAGAGAGAACGAATATATTTCGTATTTAGTTTGGGAGAAATTCAGATGGTACATTGTACACCAGGTTACCATACTCAAAAATTTAGAAAGAATGATCATTCTTCTACCATAGACTTACGACAAAAAATTTATTAATAGTCAGTAGACATTACATATTATACATTTTTACATACGAGTATTATACATTTTTTGAAATCAACTCATCGAGGAAAATTCAAATAATTCTGTATATGCACTATATATAATAAAACGAAAAAACAAATACTGAAATATATTTTTACAAAATTTATTTTTTAAATGATTTCTTTTCCCTCCAATCTAAAAATTCTTCAAAATCCTCTTCTAAATCGTCTTCCCTATCATCGCTAGAAGTTTGGTTCCTTGATTCATTCGTGTGTGCAACCACCTCTTCCTTCTTTCTCTCTAAATCAAGCACCCTGGAAATAGACATAATTATCATTATTTAGATTTAAATATTAATATTTAATGCAGACTGTAGAACTGCCTAATAGTCAATTTTATATATGTATATGATCTATTAGGTAGTTCCATTATTTTTTTTCCAAAAAGATACACAATGAGTCTAACGAGGCTTAAGTGAAGTATAGCAAGCCAACTTTTTGGATTAGATACGAGGTGTGGCTAGAAGAACGGACTGATAGTTCTGCAGATAAACGGCGAGGGTATTATGGTCAAACGGAACACGAGCGTATTACGTTCTCCCCTCTCTATTACTATCCAGTTCATTAAGCCGTGGCCTTTGTTCGATGTTTCGCCAGGTAATTAAGTAGTCGAATTAGCATACAGTACTCTATTATTTTAGATATTACAGATGGTACTGATATTGGTGGATAGTTAAAAATATCCGCAGGATAATTTTGTTTGTAAATAGAGAAAGCTTCATTTTAGAGAGAAATTTTCCATCTAGAGGATTTACATCTTGATGTTTGACATGGAACTAGACAACTTCAAATCTCCCACTGAAACTATACCAGGATCGCAAGTAGCTCTATCACATTCAACAACGAAATCAAAATATTATACACTAATATAAACAGTTACTTTCAAAAGAAATATTTAGTGAACTATACGATAGAAAGGAAGTTAATGTGCGCTATTTGTAGAAACTAAAACCAATGCGGAAACCAACATCAACTATAGAAATTTGGATGTAGTAAGACACGACGGAAATATTCTAAACCAAAATATATGAGGAGGATCACTTATGCAAATAAATCCAAAGCTAAAAATGCGAAAACAAATCCGCCCTGCATAAACGATCCCCGAAATGATGCTCTACACGTCAGTATCCCTTTCAATGATGACGAACTTCACATTATTTTGATATACAGCCACCCACATGCTTCAACCGACGATTCTATCTTCAGAATGGCAGGAAGATTCAAATATGTTGTGCTAATCGGTGACTTCAACCACCGCTCTCCAGGCAAATTAAAACAGATTCAAACTTTTATGCATAACACAAACTTTATTAAAGCGGATACTCCCCCTACTTTTTGATGCCCAACAATGAGGAATCCACCCCAGATTTGTTAATGTACACTGACAATCTTAGCAACGCAATCAAGAATATAGAAGTAATCCCCGACATTGGGGCAGACCACCACTCTATAATGTTTACTATCGAGCAAGGAATGTCCTCTCCTTTTGCAGACTCACCTCTTAAATATCATTTCAATAAATCAAACATTGAAAAAATAAATAAAGAAATAAACCAACCAAACTACCAATGAAGTCAATAACTTTCAAAGGTCTCCGAGATTATCACAAACAACACACCAAAAACTACAAACAAATATTTTACTTATAAACTTCCTAGATACATCGTGAAATTCATCAAAACAAAACGTAAAATGCTCAGAGAATACAGGCAAAACCCTAGTCGGGAAGTCAAAACAAACATCAACAACTTTAACAAAGACATTCCAAAATTAGTAAAACAATTTCAGCAACACACATGGCTATAGACCTGCCAAGATATCAATCGAGAACAGGGAAGAAACTTCTATCATAAAATAAATAAACTGTCAAAATATAAAACAAGGAATAAAATTCCCAATATCACAGACAATGGTATAGACTACCTTGCCAAAGTAGGTAGGGTCACAGACCAAACGCCAAAGTCATATCGCCCCATAAGCCTATCCTCCTTCCTACTTAAAATACTAGAAAGATTAATAGATAGGTATATCAGGGACGATATACTAAAAATAAATCCGCTCCATCCCAACCAATATACATACCAGCCAGGAAAGTCAACTGACCTAGCGCTGGACGATCTAAGCAGGCTGCTTTCAAAGTCAATAGATGACAAAGAAATCGCAATAGCCACTTTCTTAGATATTGAAGGAGCTTTCAACAATGCCTCAACCAAGTCCATAACCAATGCTCTAGAAAGAAGAAACGTCCCAGTAACAATATGCCAATGGATCACTGCCTGTCTAGAGAACAGGATTATTTTATCCACTCTAGGAAAGGCAACCATACAGGCAAAAGTTACACGGGGCGCAGTGGCGTGGGTAACCAAAACTGCGCAGGCAAGTGCAATAGGCCAACTCACTAGCATTCAGCGGCTTGCCTGTCTAAGTGCTACTGGGGCCATGCGCACTACGCCGACCGCAGCAATGGAGGTATTACTAAATCTCACGCCACTGCACATCTTCATACAAGGAGAAACCAGGTCAGCTATTCACAGGCTAATGCAGGGACAAAACCCAATAAGCCAACTACATAGCGCCGACCACACAAGGCTATATCAGCAAGTAAAAAGGGATAATATTCTAGCTATGCCTACTGATAGAGCCGTAACCACATACAAATTTGAAAGAAATTTTCAAATTCAAATACCAGCCCGAGAATCCTGGAAACAGGAACCTCCCGTACAGGCTGAACTCGTCTGGTACACAGACGGTTCAAAAACTAAGGAAGGAGCCGGTGCTGGAATCTATGGACCTAAGTCGAAATCAACGATTTCACTGAGCTTAGGAAAATATGCAACAGTGTTCCAGGCTGAGCTAATAGCCATACAACACTGTGCAAGAGAAATATTAAATCAGCAAGTATCAGGCAAAACTATTGCCATATACTCTGATAGCCAAGCAGCTCTAAAGGCAATTCTCTCACCAGAAATCAAATCACGCCTGGTGAAAGACTGTCTAGAAGACCTGACAGAGCTAAGTAGTCAAAATAAGGTGACCTTAGCCTGGGGTCCAGGCCATGAGGGATATCAGGGCAACGAAAAGGCCGACGAATTAGCCCGAGAAGGCTCAGATAAGGCCATGACAGGCCCCGAACCCTTCTGTGAAGTTGCTAAGGCATTGTGCAACGAATCCATTAAACAATGGATGCAAAAAGAGTCTCAGGAATGGTGGAACAACTATCCAAGACTGAGACAGGCCAAACAGTTCATCAAGGAACCATCGGCCAAGTTTACGAAAGACCTACTGGATCAAAAGCGTCAAATCGTTAGGATAACAGTAGGCCTTCTTACTGGACACTGTCGCCTCAAAAGGCACATGAGTGTCATAAATCCAGCAGAAGAAGCAACTTTGTGCAGGTTCTGTGAAGAAGAAGAGGAAACATCATTCCACGTCCTGTGCCAATGTAAAGGCTTGGCTGGAATGAGGTTTCTAACATTGGGCGAAGAAAAGCCAATTGCATGCAACTACATGCAAGAGCCACTGTCAAAGCTACTAAGTCTAATAAAAAAGACCAGGCTAGACGACATACTCTAAAACAAACGGAGTCCCACAATAGATCTGAAAAGGTCACGGTGGACAAGGACAAATAACGTCCAACTCCTAATCTAATCTAAATAGACTATACCACAGATGAAGAAAAGGCCGATGCATTCAAAAGGAACTTCATTAAAATATATAACGTAACGAAAGATCCATCTTTGGAACAAGAAAACTGGCGTAATGTAAACTCATGGTGCAAACAATATTTTAGAAACAACCCAATCAATGAGGAAGATAACATAGAATTCGAGGAGGAAAAATACTTTCAAATAATATCCAATCAGAAAAACTCCGCTCCAGGATAGGACATGATCCCATGGCAAATTGTGAAAAAACTAGAACATAATATACACATCTATATTATAAAAAGGTTTGTATTCTGTTATAAAAACTCGTACTTTCCAGATCAATGGAAAAAAAGCACCATCTTAGTTATCCCAAAACCAGGTACAGGCCACAAAAGAATTGATAATTCCAGACCAATCACCCTTCTTCCAGTTTTGGGAAAACTATTAGAAAAACCTATTAAGGTCAAACTATCAGCATTAGTAAACAAACAAATTCCGCAATTCCAATTTGGGTTTAGAGAACAAATCTCCGCTCTGGTACCAACCACTCTGCTAGTTTCCAAAGTGCAAATAACAAAATTGAACAATAAAAAATCTGCTATTCTCCTTGTGGAAAAAGTCTTTGACTGTGTCTGGCACAACGCCCTCCTATTTAAACTAAAACTTCTTAATGTGCCTGATGGTCTTACAATTCTTATCAATTCTTATCAAAAACTTCTTCAAAACAGAACTCCAAGAGTTAATAAATAACCACACATCTCAAAGTTTTATAGCAAATCAGGGTGTACCGCAAGGGTCGCCACTATCTCCGCTCCTTTACAACATATATTGCTTTGATTTTCCTTCAGGCCAGTTACACCCCAATTCAATAAATTACACACTCCAATACGCAGATGACACGGCCTTGATATCCCATGGAAATACGCTGAATCAAACCATCACAGCACTACAAAATCAATATAACGAAGTTGTTCAATGGCTCAATAAATGGAGATTACAAGTTAACCCACAAAAATGTCAATTAATGATACCCTATCATGATCTAAGACAGACATCACCTACACTCATCATATCTAACCAACCAATCTATCCCGTATCTTCAGTGAAATACCTGGGCCTTATTATTGATAATAAGCTGAACTTCAATTAACGCACCCGCAGACAAAAAAAAAACAAAACCAGAGCCAAACATTTCCGCTCTTTAACATACAGAAAAGAAGGTATCAACATCTACACGGCCACTAAAATCTACAAAACAATCTGCAGACCTCTCCTGGAATACGGCCACACTATATATTTAAACTGCCGAAAACCTGCATTAAAAAACACTAAGAATCATTACCAAGATGCGACATCCTGAAAACACCACTCACCATCCAGCGAATGAATATCTTTACGAAAAAACTAAGATTCAGCCTATCCTGGAAAGTATTAGAAAACTATCAAAACATTTCTCGAAGAAACGAAACGATCACATGCTAATAAACATTTTTTCGATGCAACGACAAATTGGTCAAGCAAAGTTTAAATACCCAGTGAGATCAATAACAGAAATCTGAAACGAATTTGCCGATGAACAATAATTAGTGCCACATATTGTTTTTTGTTTTAAGCATCTTAATATTCGTATTCATCTTACACATATAGCTTGTAAATCCTCATACATACTATAAAAATTGTACTGGCTGAAGGACCTAGGTCGATGGCCATTTGGTTGTAATATTCATAACCACTAAAGTGATTTTATTATTATTATTATTATTTTCCATCTAGAAAAGATGAATTTATTACATCTGTAAGAGGAGTTAAGTGTGCGATTTTTTTATTACCATGCCAGATCACCCGTCAGAGCCGTTCGATGGTTTATTTTTATTGTATTTTTAATAACATTTAAAACCTCTTCTTCTGTTACATAGCCAGTAAACTACTTTGTGACTGAACGTCATTATTGGGATATGTTATATTAATATTAGATGGTATTATTTTGTTTACAATTTCTAAGGGTATATTAGTGTCATGAATTCCTAATCCGACCCTGTGATCGCAACCGGCTCGGGATCGAAGCAACGCTGACGTATGGAAACAGCCGGACCGCGTCTCGAATATACAAGAAACGACGAAATGCCTGCCGCTGATGCCCTAGAAACAGCTGGAACGGCGGGGAATGCCGTTTAGTCATAGAATGGAATCTACGCGAGCCTCTAGCATTTTCCAGTAGCGGAGTTGGAATAATATAAATAGCCGACGTATCAGCGCCGAGTTTAGTGGAATATAGAACATTGTATTGAAAAGTGAAAATGTAAGAAATAAATTAGAATTGTTAGTTAGTATCTAAATATTATATAAATTAAATAGTACGTCTGAAATAAATTGTAAATAGTGTTTTTAAATAAATAAACTAAAAATAAATTAGACTTTCGTCACATTAGTAAAGAAGCCAGTAAAGAAGCCATTAAAGACATCAGTAACCCTTTGTGAATCATCTACTTTCAAATTGCAGTAGGATATTTGAATATTTTTATGAGATTTTATCTTTTCATTTAATTCTTTAATCACTTCCCATGTCATTTTATTTTTGTTAGAAGATTGAATAATTTTACTAAAATAATATTTGCTCTTAGTATTTTCTACAAGTCGCTTATGCTCTGACTTTGAAATTTTATAGTAATGTTCAAGTATATAGATTTTTTTGTAAAATATATAAATTATTTTTGAGATTCTCAGACCATTTTTTTACATTGCCCAGCTTTTAGTATTTTTGTTCGATATTAATTTAGTTTTGGTTGGACAACTGATTTCAAAATGGCGTATTAAGGTATCACAAAAAGTATTTTTCAGGTCAATATTTTTTTGGAATTAAACATCATACTAGGATTCTTTAGATAGGAGCTTTTTAAAGTGATTTATATTTGATTCATTAGTGCTTCTAAATTCAATAATATTTGGCATTATGGAGGGAGATTCCTTAATATCTATTCCTAAAAGAAGGAAATCATGATCTGATTCACTGTTGATGTCTACATGACTCAAACAGTACTATAATTTGAGTAAATTTGATCAAGTACACTTTCACATGTGGGTATAAATTTTTTGAAGTAAACCATACGATTCGAGGAATTGTGTGAATTTTCTAGATTGTTGTGGGGTCATTGATTTTTCGTTAAAATCCCCTGCTAAAAATATGTTTAAGTTATTTATATGTACAAGTTTTGTTATGGATTAAGTTCAAGTTATCATAAAAAACATTAAAATTATCATTAGGTGACCGGCTCGGTGACCGGTAACATATTAATATTATAATGAAGATAATTCCATTTCAACCCACAAATTTCTATCTTTTTCCCTACAATAAGCGTTTAAAGTGACATTCTGAACGTTAAGATCATTTCTTGCCCAAATTGCAACACCACTTATGAGATTAATTCGACCATAATAGGTTATAAGTTTATATACTGGATATGAAAAATTAATTATATTATCAATAGATATCCATGTTTCAGTAAAATATAACAATTTTAAATTTTTTAGTTTAGAATAATCAGATAAACTTTTGTCTATTTTATATTGACTAAAACCCTGTACTGGACTGTCAGTATTCTGAGAAGACCACCTTTATAAATTCCTCTTTTAAACTTGCCACCGGTTTCTCAGTTATACCACTGTGTTAAATTGGTTGCCTATATTAAAATCTACCTAGCTAAAGTTTTGATCTTCAGAACATGTAAAAAGAGGAAGACCACCGATAGAAAAACCAGTGAGTAAATGTTACGAATCGAAGGCCCATAAAGCAATTACCCTTTTTTTAAATTGCTTTTTTGTGTACACATTTACATTGAGGTAAGTTATGTCCAATTGAGTTATTTTTGACCCCAGAATATGGGTTCCATTTATGATCTACCTTTTTGTTATATAAACATTTTTTTCTGTATTTTGTGGTTTTAAGTGTCATGTACCTAACTGCTTTTTAGCGTTCTCAATAAGATGTATGTACTTCTTTGACAATAAAATATTTTTGAATTGAATTGAGGCCCCTGAAGTACTCTGGTAATTATATAAAGTTCCTTGTACAGATCATTATAGAAAATATCTAAACTACCACGTATTATAGATAAAAAATATCAAACTAGTGGATGTAAAGTCAAACTATTGTTAAATTTGTCTTACAGTGTAATGATCATTTTCCTTTTTTTCTCTTAATTTTTTTATTATTGTAAATTGCTTTTTTATACATTCTTGTAATGGTATTTCGGTTTTCTTACTATTCTATAATTTATAGAGTGGGCAAATTTCGATGTTTTAATAGAGAATCTCGTTAACTATAAATGGTATGGAAAAATGGACTTCCCATCCTCGATCTCTTTTTTTTTTTGAGAATTGGCTATTGTCTTTTGTTTTCGAGTTAAAAACAAAAGTTGGTTTTATCAAATTTTTGTTATGGCATTATCTCCCTTATTTATGAAAGTGAACGAAAATAATTTATACCTTCTTCAGGCATTTTTTGATAAGAATCCAGTGGCGTAGTCATTTTTTTTTTAATTCTTCAAATTCGAGTTATAGCATAAAGTTGTATTTTTTTATATGGAAAGGGTAGTTGGCTGTGGCATACAAAAAAGGACAAAAATTTTCCCATTCTAACGATAAATATATAATATGTATTCATTTTCATTCTTATTTAGCAAAATCTCATGATTTTCAAAATAATCTAGAATACTTTGTTGTTTTCAAGTAGGCTTGTGTCATTTAGAATATTTCTGGTAGGACAAAGTATCTCTTATTGCATGTTATTAAAATACTGAACAACAGAGTATTATTATTATTATTATTATTATTATTATTTGATTGTTTATGAGATCACTTTTAAAGAAAATGTTCTATAAAAATAAATAAAAAAATAATTTGTAAGAATGTTTTATTCAAAGTAATAACAATTCTGAAACAATTTAATTGCTATCCGGAAAGAAGATAACCTAATAATTCTATTTTCAAACAATTAAAAGAAAATTTTATACATTATGGAACTTTTAACAAATCAGAGACAAAGAATTATAATATTGATGATACTGTTTAACCAATTACAACATCATTAAAAATATAAAACTATCTAGACTAAACTTTCAAATGTATGTTCATTATTCGCAACACGTGAACAACATGTTTGGAAATATTCCGAATTGCGTTATAAATATGGATAATTGGAGATGGAATTAACACACTGTATAAAATTTTGCATTAGAAGTATTTTTGTATAAATTGCATTTAATATATCCCCAAAATAAATCTAGGGAGGTTAAATCTGGTCAACGTGGTGGCCACCTTACCGGTTCTATAATTTTTGTTCTTTTTAATTTAATTTTTTTTATTTTTATTTGCCACTGGTGAATGGATGTTCCTTATGAACTCCAGAGCCCTTTGGCTGGTGACAGTGCTACCTAAATCCCTTAAATGTATATCAACAACAGTAGTTAAAGACCTATCAGTAGATACAAATGGTGTTTAGGCTAGCTGGTTGTTATATTTGGTGATAAGCGATGGTCCTTTTGGATTCCCGGTTGTTACATTTGGTGACAAGTGGTGGTCCTTTAGACTGGTTGGTTGTTACACCAGCTCCTTCCTTGGTTTTTGAACCGTCTGTATACCAGACGAGTTCAACCTGTACGAGAGGTCTCTGTTCCAGGATTTACAGGCTGGTATTTGAATTTGGAAATTTCTTTCAAATTTGTATGTGGTTATGGCTCTATCAGTAAAATATTATCCCTTTTTACTAGCTGCTATAGCCATGTGTGGTCGGCGCTATGTAGTTGGCTTATTGGGTTTTGTCCCTGCATTAGCCTGTGAATAGTTGACCTGGTTTCTCCTTGTATGAAGATGTGCAGTGGCGTGAGATTTAATAATAGCTCCATTGCTGACGTTGGCATAGTGTGCATGGCCCAGTAGCACTTAGACAGGAAAGCCGCTGAATGCCAGTGAGTTGACTTATTGCACTTGCCTGCGCAGTTTTGGTTACCCACGCCACTGCGCCATAGGTTATCATGGGGCTTATCCCTTGTGTATAACCATATGGTCATTTTGGGGTTTAGATCCCAGTTTTTCCCACATATTCTTCTACAGCTTACGAGAGCTATTGTAGCTTTGTATGTGAGTTTTTTGTCAAATATGACACTCTAACATGTTAAACTTTTCGCTATTTTCATAGGCCATTTTGCACTTTTAAGATGATATCATAAACAATCAAATGTTATTAAATGATCAGTGTTGTAAAAACGCAGATACTTCTTTCAGAAATATTCTAAATGACACAAGCCTACTAGAAAACAACAGAGTATTATAGACTATTTTGAAAATAATGAGAGTTCGCTAAATAACAAATTATATAAATAAATATCGTTAGAATGGGAAAATCTTTTCCTTTTTTGTATGCTACAGCCAACTACCTGTTCCATATAAATAAATACCAATTTATGCTATAACTCGAATTTGGATAATTAAAAAAAAAATGACTACGCCACTGGATTCTTATTAAGGTATAAATTATTTTCTTCCACTTTCATAAATAAGCGAGATACTGCCACATAATGAAAATTTGAAAAAAACAATTTTTGTTTATAACTCGAAAACAAAAGACAATAGCCAATTTTTGAAAATGCCATTAAGTTTTTCCATACCATCTATAGTTAACGAGATTTTCTATTAAAACATCGAAATTTGCTCACCCTGTACACCTGTAATTGGGCCTTGGCCTGCTGGTTGTATAATTATATAAAGATAAAACAAGTATTTAATACACTCTAATCACAAGATCTCGCCTATATTATCTAAGGACCTTTAATTAGCACTGAATGGGAGCAGATTTGCAACGGTAGATCTGTCAAAGAAAAATTTGTAGATATGCAGAACACCAGCAGAAACCATGAACATGTTTTCAAAAAATGATTAACAGCACTGCTATGGTCAACGTAAAATTCACAAGGAATAGTGTAGGGATTGTGTTGTGGAGGGAAGTAAATACAAAGCAATAATGTTAAAATTGTGAAGGAAAATAAAGAATTTTATAGCTTTTCTTTAGCCGCACCTCGCTTAGTAAAATGCTTCATTCTGTTTAAAATTATTTGTATAAATTTTAAATTCTGTATTTTATAATTAAATTTACCTTGAGAGTTTCTTAATTTGCTCATCAATTTCATCGATCTGCCGCTCAGTAGTTGCCTCTTCCTGATCTTCTGCGATAATTGCATTGCTTTCACTGTCTGCTTCTTTAATAACTTTCAGGAATTTTTCCCATTCTTCTTCAACGGGATCCTTATATTCTTGATTTCTAGCCTAAAATATTTTTAATTGAATTGAAATACACATTTAGCTATCTGTAATTCATTAAACTGATAAATTATTTTTTTTTAAACAAATTGTTATAAAAAGAGTGTCTGAAGAGTGTATGTTTTAATGTTGTAAAATTACATTTAATCTAGATGTTTATAATCTGTATAAAGACAATGAAAACTACCAACCCTAATTAATAGTAAGTCCAGAAATGTTACATAATGTGCAAAAAGCTATTGAAGCTTGATTGTACCATTGTATACCTAATATATTAATTTGTTATTCATTTCATTTCCATTAATTTACTGAGAATTAAACAGTTTCTGTTATCCAGGGTGTTTCAGAAGAAAGTACTGTAAACTGGGGGATTTTTAGAACTTATCTAATTAAAATTATGCTTTTTAAAATCAGAAGATATTCAACCGAACTGGTCTATAAAGATAATAACTTACTATCAACTTATTTGAAATCGATAATCAGATTTATGTTAAAAATAAACCATTTTAAACAAGGTTTGTCTCATAGCATTAATACTAGACTGGCTGCTAATAAAGATTTATGGCCTCAAAATCCTAAACATACTGCATGTCATAACCATATCTATTGTGTAGGTCCTAAGGTATATAATTGTTTACCAAAGGAATTTAAAAATAAGTCATATCATAAAATCAAAAATAGGATAAACCAATGGATAGCTATTTATTTTCCTCTGCCTTTAACAATGCAACCAGGAGACAGGGTTTAATTCCAAGCAAAGAGAAAAAATGAATATTCAAAATTAGACCATTAAAAGTTTTGTCTTCTAATTTATAAGTTCTTGATTACTTTGGATGTTAGGCTACTAGTGAACTTAAGTCGCACTGTTAATTAGGTAATTAGGATATCTTGTTTATATTTAAGTTATTGTGTATATTTATGTAATAATTTATAATTTAAATTACTGTAAACTGAATGGCAAATAAATAAATAATTATTAAGAAAAGCTAAATATAATTTTCCTGTAAACGTCCCAGTTTTCATTATAGAGGGAGATAAAGTGAATTTATTAAATAAATAATTTTCTACATATCTTCCTTTACGGTAAAGACTTCAACTTAAATTTGATAGACACTAAATTGATGGTTCCCACCTTATCTAGATTGAGGCCCACAAGGGTAAACCCGTAGCACGAGAAATGATTTGATTTGGAACGAAAGACCTAATGCCGATGGTAGTATAAAGATATGTGAAATATTAAGTGAGGAAGTACAGGTATTTTACAAGAATTTAATTAAGGACAGTAATATTAGACTTAAGGATATAAATATTGTTACAAATAAGTTAGCTAAGCTAGATAAATTTAACCCTGATTTTAACTCTATAAAACATATTGTTAAGGAAAAAGACTTAGTACAATATTTGGATATTTCCAGGAATTGTCTAACTCAGAAAACATTAGAAAATAGATTAGGAGAATTAAAGTCAAATCAAATACTAATTTCTGAAATGTCTGAAAAATTTGAATTAAGAGTGGCATCTACCTTGATACCGTCAAAACAATAATACAAAATATTTAATCGATTTAATTGAATTCTATGACGCTTTATTAAATGAGCTGGGTGAAATAATAACTACTTTCATTTTAAAAACGTGACTTTCAAAAAGTGCAAAAGTTAGATTAAGCAATACATATCAAATTTAGCTTTAATTAGAGATTTAAGTTCGTGCCGCACATTTACAAAAAATCATGACATGCTATATAACGCATGTGTTGCACATTCGAATTATTTTAATTCAGCTTCGCGGTCAACGTGTTAAATCTGTCCATGTAAGAAGATCTGATCCATTTACCCATGCCCATATAAAAATATTTGTCCATTATACCTTAAGCCAGTCCTTAAAAAACATTTGATTCCTTTATCCCTCAAGTCTCCCATATCAAAATATTTAGTTCCTTCTTAAGCTTACCCATACAAAAATAGGTTGGACCCTTTAAACCCCCCAAGTAAAATATTTCTCCCCTTTATCCTGTACGCCTGCCCATACAAAAATATTTGCCGCTTTACCCCTTAAGCTCGTCTGTATAAATATATTTAAGATATTTTACCCCTTAAGCCTGCCCATATACAAATATTATTTGGGCAATTTAGTTTTTTTAATCCTAATATCAAAGTTAGATACGAGTTCAATTCTGGTGTTTCATTAAAGCATCGCTACTTTCCATCCTATTATATTATTTGCGTAAAATCCACAATTATTTCATATTAAAACTATAATTTTCACTATCACACTTTAACTTACAATAAATAAGTAACTACTGAATTGAAAATTGTATAAATAAAATATTATTTTAAATGACTTAAAAAAAAATTTGGAAATAATTTATTTGACAAGGTGAGAGAACTAAAGAAAAAACAATTACCTATCTAAATCACGAATATTTTGAAAATTATCCCGATATCATTCTCTATAATTTTTGTTCTATACATGATTTCTCTAAATAATAGACCTCAATGGAAAAATTTAAGGAAAAATTTAAAAAAAAATTTCAGTATTTTTGTTGGCAATGAATATAAAAAATGTTCCGAGTAAGATGTGAAAAATATATGTATTTAGTTCATCCTCTAAACATTTACAAGAATATGAACTAAACATACATTTTCCACACACATCTTACTCAAAACATTTTCTTATGAAAAATAGCCCGTTTCCATTTGATAAAATTTGGTTATGGTAAATTAAAAAGAGATTTTTAAAAAAACACCCTGTATAGGTAATACATAATTTCTGTGTCACTGAAGCAAAACCTATAGCAAAATAACACATATCAGCAAAAACCGCACGTTTCTACGATTTGTTTAAAAGTTATAATCTCTGGAAATAGGCTACTTTTCATTGGGACACCCTGTATATATTCATTGCCAACGAAAATACTGAAAAATTAAAATTTTATACTTTTCCTCAAATTTTCCCATTACGGTTTATTTTAGAGCAATCATGTATAGAACAATTATTATAGAGAATGATGGGGATAATTTTTAAAATATTTGTTTTTTATATACAGGGTGAGCCACCGGTAATGCCTCGGTATGTAGAGCCAAAATTATTTGATTTTTTCTAATCTCTTTTCACAGCTAGATGTATATTAGAAAAGGCAACAATTTAAAAATAATTTCAATTATACATATCAAAGTTAAGTTTTAAAAGGGTCACCCTGTATTTTATTTTATATTTTATAACAATACCAAATAGTACGAGATTATAGAGGGTACTTCTCACCCTAGAACCAGTTTTATATGAATATCGTATTGATTTCAATGACTTGTATACTACAAAAGAAAGGTTTTCGATATGCACTACTTTGTTTGATTCAAAACAAATCTGTACAGGGTGAGTCAAAACTCAAATACAAAATTTTCTCATTTTTTTTAAATCACCATTTAAAAGTACCCTAATTAAAGTTTCATTTGAGTAAAGCATTGCCTATAGCTAACCCAACAAACGGTTAACTGACAGGAAACTGTTGGCCAGAAGCCGTCAGTGACGGGACACTGACGGTGTTGGCTGATCGACGATGGAACCCATCTAATACTGGCAGATTAATGTTGGCCCAACGCTGGATTTAGGGTTATTTCCCATCGTGATTATACAACTGCGTTAAGCAAAAGCGGGCAATGTGGGGAAGTGTATGGCTGTTTAATTAATTTCCTACTTACATATTTGACGTTTTAGACATTAAAAGTACTAGTTTAAGTTTTTTTTAATTTTTGTAGGTTTTGTATTAATTAAAAATTGTTTAAAACAAAATTTTATCAATTAATTAACATTAAAAAAATAATTTAGCGTCTATTGTGTATGTCAAACTTAAAAATATCTAAGCTGTATTACACGTTAACGGAGAAACTTATTTCCGGAAAATACACACAAAAACTAAAAACCAATATATTAATCCGATATCCCGTTTATATTCCGCACATAAAAGTCAAAAACGAAAAACGATAACAATTTGAAAATTTCAGTAAAAATCAAGCTCTATAAAGGGAAGAAGTCTATTCATTTTGAAAAACATCTGAATTAAAATGGGAGAGTTAAAAATATATGAATATCTATAAAAATCTATAAATCTAAGGGGGGTCGAAATATTAAAAAAAAAAAAATGCTCAAATATGAAAAATAATATAATCTTGAAATTTTTAGCAAAAATCAATCTCTATAGGTGGACAAAGCTTATTGATTAAAAAAAAATTGTATACAAACTGGGTGTTAATGGGGGTTGAAATAAAAAAAAAATTAAAATTAAACACCAAAAGCGATATCAACATAAATTTTTTAGTAAAAATCAAGCTCTATAAAGGAATGAAGCCTATTAATTCTGGAAAAAATCTGAATAAAAATGGGGGGCTAAGGGAGGTTGAAATATTGAAATAAATCATCTCAGAAATAAAAAACAATATCAAATTAAAATCTTCAGGAAAAATCAAGCTTTATAAAGGGATGAAGGCAAATGATTCTGAAAAAAATCTGATTAAAAATGGGGGTTAAGGGGGTCTGGTAAACTGTGAAGAGTATAATATAGAATGCCAAGCATTGTATATCTTTATTCTAGTTGTTTTAATTTAAAATATTTCAAATTAATAATACATATAATTAGAAGGTTTTTAACTGGAATTTTATTTTCAATCGCTCACACTGTGACAGTGACGGCTCACGAGACGTTATGAAATTTAACCTATTTTGTTTCGTTATAATTTGTTGTGTTGTGGAGTTAACTATGGTTTGCTGTGCAAGTGGATCAGCAAACATTCCATTCTTGTTTAGTGATTATTCCTATTTTTATTAAATAAATTAAATAATACCTAGTGTTAATTATTTCTAAATTGGCGATTATAGGTAGCCCACAGTATATGTGTCAAGGTGCCTATGTAGTGTCCAACCAATACAACATTTCTTACAAGTTCATCAATTCTCAATCTCTGTCTCAATCAAAAGAATGTTCTGACTAAAGATATCACCAGACAGCAGTTGAAACAGTGCTAAATAATTGATGTCGAACAGCCTGCGATCGAGAATGTGGACTAAATTAATACTTAATTATTTTTTTTGTGTTTTATGTTACTAATTCTTTTGTTTATTTCAAGTATGTTCTAATATATTTTATTTTTATGCTGTGTTTTAAATCTTTAAAATCCCATTTGTAATTTTATATTTTATGGTTTTAGAAAGGTGGGATTTTAAGTTATAACCATGACATTTTGTATGCGAATATATAAGTATATTTATAAAAAACAAATTTAGTTGACAATGTCGCCAAGAGGTGGTCCTCTTATATCGGCCGGTGTTAGCCGATACTCGCCAAATACAAATCTTCTAATAAATGAGAGCATCGGACAATCGTAGAGGATATGCTCGATGGTCTCATCTTCTTGTTCCCACCCCCTGCAGAGTGTGGATTCTGGGAGCCCATGATATGGAGATACTTGGCAATGTCCAGCCAGAATGCCTGTGATCAGGCACAGATTTTGTCTAGTCATAGTCAAGTATTTGTTTGCTGTAGTGTTGTCAGTTCATCTTTCCTTGAATTTCACATGGGAATGTTTTTTAATTAGCTTTGTCACTATTGATGTTGTTAGTCCCATAGAAGGGCCAGGTCCAAAAAGTATTTGGTTGACTGCCTTCTTGGCAAGTGAATCAGCAAGATGGTTACCTTTTGGTGGCGTGACTTTTGATCCATCTTAAGTTGACCACATTGCTGATGGATACTTCGGCCAAAGCTTTGTGACATTCTAGTACTAACCCCTGAATAAATTCATGGTCTGTCCAGGGTGAGTAGTGCTTGTCTGCTATCTGTATAGATGAGCATGTTTCTTCCAGTGATATTATTTCTGGTGATTTCTTCTGTGACTATGAGAATGCCCGTGAGCTTGGTTTGAATTACACTGGCACTACTGCTCACAGCACATTTTATGTTTAGGTTTAAGCAACTGGAGTATATTCGATATCCTGAGCCTTGTTTTGTTTTAGAACTATCTGTGTAGACATGAATCGTACCTGCCACTTCTGGCTCTTCTGTTATAACTTTATATGGCTTATGGAAGATATATATCGGTGAGAGGTCCATGTTCGCTTGAAGCCTCCATAAATATTACTGGAGGCTACTTAGAGAAACTTTTCTAATTAAATAAAATTTGTCATAATAACACTTAATAAACTTAGAATAAAGTAGGTAAGTAAAGTTTTCAGTTGCTATTTTTATTTATTATTTTACTGAATGCAAAAGTCTCATTAGGTATTGTCAAAAATAAATTAAATTCCAATTACCAATTAACAAACAGTCTATTTTCCCATTAGCAGGTTGGATAGCACTGTCGCTTATAAGCATCAGTAATGTTTTTCGCATGTGCCACTGCTGCGTATAAGCGTTTTATGTGCTTTAATCGGTTTGGTTAGGCAGTCTGTCAGACTGCATTTGTGTTAATTGTATGTTTGCAGGCACTAAAGTAAAGGTATTTACAACAAAAAAGTATACGTGGTTCTGGTTTATTCGCTGATTTTGTAGTTTTTGAGAAAATGCAAATTCGTTTTGATAGGTCCTTCACAACCAAAAAGGCGCAGTTTACACAAGTATACGGAAGGAGAATTGTTAGAACTTTTAGAAAATAGTAAGGAGAAAAGTGATTTTGAGTTGCCGCCGAAATCAGATTAGGAATGGTTTGGGTCAGGGAGATTGTAGCATTATAACTCCTAAAAAAATAAAACTATTTAAACTATTTTTTTAATAATCTTGAGTTTTTAATAATACTAAATTATTTTAATTTTGTAATATTTTATAATTTAAAACACTTTTCGTATCCTGTTTTCTTATGTTTTTTTTTTTAGATGTATGTGTATTCATTTAAAGTTTATATTTGGTTTTGTGTTGATATTTTCTGTGCATTGTTGCTAAAAACTCGTGAGTAAAAGAATTTCTACCTAATGTAGGCTCATAAATGATGACAGCATGTGATAATGAAGTACGATATTCAGTGCAACTGTCACTTATAAGTGTCAGTTTTTGAGTTTTATTTTATCACTTTTTTTCACATACTTTGATTACTATACGGTGCAAGAGAGAGGTCCGACACGCCCAACATAGGGCGCGGCCATTTTGATTCCTATGCCACAGTTTATAGCTAAAGAATCAGATCGCTCACTCTGCGTCGGCACTTATGATCTCAATGTTCCACTTTATATACTGCACAACTCGGATAATACAATATATGACAACCGCCTATAATAAAACAGCAGTCTTCTGCGTATCCTGAATTTGTATCCCTGAAGTGGATGTTATTTTGGAACTTTCAACTGGTCCGAGTGAGCTAACTGATTCTTTAGCAATAAATTGTGACTCCAAAAATAATATTCACTGACACTGACAGCAGCAAGCAAAATATCAGGTGCGTTTTAATCATCCTCTTCTGCTTCCGGAATTGTCGGTTTAGTCGTTTTAACCTGTCAGATTAAAACAAGAAAACTGACAATTCCGAAGCAGATGATTAAAACGCACCTAATAAAAATATTGCGCCAAGATGTAGGCAACACGTAATAATGGATCAAAATGGCGGAGTTATCTATCTCCTTTTAAAAGGCACTCAGAAAGCTGCACAGTGCGACCATTCTCCATATAGTAAAAGAAAATCAAAGTATGTGCTTTTTTTAGATAGGTATCAATCATTTAACGTACTTACAATTAATTTTAGATCACTATGTTGTTTAACTATAATGTATATTTTTGGGACCAGGCAAAGCTAAGGAGAGTGGCATCCAACCTGTTAATCAGTACTCAACCATTTTGTGAATTATCTTTTTTCTCATTTTAATTTAAAAATCTCCCAAAATTATTAACTTTAGATATACTTAGGGAAAGCTTAACTCAAGTGAAACTTTAATTAAGAAACTTTTAAATGATGATATAAAATTTAGGGAGGTCAAATTAAAAAAAAAAAATAAGAAAATGATGTATTTGAGTTTTGACTCACTCTGTACAGATTTGTTTTGAATTTAAAAAAGTAGTTAGTTCCTTTTTTGCACATTCTAAGTACAGTGCAACCTCTTTAATCCGAACACCTAATTGTCAGACCTTGTTGGGATTATCGAATTGTTCGGATTAACGAATGTACAATAAAACACCTCTTGCACATTTTTAGACCTTTAGATCTATGTATGTATATTGATTTTTGTACATTTAAGTGCATTATCAAATTACATATGGGCGACGCGGGCCGCGCTGCAGGTCTTTTCCTGTCAGCGTTTGGATTACAGAGGCGGCGTTCAGACTATTTCGCATCACGATTTGCGTTCGGATTAGCGTGGGTTCGGATTATGGAGGTTGCACTGTATATAATAGCGAAAAATTATGAATTAAATATGTTTGTTGTTTCAATACCTTCGCATCCAACTTTGGATCATCAAAAAATCCTTCAGGTAATGTATCTTTATTTTCTACAGGTTCTTCCATTTTTTCGGGTTCTTCAGCTATTTCACTTGGGCTAGGTTTGTTTTTAAGTTGTGCATCAAAGAAGTCAGTAGGTAACTGAATTTTGTCATTCTTAACTGAATTACTGTTTTCTACTGTACTTGGTTTTGCATGTTTTAAAATACCCTTAATTTTTTTTTCTGATACTTCTGGCAATGGTGGTGTTAATGGTCTTTTTAAAGGAGTAGTAAAGTTATTAGTCCTTTCTTTTAATTTCTTTGCTATACCAATATTTTCCTTGTGTTTCTTTGAATTAACATGTAATGCCCATACTGCTTCTGATCTTACTACCCATTTACATAGTAAACATGTTAACTGGCCTTGTTCATTGTATGTACAGAGTGTTAAGGAATAATATAAATTGAAAATTAAAATGGCTTGTTTAAAATTAGGTTTGTTCGAACAAGAGTCCCAATGACCATCAAACTCATACACAGTTTTAGCAAACTTCTACCAAACTTCAAACCGAATACCTGATTGTGAAATATTTTTATTTTAAAAAATGAGTTGTTATCATTAATTTACACAAGATATGGAACTAAAATTTTTATTTACAATAGTGATACCTACAAGTACGTATGCTTAGTTTTTTCATAAGCGAAAAGAATTCAAACTAGGCAATGACCAAAAAAAGTATGTCACATGCATCCATTTAAATAATTTTTCAGTAACAAACTCTATGTTAAGAATCACCTTCTTAGATCTACAATCAGAGAGACCTCTAGTCTTCTAGTCAATTAAAATAGTTGATACTTGTTATACAAAGCATACATATTCAAAATATTTGTTATAAAAACTATACACATGACACTTATAAAAGGATATTTTGCTAATGGTGAATCAATCTTCTTCACATCTTTTGCCTTAATTTTGTGGTCATTCATTAATTTCCTTAGTTCTGACTGGTTTAATTTCTTTTTTGCATTCTTGAAAATTGCTGACATTTTTAAGTATATTATTTATGCAGCTTCAAAACTACCTATATTGTTTTTAAAGGAATATGTTTTTCATTTCATGTATCAACTAGAACTAGAATACACAATCAGTAATCGCACTAATCACTACACAATACACGATCATATGAATATGAACGTGAATAAGGATAAGTAATTATTTTTATTTATTATATCCAGATTTATAAATACAAAAAAATATGTTTTACAAATATTATGTTTGACATCTGTCAAAAAGAGAAAAGAAGATAGTGGCCTAATACTACAGGGCTGGAACTCTGTGTCATGTAGAATTCTACTTATCGCTTTCTACAATAGATTCTTTTGAGCTATATCAAGCTAGCGGGCACTCTGTGGCAGGTATCGGTAACTGGTATAGCCCGAGCTGAAACTATATTTTTGTTTCAAGGAACAGATTCTAGATGGCGCTGTACACAACAATTTACAGAAATCTACAATTGATGGTGGAAAGAGTGGGAGTGTCATTTGTCATTGTCAATTGTCAGGCATCCATTATCGATTACCTCGCGGTGAATGACATTTGCCATTTTACCTGTATTTTTTGTGATTATCAATATCATATTGTCAATAATTATTATTTGTTTGTATTTGGGTGTGCTCTGGATCCTGGATGAATAAATAGTAAGTATTTTGTAAATAATTGTTTATTGTATTGTCAACTTGGTCTTGTTCAATTGTGTTTTAAATGTTCAATTTGTTTACTTGATCTTGCTGACGATTGAGCTTATTTTAAATTTTTGTGGTCATTTTTAGTTATAAAAGCTGTAATATATCGTATTGTTGTATGCCAAATTGTTTTGTAAACACTCTGAAATCCTAATAACGATTTATTTCAAATTTGAGTATTGGGTGTTCGCAGTCCATTTTTCAAGAATAAAACAACAAATTTGTAAAAACTATTTAGTATGTGATAAACATTTTGAAGATATGTTTAAAGTTCTTGGTGCACGCAGCGATCTAACTGTATTTTTATTTGTTCTAGTACAAACTTTTTCAAGCCGTTTGGAGTGGCAGTAGTATTGCATTGTTGAAGACAAAAACAGCCTAGTCAGGGAAGTAATAGTCACTGTACTTTTTGTATTCATGCCTCACATTTGATTTTTATATTGATTTAGTTCAGATTGTTTCTTTTACTGTTTTTGTATTTGTTCTAGTACAAACTTTCTTCAATCCGTTTGGAATGGCAATATTGGATTGTGGAAGACAAAATAGCATAGTCCGGGAAGTAATGGTCAGTATACCTTTTTTTATTTATGCCTCACTTTCTGTGCTCCCCAACAGATTTGAAGGGTTCAGGAAAAAAAGGGGCCTAGTCACAATTACCAAAATGTTCAGAAAACCAAATTTAATACAAACTTTTGATACTTTAAGGTAATTGATTACAAAAAGATGTTACTTTGTTTAAATGTTGCCTGATTATATTGTAGTTTACCACTTAATTTACCAGACAGTTGTAATTTTTTATTCTAAATACTAAAAATGACAAACAAACAGTAGGAAAGTCCTTGGACATAATTTTAAATGCACTGTTTTGCATTTGCTAATACTGGTATTTTACAAAATAGGGCGGGCCAGTTCAATTTTGATAAAAATGTGGCTTAGCTCCTTTTTTCTTCCTGTACCCTTCTTGATTTATAAGTTGATTTATATTTATTTTTTGTTTTAGATAAAACTCTTCGACCTCTGTGGACAATGACTTAACTTTCCAGCTAATTAATACGCTACATTTAATTATTCTATTTTGTATGTTTTTATTGTTTTAATAAATTAATTTTGTTGATCATGCTTTTTAATTTTTTGTAAAAATATTTCAACTTGTAGTCAAGTTAGGATTGGTTCATACTACTCATTTTTTGCTTTATTGTAACAAATATAATTTTATTGCTACAATAAACGTAAAAAAGGAGTTGGTATGAACAAATCTTAATTTGACTACCACTTTTAAACTAAATATTGAAGGACCATTTTGAATGTTCCCGCGTTTTGTGTTAACTAAAATGACCGCGAGATGGCGCCACTTCCGCCAAATAGTTCAAAGAACGCACACCGGCTGTTACAAAACTGTCTCAAATTTTAACATTGCAGTTTCCATTCTAAAAGTAATTGTTCTGTGCTCTGTGGCGGCACCATATAAGACCTGGTGGGTTTTTTGTAGCTTTTTTGTAGCTTTTCTGTTACGCTATTTGCGAATTTGTAGCTTTGCCCAGGTCCGAAAAAACAGCGGATCCGCTAGCTTGAATTTCCATAAATTCCATAGTAGCGGCACAGATTCAGACCCAGCTGGTTTTTCGTAGCTTTTTTGTTACGCTAGTCTCCCTTTTGTAGCTTGTACTGAACCTGAGAAAAGCGCGGATCCGCTAGCTTAGCGGATATTTGCAGCGACACCAGCTCGGACCAGGCTCATTTTTTGTAACTTTTTTGCAGCTTTTTTGTTACGCCTGTCTCCATTTCGTTGCGAGGCCTGAACGTGAGTAATAATCGTTTCTCCATGAGCGTGAGAGAAAAGTGCGTTAATTTAAAATCAAGTTTCGGCATCTACAAGTAATATATGCAACTCGATAGTGTGACTATCTGTTGATAGATGGCACCAGTATTGCATTTCACGAATTAAGGCCATCTTCCATCCAATATATTTTTGAGAAATTTATATATAATCTCAAAATCGAACATTTGTTTTTAAATGTTTTTTAGTGTTGTTTATGTATTTATACTTTTGTTGAATCAAGAATATTCTTACATCTTTTTTGAATGATTTCCTTAACCAATCGTTTTGCAGTATTTATGAACCAGTATTTAATTTTGTCGGATCACAACTATACAGTGTGTTCCATCTCAGACGAGCCACCCCATAGTAATTGGAAAAATTTCCTGAAACACGTCGGATGATTTTCTTTGGGGGACATCTTTTGACGTATATTTGAGGCTTAAACCAGCAACCCCCTATGAGGGGGAGCTTCAACCCCTCAAAATGGAATAGGGAAAAAGGGTTGAGTGATACATCATTTGTAAGGTCTTGAAAGCCTCTTTACAACGGTGTATGAAAAAATCACATTCTTAAAAAAAATTAATTGTTTTATCACATCAAATGATCGAAGAAACGTGATAAACCTTCTAAGAGCAAAAAATGAAGGCAAGATAAGAAAATGTTTTGATTTTTTTATTTATTAGTTCAAGAGAATTTATTATTGCATGGAAGTCAATGGAAGACAAATTGAACATTTCATTTAAAAACGCAGTTTTGATTTTTTTGATTGTAAGCATGATAAAACAATTGATTTTTTTTAAGAATGTGATTTTTTTCATACACCGTTGTAAAGAGGCTTTCAGGACCTTACAAATGAAGTATCACCCAACCCCTCTTCCCTATTCAATTTTGAGGGGTTGAATAAGCGCCCCCTTGTAGGGGGTTGCTCGTTCAAGCCACAAATATACGTCAAATGTCCCCCAAAGAAAATCATCAGACGTGTTTCGGGAAATTTTTCCAATTACTATGGTATAAGAACTATACGGGGAGGCTCGTCTGAGATGGAATACCCTGTATATAGTGAGAATAGGTAATTGCTTGGTAGCTATTACCACCGGTGTGAAGTTAGCAGTAAGTTTTTAGCAGTAAAAATAACCGAGAACACCCGATCGGGAAAATAGTGGCGTCCGACATACAACTATTTTAATAATCTTGTCAATATGTATTTTACATTAATATCGGACAAATAATTAATATACATACCGTTGAAAATGTCTGATTTTGAGATTATATCTAAATTTCTCAAAAATATATTTAATGGAAGACGGCCATAATTCGTGAAATGCAATACTGGTGCCATCTAGCAACAGATAGTCACACTATCGAGTTGCACATATTACTTATAGAGGCCGAAACTTGATTTTAATTTAACGCACTTTTCTCTCACGCTCATGGAGAAACGATTATTACTCACGTTCAGGCCTCGCAACGAAATCGAGACAGGCGTAACAAAAAAGCTACAAAAAAGTTACAAAAAATGAGCCGGGTCCGGGCTGGTGCCGCTGCAAATATCCGCTAAGCTAGCGGATCCGCGCTTTTCTCAGGTTCAGTACAAGCTACAAACGGGA
This sequence comes from Psylliodes chrysocephalus, assembly GCA_927349885.1. Classification (NCBI taxonomy): domain Eukaryota; kingdom Metazoa; phylum Arthropoda; class Insecta; order Coleoptera; family Chrysomelidae; genus Psylliodes; species Psylliodes chrysocephalus. The sequence goes on along the minus strand of OV651820.1, from coordinate 50,411,667 downwards.
GACTAGCGTAACAAAAAAGCTACAAAAAACCAGCTGGGTCTGAATCTGTGCCGCTACTATGGAATTTATGGAAATTCAAGCTAGCGGATCCGCTGTTTTTTCGGATTTGGGCTAAGCTACAAATTTGCAAATAGTGTAACAAAAAAGCTACAAAAAACCCGCCAGGTCTTGAATGGTGCCGCCACAGAGTGCCCGCTAGCTTGATATAGCTACTATGTTTGGGTTATGCGGGGAAATAGGTAGACACTATTTTCAGTGTCGCATCATTTTTACGGGGTTTGTAATTAATGTAATTAATAAATTTGATACATACCTTTAAAATACTTTAAATTATGCACATATTTTATAAACTTGCCTTATTTAAGTAGGTATCTAGTAATAGTAAACTATTACTATTTATTAATATTATTTGTGTTGGATATATCAGATTTTTTTTTAAACATCAGAAAGTGTATAACGGAAAAATGAAGGTTGAAATAATAGGCAATAAAAAAGATAAAGAGCTTATATTTAAAAATAAAAAATAGATTACTAAATAATATACTACAAATAGAACTCAAGCTAATACTTAGGTACATTTGAACTGCCATTCGTTAACAAATGAAGTGAAGTGAAGCTTAATTTTTATTGGAAAACTGTATTATGCTTCGATTATTTCTTAATGACTAGGAGTACGAATAAGAGAAGCTTAAAATGACTTTTTTATTGAAAAACTCACATTAGGCTTTGCTTATTCCTTAACAATTGGCAGTCTAGTTAATTAAAAAACATAGGTATATTTAATAAAAAATAATTATTGTCAATTTTTGTGGTTTATAAAAAATATATAGGTATAGTAATAGGTATTTGAAAATAAAATGTATATTGTATTAAAAAGTACTTAGTTACTTACTTATATGTTTTCTTATTCTGCATTTTCTTTTTCTGCAACAGAGGCTTCATGGTTCAGATCATCACTGAAAAATTAAAATGTTGAACAACTAACCCACAAGAAAAGTGCAGGGTTCTTTATCTTTTACATTCATCTTCTTCTGGGGCCTTAGTAAATTTTAATGGCAATGCACCTGGAATTAATCTAGTTCTTCCTCCGCATCCAGTTTTTGACATAAATATATATCCAGAAAAATGATTGGAACATAAAACATCACTATTTGAAATGTTTTCTAGTTTCAATATGTTTCACTAAATGCATTTTTCGGCAGGATTGCTTGGAAACCTACAAAAAACAAAAATTATTGATTTAACATCTTTAACATTATCATGATAAAATGACTTAAAAACGAAAAGCTTGTTTATATTGAAAAATTATGATTAATTTTTTTTTAACTTTTAAGTAGAGTCCAAAATCTAAAACAATATTCTTCATACATAATACAAGTTCTTTAAATTTAATTCACTAAATTTACCATTTATTTTAAATTCATGTTTAACGGCCTTTTTCATAAAATGTAGGTACTTATGTTTCTTTTAAAAAAATGGTAGAGGACGCTAATGGTTACTTACTTGTAAAATGACCTTGGCGATGCCTTTTCGTATTTCTATTTAAAACTTACACAAACTCACCACAAACTCTTACCTTTGTTTAAATTTGTATCACTAAAGTAATAAAATACAAAAAATCACTCATAAACTATAAAAATAAGCTAGAAATTGATGAAAATCAAAAATCAAATGACAGTTCTGACAATTTCGAACGATTTGACATGCCAAGCAAAACGAAACAGACCAATGGGAATGCTGGACACTATTTTCCCCCCTGTACCAAAACAAAGCCCATCCGGACGATGGCTCTAGTAATATAGTAATATATGCTCGAAGCCATCAGTACATAATTTGGGATTTGGGCGAAATCTAACGTGTTTACGTTGTGGTTTCGTGTTTTTTCAAAGTTTTTAGGACCGATTCCACCGTTGTATTAAACGAAGTTTAAAATGACATTTTTACATTAACAATGTCATTTTAATCTCCGTTTAACACAACGGTGGAATTGGTCTTTAGAGATTATGCGTTTTAGGGTGAATGAATTCATAAAAACATTAAATAAATAATATTATAGGATAGGTTTCTGGTTCTTCAGAAATATGTTGAAAACTGTCCGAGTACTAGATGACCAGTGGACAGTTGACGACGAATAATTTGATATTTATTTGTTCCACTGCATCTTGAACGGTTTGCTTTACATTTTAAAGAAACCAGAACAAGCCTCTGTGTTTTTCAACAGTTTTTAAAACCTTCGATTTTATTTCAAAGACGACTTACCCAAGTCCGACTCAGCTTAGTTCTGTTTATAAATACGGACCTTACCCACCCAAGTCCGACTCAGCTGAGTTCTGTTTATAAATACGGATCTCAGAAAAATTGAGCTATATCAAGCTAGCGGGCACTCTGTGGCGGCACCATTCAAGACCTGGCGGGTTTTTTGTAGCTTTTTTGTAGCTTTTTTGTTTACACTATTTGCAAATTTGTAGCTTTGCCCAGGTCCGAAAAAACAGCGGATCCGCTAGCTTGAATTTCCATAAATTCCATAGTAGCGGCACAGATTCAGACCCAGTTGGTTTTTCGTAACTTTTTTGTAGCTTTTTTTGTTACGCTAGTCTCCCTTTTGTAGCTTGTACTGAACCTGAGAAAAGCGCGGATCCGCTAGCTTAGCGGATATTTGTAGCGGCACCAGCCCGGACCCGGCTAATTTTTTGTAACTTTTTTGTAGCTTTTTTGTTACGCCTGTCTCCATTTCGTTGCGAGGCCTGAACGTGAGTAATAATCGTTTCTCCATGAGGTGAGAGAAAAGTGCGTTAATTTAAAATCAAGTTTCGGCCTCTACAAGTAATATGTGCAACTCGATAGTGTGACTATCTGTTGATAGATGGCACCAGTATTGCATTTCACGAATTATGGACATCTTCCATTCAATATATTTTTGAGAAATTTAGATATCTCAAAATCGGACATTTTCAACGGTATGTATATTAATTATTTGTCCGATATTAATGTAAAATACATATTGGCAAGATTATTAAAATAGTTGTATGCCGGACGCCACTATTTTGCCGATCGGGTGTTTTCGGTTATTTTTAACCGACTTCAAAAAAGGAGGAGGTTCTCAATTCGTCGCGATATTTTTTTTTTATGTATGTTCAGCGATAATTATTTAATAAGGTGTCCGATTTCAATGATTATTTTTTTGTTAGAAAAGGGGTACTTCAGGGGTGGTACCATATATATTTGGCCAAAATCTAATAATTGGGTCCATGAGAAAATCCTCAAACTCTTCATTTTTTATGTATGTTTAGCGATAATGCTTTACCACCTTGCCCGATTTATATGATTCTTTTTTTGTTAGTAAGGGGGTACCTCGGGGTGGTCCCATATATAAATTTGGAACGTTTTTGAAGTCGGTTTTTTTAAATTTTAAATTTCTAAGGGTCTATTTATTCTCCCTTAGTATTAGTATTTGTATTAGTATTATGATTAAGCATTAAATTTGTTAAATCATTCAAAAAAGGTATTTATACTCGTTTTATAATTAGTATTAGTAATTCTTTTTTAAACATAATACCTAATAAGATATAATTCTGCAGTCAACAAAATATATGGTTACTGAAGAAATGTGTAAGAGGCCGATTGTGTTCTTTTTAAGATATTTTAGTTTTAAATGTGTTTTTATTAATATTTTTACTAGTTAATTTTATCTAAAAATATTATTATTCAAAAATAGGTTTAATTAAGGACATTTTAACGGATTTAAGTCTCAAATTTATAACAGATAAAAAGAAGCAGAAATTTGATACAAATCAGACAGAAAAGAGGCCTTTGCTTCCTCATGGTGACATGTCATTTGTCAACTTTATAATCGGTAAACACTGCTGATACACAAAAATTGTATACAGAGCATGATTTGTACCGAAATATTATCGTTTTCGAGCTTGTTGGAACAAACAAATAAACAAAATAATCATATGTGTGTTGTCAATTATCCTTATCCGTTGTCTATTAAAAACAAAGGCCAAATACTCCATTGATTCATTTTATAGAAAAGAAGAAATTTAATATTTAATTTAAAAGTTGAACCTGTCAATTATTAAGCATAAATATTAATGCTAATACTAATCATAAATCGAGTATAAATGTCCCCATTACATTGTGAAGGTTCAACTTAATGCTTAATCATAATACTAATGCAAATACTAATAATAAGGGAGTATAAATAGACCCTAATACTTGTTGCTGCTAAAAACTTACTGCTAACTTCACACCGGTGGTAATAGCTACCAAGCAATTACCGACGACACTAAAAACCGCGGAAACCTCGGAAGCGCTCGGAACTTTGCGAAGTCGGTAAATAGCCGCAAATATCCGTTATCGCGGGAGCAGCGAATTTGAATTTGACTATAGAGGGAAAAAGAAAAAATCAATAACTAACCCCACTTTACAAGACGTTTGTCTTTGATCGCTGTGAAAGCTGGTTATTTTTGTGACGATTTTTTATTTATTTAGTTAAAAATATTAAGTATGCAAACTCAAGGTTTTGATAACAAAATGTGTACTTTCTGCAATTTGGAGTTTTCAAATATTCACAACCAGCAAGAGGTTTCCCATGCTAAGAAATCACATATTATTTGCCCATTGTGTTTTGAAAATGAGTTAGGTTGTGTAACTTTTAATAAACTGTTATAGATTTAATGCTGGTATAAATACAAATATATGGTACTAGAAAGTTAAAACAATTTAGTTAACACAAAATCAGCTGAAGGGAAAAACAAATCTAAGAAATTGAAAATTTGGTTGATGGAAAAATGTGGCAAAGGATTCTGAAGGTTTGCTAATTTTAACCAACATATCCACTTCATTTTAATATCTAATATTTTATTATATAATTATTTGTTTTTTATAGATGGAAATACCACATTCATATATTTACCAGAAGAGGATGTGATTAAAGCACATCTTACAAAAACAATGTTTAAAGTATAAGAGGTTGTAGGTTTGGGAATTTCAGGTAAAGCCTTCTACAGGTGACATTTTTTACAAAATATTTTATAATGAATTATGTTCGACGGAATGCAGAACTTCATATTGTAGAATATGTAAGGAATGTGTTCATCGCTATAAAAGTAACTGTATAGAGTGTGCTATAAAAGCTACAGTATGTATAAACATGTAAATTTCTTATGTTATGTTTTAGGTGACGTTGCCAAACTACTATCTGAAGAAAAGCTACCAGATATTTAAAGGGGGACATAATGAAGAAATTAAAAACTTTATTAGAGAGAAGAAATCTGAAAATAAATGTTTAACTAAAATAGCTAGAGAAGCAAAGTGAGAGATACAAATTGAAACTCCATTTTTTTAAGATACTTAAATGATGAGGCATATAATAAAGTAATGGAACCATTTTTCCATGTATGCAGCTAAATATTATATGTTGGTACTTTTTAATAAGGTGCACAGTCAAATATAGTTAGTAATGGAACAAGTAATAGATCAGGGATACAGAAAAGGAAAGTGGAAACGCATGAAATTTTTTCTTAAAAAAAGAAATTGTAATGGGCTTTTGATGTCTTTTTTCTATGGTGTGGCAATAGTGACAGGGCTTGCTTTTGTACTAAATAAAAACTTATTGTAAATATGTATTTATAGTATGGTTTAGGTTTCAATTAGACGTATTTATCATTTATTTATTCTAGGTTTATCTAAATGAAATATATATAAACCTATGTATGTATAGCTTGTCTTTTATTTTTGATAAACTTTCTAAAAAACCCCTGGAACATGCTGATAATTATTGTTTTTTTTTTTGTAGAAAAAATTTTTACGAATAAGTTTCTTCTTATGGGTTGTGATCGAAATTGTAGATTTAATGAAAAGTGTAAATAAAGGATTTTATTTAATAATTTTATAACTGATTCAACGCATATTTTCTGGCCAAACTGTACCATCAATTACAACTATTTGAACCAGTTTATCAACAAATTGTTTGTATGGTCCTCTCAATACACATAGTACACAGTTAATATAACGTTTTTTAATGAAAAGTATCGAAATTACACAAAAACATTAAGAAATTGTTTTCATGTAAATAAGTAAACAAAGTAATATAACCAAACGGTCGTTGAAATTTGAGGTTAGGTTCTATTTTTTTGACGTGAAATCTGTAATAGCAAACATTTAAAATTTCCGCTAAAGTCTATCTACCGACCGTCTCCGCAAAGTGCCGAACGCTTCCGAGGTTTCCGCGGTTTTTAGTGTCGCCTAGCAATTACCTATTCTCACTATATACAGGGTGTTCCATCTCAGACGAGCCACCCCGTATAGTTCTTATCCCATAGTAATTGGAAAAATTTCCCGAAACACGTCTGATGATTTTCTTTGGGGGACATCTTTTGACGTATATATATATTTGAGGCTTGAACGAGCAACCCCCTATAAGGGGACGCTTCAACCCCTCAAAATTGATTAGGGAAGAGGGTTTGGTTGATACTTCATTTATAAGGTCTTGGAAGCCTCTTTACAAACGGTGTATGAAAAAAAATCAATTGTTTTATCATGCTTACAATCAAAAAAATCAAAACTGCGTTTTTAAATGAAATGTTCAATTTGTCTTCCATTGACTTCCATGCAATAATAAATTCTCTCGAACTAATAAATAAAAAAAAATCAAAACATTTTCTTATCTTGCCTTCATTTTTTTTGTTCTTCGATCATTTCATGTGATAAAACAATTAATTTCTTTTAAGAATGTGATTTTTTTCATACACCGCCCAGCTAGCACATAACGTTGCCAAGCCTTTCGGCGATGTTGCATTAAGGGAACGTAATAACATTACTATACAACGTAAATGCAACGTTCATGAGAAGTTGTTGAGGGAAATCAAAACCTCGCAAAACTTCTATTTGTTATTTACCTAGTTAACCTACCGTAAACATTACAAATCTGAATTCAGAACGTTTTGTTTTATGTCAATTGTCACTTGTCAGTTTTTCTTGTCAATTGTCTTTTTTAATGGTTTGTTTTTTACAAGCGTCTAGACAGACCATTTCTACTTTAGGCATTTCTTTATAAGCTTACTATAACATACTTGGTTACAGTAGTGTGGTTACTGTGGTGACATTACGCATACTATGGTTTCCCTATTATTGAATGTCATATGTCAAATTTAATTTAAGTTTGGGGATTTCTAAACGGAATTTGAATTTTAGAAACTTTAGGATGTTTTGACTTTGTTATTTTTTATTATAGTATGTTCTAGTAAGCTTATAAATAAATGCCTCGTTAGATATAGCTACATATGCTTTGGTAACATGTAACCAAAGCCGAGTAACCAAACGTTATAAAGAAATGCTCTGATTACAGAAGTATGTTCTGGTAAGCTTATAAAGAAATGCCTTTTGGCTCCGAGAATTCCGCATGCGCAGTTACAGATAATTTTAGCGCCGACGTTTAAACATAAAAATAAATGAGTCGAAACTATTTTCGTGATAAAAATAAAATATTTACCTTAACATCAAATTAAAATAGTTTAATTGATGGATATATAAAATATCTTCTATTGGAGAAGGCATATTACACGAAGAGTTTTACTTTATTTGTACTTAAATGGTTTTATATATTTTATATTTACTTTAATAACTGCAAACACAATATATGTGACTAAAATAATTGCAATACCCTTTTTTATACGTTTTAAAGTTTTATTGACATTTATTGAGATATTGACAAATTAGTTGTCCGAAACTATAATTTAGAGGAGGTAAAATAAAAAACACAATTTTGAAAACTATACTAAGATTTTTATTCGATGTCAAATATTAATACATTAATGGATTGGGTACAAAAGTTTCATTGCCATATTATCTGCTTGGATTGCATCTGGTTGCAGACTTCGCTTTTTGTTAATAGACTTTTGTTTTAAAAAGCCGTCTTTGCTTCTCAATTTTTTTATTATGAGGTACCCTAGATGGCCTAGACTGACTCTGCACAAACTGTTTTTTAGTAGCAGATATTATAGACTCAGCCGGTGCAATAAACTTTTTGAAAGCTTCCATCTGCTCACAGGATTGTATGCTGTCAATAATAATAATAATTCCTCAGAATCACATAAACAGCATCGTACCTGCAGTTTTATGTCTTCACTTGCATGACATTTACGATGGCTTTTCAAATTTTTTAAATCTGTAAAATGTTTTTGACAATCTTCACACTCAAATTTGTAAGTCTTTGGTTTTATAAGCTCTTTAACTTTATCTGTAAATAAAATAAATAATTATAATAATTTACAATTATGTAATAGAATAAATTATGTCTATAACTTTTCTTATTATATTGTCACTTCTAAATGTACATTTTAATCCCAAAATTCAAAAATGAGTATCTACCTACCGGGGTGAAATTTTTTTACATGCTTCGTTAGATTTGAGTATTTTGAGAATGTCTTTCCACATTCATTGCATACTGCCGCAATATGAAATGATTTTGTGGGAGCTATTTCATCTAATTTGTCTACAAAATAAAACATTACGTCAGTGTAATACAATATACTTATCTAAAAAAAGTAAAACAAAACAATTAGGTATCTACTCACCTGGATGAAACCTTTTGACATGAATTCTGAAATTAGAATATGTTGAAAATGTCTTTTTGCACGTAATACATGTATTATTATAATTATTTTCCATTGTTTTCAAAACTCTACTTCACGTTCTCACTTTTAAAAATAGTTAATCGTTAACTGACAAGACAAGGGAAACAAGTCAAACAACAAAAAACCCAGAGTCCCAAGACAGGATAGAATCAGCTGTTAACTTTCTAAATTTTGACGGATATTCCAGCGCTACTATTGCTGCGTTTGAGAATCCACATCGGATGCATTTTTTACATCTCGAGCGTTTTTTTATCCACATCGGACACATCTGTCCCATTACATTTACGTATACTGCATCACGTGATCAAAGATTTTTTACATCTCAGATGCATCCGATGTGGATTCTCAAACGCAGCATACGCATGCGGAATTCTCGGAGCCAAAGTAGAAATGGTCTGCCTAGACGCTTGTTTTATTTTTCGACATCCAGAATTTATTTTATAAATAATTATTATTTATACATTCGAATAGATTTGGTAAGGGTCCTCTATAAAATAGATAAATATTTTCTAAACCATTGTCTTTGTTTCAGATTACAATGCCTGATGTAAATTTATTATTTCATTCATTAAGTATCTTATTTAGTAGTCGATGCCGATGACACCAAATAAAAAAAAACTACAATAAATACAAAGAATTGCAGATCAATCGTTGTAAACCAGAAGATAAATATTTAACCGGGTAATGTTGTAGTTGAAGGGTCTGGAAATGCGCCAGTCCGCACCATTGCTGTTCCGACTAGTTCTGTCAGTATTGGAATCGTTACATAGTTGCCAGGTTATATTTAATTATTTGGAATCAGGGAATAAGCAGATTGAAATAACTATTTTACTTTTAATCATCTATTTACCAATTTTTACATCGATTAAAAATCTCATAAAATTAAAAAAATTCTAAAGATTTTCAAGTAATACGATTGTTATTTTTAATGTCAATAATACCTTTCAATAGTGATAATTACAAAATTTAAATTTAAAATCTATCAAAACTGTCTTAAGGCTGTACTTATGTCACGATACTAAATTAAGTACTAAATTTAGAACTAAATTAATGCATTTTTTAAGTACTAAAAAAATTCACGTTGCAAACAGCAAATTTAGTACTAAATTTAGTGCTAAAAAAAGTCATTAATTAAGTACTAAAAGTGCGCCGAAATGTTGCGCAGAAGTTTTTCATAGAAAAAGTTGACACGACGGTATTTTCTGTACCCTTTTATTTTTAATTAGCAACAATGTTACATTATCGCCTTGAATAAAGTTCGCTTGTTTGATTTTGTAGGTTTTATTGTGTTTTTTTCGTGGTTTTTATGCTGTATTTGGTTGTTGTCAAGTCAACTAGTGTCAAATTGATAATAAAAACACCATTTACTTGTCTGTTTTACACATAATATTTCATTTCTCTGTTAATTTTACGTATTAATACGCCAATGCGCGTGCGCCTATAGTAAATTTAGTACTAAAAATTGGTATCGTTGCAAACGAAAAAAAAAAATTTTTAGTTCTAAATTTAGTACTAAATTAATAACTTAATTTAGTGCTAAATTTAGTACTTAATTTAGTATCGTGACATACAGCCTTTATAAAACAAAACAGAATTGTTATTTCAAAATATAATATAAATCTTTATATTTATTTATCATACATTTTAATTTATAAAGGTTACAATTTGTCTAAATAATAAACTATGAAATAAAGCAAGCTAAAATGAAAGTGGAGATTTGGCAACCTGGCTTGAACAAATTCAAATTCTAGACGTCAGTGCAGAGTGGTGTGAATATGCGCATTTCTAGACCCTTCAACTACAACATTACCTTTAACCGAATGTCCGGCAACATTTTACACCAAATACTTATAAAAGGTAATTATACTTTATCGAACTAAAAATACATTTTAAAAATATTTTTTAGGTTTCCTTCGACATTCTAGGAATTTTAGAAGCAAAAGTAAATACTACAGAAGTGTAAAGAAGAATATAGAAGTTTTATAAAAAGTGAATCTATAGGTACATGATATGTCAGGTATATCAGAATTCAAGCAGTTCATTCTCTTCAACAGGCTAGATTGCCTGGAAATGCAACCATCAGTTCAAGTGAAAACCCAGCAGAAAAGTTGAGAGAAATCATAGATAATACTCTCGAGTATAATAGAATATCTTGCTAAAAAACACCAGTTGTTTTTTATAAAATCTACATATCGATGGCTCAATCAAATACTGCCACAACTAAAATACTATTATTTCGAGAAATTTCATTTTGAAATTTTGTCTCTATTATCATTATTTTGTTTTTGACATACTCTTTATATTTTATTTAAAAGCTTCGATATTTTGCTGTTAAATAAAATGATTACAATTATAAAAGTGAGTTGTTGCATAGTTGTAAAAAATTTGGGTGTTTTTGAAGAAAATAACTCGAATTGAGGCAGTTTTAGACACAGTTTGTGGCTACATTTTAAATGATTTATCTTTAAGGATATTTTTGTTTGTGGTGGTATTTAAAATAAAACCGTAATGATATTTTGCATCCATTGAACCAAAAATGTAATTGCTTTATTTTTTGACTTGTGGCGTTTTTTGATTGAGCCATCGATATATCTACTTTGGAAATCAAGCATAAAATTTGTAAAATTCAAACAAATTTCAATACACTAACATTGGTTGTTTTATTTAAAACAACAAAGTAAGGCATATTTTTTAATTTCTATTTAATTTCCTTTAATTAATAATAGGTAAACAAGTTATCAATTTCTTTTTTATTCAATGTATTGAGAAGTAAAATCTTTTTATATAAAAATATAATTTATTCTCTTCTAATAAATTGTCATATTTAGGTTACATTATAGCACTTTATAAATATCTATGCAAAAAAAGTTAAAAGGCTTGATTTAAAAAAGATATATCTCTGCGTCTTAGGTAAGAAATCAGCGAACTTAGATATCCTCTAGTAATCTAATATAATAATATGTACCTAGTCATTGTTGTATTCGTTTATTATTTTTCACCAATCTAGCTTTATCATCGTTCACCATTTAAGGTTTTAGTGAACCTTTGCAATATTGGTACCTTATTATACTATTTAGCTAATTTTGTCCAATCGTTCAGTGCTTTCTAGGTAGCTTCTTCTATCCCACATGTGTACTTGTGTTTGTGATATAAGGTGTGTTCTTTTATTCAATAATTGTTCTATCAGTGATTGATGTAATTTATCTATTCTGCAGTTGAACTCTTATATTTTAGGTTAACTTAAATGATTGATTATCCTCACACATTCGTCTATCACATATCCATCGGCTTTTAAAGTCGATGGATGCCTTGGCTCATTGGTGAACTCACCGCTGGAAAAAAGAATGATTGACACATACAATCGTCTTTCCATCACTTAATTTACGAACGGTTTGCTGCAAGCGCTGGATACAGCACTGAATAAAAGAACACGCCTACACCTACCTCTACTTTTGTGCTAATGGTACTTGATTTCAAGAACATTTTAATAATAAATTTATATAAATATTTTGTTTTATTTGAAATTTTCATGTCTCGATTGAGATTTTACTATAGCCTCAATTTCAGCCTCTCTGTATTACATTACACAATGTGTGTCCATGGATGGACTTAATTATACTTGTAAAAATATTTATTTTAAATTAAAGAAAAAGTTATTTTTCATAATTTCTCAATGTGAATCGAATTTATTTAACAAGCAAGAAATTATGAAGAATTACTTTTTTAATTTAAAATAAATATTTTCACAAGTATAGTTAAGCCCATCCGTGGACACATTGTATAATGCTGTAGATCTAATTCACATTATAACATCAATAGAACGTTTCAGAGCAACTTTCGGGGTAAGTACCGTAAAAGTGCTAGTGTGATGTTTTCCGAACTTCATTTTATAATTTCTACGAGATGTGCTATAAAAGTCTTGCAGTTGCGGACATTCGGTAGTTGCAGGGATAATAGGGTTACATTTACAGTACATTGCATGCGAGCTTAAAGAGCCTAAAATTGCAGCTTATTAACGTAGATGGGATGTTTTTGTGCTAGCTGGGCGTTGTAAAGAGGCTTTCAAGACCTTACAAATGATGTATCACTCAACCCTTCTTCCCTATTCCATTTTGAGGGGTTGAAGCGCCCCCTCATAGGGGGTTTGCTTGTTCAAGCCTCAAATATACGTCAAAAGATCGATGTCCCCAAAGAAAATCATCCGACGTGTTTTGGGAAATTTTTCCAATTACGGATAAGAAATACGGGGTGGCTCGTCTGAGATGGAACACACTGTATAGTTGTGATCCGACAGAATTAAACACTGGTCCATAAATACTGCAAAACGATTGGTTAAGGAAATCATTCAAAAAAGATGTAAGAATATTCTGGATTCAACAAAAGTTTAAATACGTACATAAACAACACTAAAAAACATTTAAAAACAAATGTCCGATTTTGAGATTATAGGTCTGTTCTGGTTTTGAGAAATAACGATCCACAACTGTCGGGCTCATGCGCAGTAGATAAAAAGTGTTCTGGTTTTTCTGGGACTACTTCGGATCTCTCAGTCCAGTGTTCTGGTTTCGTATCCGAAATAATCCGTGATTGTTGTAAACAGTCAAAAAGTGTTCATGCTTGGGAGTGTGGATCGACTCGGACTGTTTTGACCGCGCATGCGTTTTTGAAGTGTTATGAATATTGTATTGGCTTTTTAGACCATACGAAACGTATACAATCCCAAATTGTTTATTTATATGTGGACGAATGTCTCTTGTTCTTGTTTTATTTGTAAATTAAAGCAATTTTAGAATTATTAATTTTTTAATATTCTGTTTTTATTTATTCCATTGAAATGTGATGATAATGATAAACATATACATGCAAATATTATTTGAAGCTGAGCTTTCAAAAGGAACTTCATTATTATAATAAACAATAAACAAAACACCTTTATGACGTGTTCTGGTTTTCCAAGAATTTCAAACAGTCGGGGATTTTTTGCCTTTACGCATACGGTCCGGCGCAGTTTCAAAACAGTTTTCATTTTGAGAACCAGAACAAACCTACTATCTAAATTTCTCAAAAATATATTGGATGGAAGATGGCCATAATTCGTGAAATGCAATTAGGCATTCCAAACAAATGAATTACCAGTGGGCAGGTTTGGTATATCTAAGGGTGGCGACATATGGTGTATTCTATCTACTTTACGTAAAATCATGAATAATGGATCACATTTAAATATTTTATGTCAAACACAATAAAAATAATATTTAAAAAACCCACCTATACATTTCTTCATAAATTGGCAGGCTTGGCGAGTACTACTTCGAATAAAAATAGCGTCCAAGTTGCAAGACTATGTCGCTACCCCCTTAAATATACAAGAATTTCCCACTGGCACCTATTGTTTGACAGGTCGTTGGAATGCCTAATACTGGTGCCATCTATCAACAGATAGTCACACTATCGAGTTGCACATATTATTTGTAGAGGCCGAAACTTGATTTTAAATGAACGCACTTTTCTCTCACGCTCATGGAGAAACGATTATTACTCACGTTCAGGCCTCGCAACGAAATGGAGACAGGCGTAACAAAAAAGCTACAAAAAAGTTACAAAAAATGAGCCTAGTCCGAGCTGGTGCCGCTACAAATATCCGCTAAGCTAGCGGATTCGCGCTTTTCTCAGGTTCAGTACAAGCTACAAAAGGGAGACTAGCGTAACAAAAAAGCTACAAAAAAGTTACGAAAAACCAGCTGGGTCTGAATCTGTGCCGCTACTATGGAATTTATGGAAATTCAAGCTAGCAGATCCGCTGTTTTTTCGGACCTGGGCAAAGCTACAAATTCGCAAATAGCGTAACAAAAAAGCTACAAAAAATAATAATAATAATAATAAGCTTTATTGTCTAACAGGTAGTCCCATTTACAAGACAATGCAATTAACATATAATTAAAGTATCTATATAAATTATAAATAAAGTAAACAATGTTGTTTCAATACAATTAAAACAATGATTGAAAAAATGATTTATAAAACAATGAAATTGAAACAATGATTAAAACAATGATTGACGAGTACAATTAATGAATTTGGGTAAGGTCATACCAAATATATCAATATCATAATTGAAACTGGCAAGATTATTATATGTTTCACACATGTTGTAGATTGGTGATTTTAACATAAGATTGGTATTACTTTGGTTGAGATAAAATAATGTTCTTAATCTAGTGTTCTTGTTCGGAATACGCCAGCATATTTTATTTAATATTTCCGAGCAGTCAATTCTATTATTTAGCAACTTATACAAAAATATTAACATTAAATAAGATCTTCTCTCTAATAGCGTTGGTAAATCAAATTTACTCAATAACTGCGAGTTATTGTATCCACGGGGAGGATAAAGCCCATCATTTTTTAACATAAGATATTTTGCAAATTTCCGTTGTATATTTTCGAGTTGCTGGATTTGAACTGCATAAAAAGGATTCCAAATTATCGAACAATATTCCAGTTTTGATCTAACATAGCTGTAATACAATAGTTTGATGGGATCAATATTTTTGAAATTTTTGAAAAAAGCTACAAAAAACCCACCAGGTCTTGTATGGTGCCGCCACAGAGTGTCCGATAGCTTGATAGAGCCGAAAAATTGGAGAATATTACATACCACATCTATTCATACCACACTAAAGGGGATATATTGTGAGGACGACTTACCCAAGTCCGACTCACGTAAGTTCTGTTTATAAATACGGGCATTAGGCCCGTATTTATAAACAAAACTCAGCTCGTCCTTGAACGAAAATCAAAGTTCGGTTATATCGCGTAAATTTAGAGATGGGTAGTAACAAATCCGTAAATGTATTTAACAGTTACAAATTTGCTAATATCCATCTCTAAATTCCAGTGTAACACCGAACCACCTAGAACTTTAGAGACGTTGTAACCGAACTTCGATTTTAGTTCAAGGACGACTTACCCAAGTCCGACTCAGCTGAGTTTGTTTATAAATACGGGCCTTAAATAGTCAGAGACCTAGTATTTATTAAATAGAAGAAAGAGAAGAAGAATAAATAAACCAAAATTAACCCTATTTTAAACTGCTTGATTTTGTGCTTGATTAGTGGATTAAATTAAATTCTAAATACAAATACAGTGCATCTAAATGGTATTTCGTTGATATTTTTCTTTAACTGAAAAAAAAAGTTGAAAGGAAAAATGGTAAATGTATAATTCATATTGTTTTCCTAACTATATTTTTTAATTTTTAGTACTCCGTTTTACATAAAAAAGATAGTGCACATGAGGAATGTATTTGGAGTTGTTTCTGGGGAAGATATTCACCAGATAAGAAAAAATCTAACGACGATAATCAAGGAGATGATGAAAAATCTAGGTAAAATGTTACAAAAATATTTTTTTACCTACCCAAGCCATACATTGCAAATAAAAAACAATTGAAATCGTTGACTTTATATTCAATACACTACTGTTTGATAAGTTCATGGGCTCAGTGATACTAGGTTCATTACATACAATACCTATGATATAAAAAAAATACAGAGGTATGATACTTAGTTGAAGAAATCTCTTTGAGTTTGTGCATGACGTATTGTGGTGTAGAATTATGGCCATATGCAAACATATTTTAGGGGCCATATTATATGCCTCCCAAATCTAATTCTAATTTCTAATCTATACCAACTTCACTTTGATCAACTTTTAATGCTAAATGAGCAACATCCAGTCAGTCAGTTTTACATTTTTGGCGATTATAATCTACCTACAGTAACATGGGATATTAAAGATTTCTGCTCTTCAGCCTCAGCTCATCCCAGATCATTTATTTTTGTGTACTGTTTTCGATCAACTGATACCACAAATTCGTAAAAGCCACATCTCCACACCACAATAATGTAGTATCAATCAGTGTAATATCATAGCTTCATTCAAACCTCAATCTGTAGGAATATCAAGTTCATATTTACCATATCAAGTCTATGGTCTATATAATACACAGGGTGTTACGAATGTCGTAAAGTAAATTTAATTGCAGATTCTACATCTAAAAATATGAAAAAAGTTTATATAAACATGGGTCCAAAAATGCTGTCAAAAACCAGTGGAGTACAGTTTTTTTGCTAAATATAAAAACTTGCAAGCACGAACGCCACTGATGTGATTTAGAAAACAATTTTGTACATGTAAATGTGACCTTTTATAATACTTGCCTATACCAAAACTCATTTTAATAGCTCAACAGGTTATCAGTAAATGAAAGACAAACTTTTAAAGACGGAAAAGTTTTTCTTATATTTTTAGGTGTACCTACAATCTGTTATTAAATTTTCTTCACAACATTCTGTAATACCCCGTATAATGTATACTTTCAATATTATCTTTGAGAAGTCAAGGAACAAGCCTAAACAGGGTATAATTATTGAATAATAAAATAGAATATGTACCTACTTTATTTTATATAATAATAAGTTAAAAATATATATTTTGTAATATATAAAGTCAAGTTTTGGTTACGTAAAAATCAACAAAATTAAACTTTCTGCTGTTTTTTGAGGTTATTTCTTTTGCTTTCATATACATGATGATTTATTAAGGGTAGTGACTGGCCGTATTTCAGAATATTTTGAAGTAGATTTTTTTTAGAGAACTGCAAAACAGGTCAAAGTATACACCTTTTTTAATATCCTCAATTGTCAAATGTCATTCCTTTCTCCTCCGCCAATCTAACGCCAAGGCTGCTCAACTTTTTTATCAGTCTGGCCAAACAGACGATTTGGTCATTTTTGGCAGGCCACTGATGGTTACTATTTAAATTACTTTTAAGACTTGCGCAATAAAAAAACCAATATTATGAACTCAAATGGACCTTTCCCATTATTGATGATCTCTATTACTCATGTGCAAATTCTATACGCTTAAAATCATCAAAATTTATTGACACTTTTGGGTGTGTTGTTTATAAAAGGTAAAATTTCATTACAAATATATCGTTCATTCTTACCTTGTAGAACATGTAAATAGTTTGCTATGTAGTAGTGGAGCCCTCGCAATGGCGTTTTAGAAAAGCATGTGTAAAAAATGCTGTCATAAAAGCGCAAACTTGAAACTTTCAGATATTATTAATATCAAAAGTTAATAGGAAAAAGTTTCTTGAAATTTGACTTGCAGTAGGTACCTTCTTGCTTGCTGACAGGGAATTTCATGGCTAGATTGATTGCAACAAAGTACTTTCATCTTCTACGTGGTAAGAATTAACAATACATTTATAATTTAGCTTCTTGAAAATGTGTACTAAACAAGTTTCACTGCCATTCAGGCATTCAGACTACCTTGTGGAATTCTTGCTTCATTATCCGTTTCAGATGATATCTAATCATTAAAACGCACTTTCTGTTTGAGATATTCTAAATAATTTCTAAGCCACTCAACACTCAATCACTGTACCCCCTATACCGTACTGCTTAAGTTTAGAAATCAGTATTTCCCTGTCGATTGTCTCAAAATTATGTTTTATATGGCTAAATTTTATTTTTCGTAATATGGTCCAATAATTGTTGATAATCAGCAATTTCTTCTAATAGTTTTTCTATAGGAGGCAAAGTATTGATTGATCGAAATTTTTCAGCTTGTAGAGAAGTACTTATTTTTAATACATTAGAAATCCTACCTGTAGTGAGAGGAAAACGTCCAATGGTTTCAACAATTTCTTTCGCCAATTAATGTTTCATGTAGTGATAATTTATTATCTAAACTGTCCACCATTTTCGCAAATTCTCCATGGAAAGCATTTAAAATTTTTGAAATAAGTTAAACTCGAGGTTAAACTGTCCTGTGTAAACATTTTTTTGAACGAAATGTTTTTCCAATAATAACGCTAGTTCATTAATAACACTTTTTTTAGTTTTATCAAATTGTTAATAAATGGATTTACGCGTGTTTAATATGGAGTGTTTTAAATGTTTTATCTACTTTTTACCTACCTAATAACAAAAAAACTTGATAATATAAAATGAAAAGAAAACGAGAAGAATTAAATATGTCAACAATACTCCTGTAATTATTACAAAAAACTAGATTCGGGCAAACTGGCTGTTTATTACCACAACGTTAGAGGCCTTCGAACAAAACTATCCCAACTATGTCTCAATGTTACAAATTCTTCTTACGATGTAATTATTCTTACTGAAACATGGCTCACAGCTGATATCAAAGACGCCGAATTTGGTCTTAACGGTTTTAATATCTACAGACGCGATCGTTCCCCCCTGTCCAGCATCTTTAGCAGAGGTGGAGGTGTTTTAATAGCTGTTAGGAAAACGTTCTCCTCGAGTATCATCAACTCTAACCCATCTATTGAGCAACTGTTTATTCACTTGGACCACAGAAACTGCAAACATATTTTAGGGGCCATATTATATGCCTCCCAAATCTAATTCTAATCTATACCAACTTCACTTTGATCAACTTTTAATGCTAAATGAGCAACATCCAGTCAGTCAGTTTTACACTTTTGGCGATTATAATCTACCTACAGCAACATGGGATATTAAAGATTTCTGCTCTTCAGCCTCAGCTCATCCCAGTTCATCACTATCGGAAGAAGGTGCTATCGAAATCGTCTCGAACATATGCGCTTTTTACAATCTTTTTCAGTCCAACAAAGTGCTCAACCAAAGAGGAGTTATTCTCGACCTTGTTTTGTCCCCGGTGGAACTTACAGTGATGGCAGCCGTTGATATATTGATCCCACCTGATGTTCATCATCCTCCTCTTGAAACTTCAATTCAATATAAGATGAACTCAAGTGATGCTCCTGGAGAAGAGAATTATTATGATTTTCGCCACGCCAATTTTGAGCGTATACGCCAATGTTTGGAGGCAATGGATTGGGATGCGCTTTTTCAAGGAAAGGAACTTTCAGAAATGATTCTTACTTTTTATTCCTCCCATCCTACTCAGAAATTGCAGTTTCGTATTATCTCGCCCTCTCTTCTATATTTTCAATAAATCTATCGCCACAGGTGAGTCTCCAGATTATTGGAAACTATCTTATGTCACCCCAATATACAAATCGGGTAGCAGGTCAGACGTCAAAAATTACTAACCTATATCTATTCTCAGTTCTATACCTAAGGTTTTTGAGAACGTTATAACAGACTATTTTTTACCTATGACTGCTCTGGCATCATAACGGATCATCAATATGGTTTTTGTGCTGGGAAATCGACTGAATTAAATCTAGTTACCTACGTCGACTTCCTGTCGGAAGCTTTGGAGAAGGGTTGCCAGATTGATTCTGTGTACACTGACTTTTCTAAGGCTTTTGACAGGGTTAACCATTCTCTCTTACTTCAAAAGCTCGATAAATATGGCATAAATGGGGTCTTACTGCAATGGATTAGTAGCTATCTTACAAACAGAACTCAAATGGTTGGAGTAAACCATCACTATTCAAACTCATTTCAAGTTACCTCAGGTGTTCCTCAAGGATCACACCTTGGTCCCTTATTATTCAACTTATTTATAAATGATATCATTCATTGTTTTCAGTATGGCAAAGCATTATTGTTTGCAGATGATTTAAAAGTTTTCCTAACTATTTAAACCATTTATGATGCCCTCTGGCTTCAATCTGACCTTGATAATCTATCAAACTGGTGTGCCTTAAATGGCATGGATTTGAATGCTATAAAGTGCCATGTCATGCGCTTTTATCGATCATCCCATGTACCAACTACTACTTTTGATTATAACTTAAATGGTCATATCTTGGAGTCTGTTAATCAAATTAAAGACCTTGGAGTTATTCTAGATCCCACTTTAAGCTTCAATCAACACATACCTAAGCCTATTATAAATCCATAAAAATGTTAGGTTTTATCAAAAAGGCTAACACATGATTTTACTGACATAACTGCAATTAAAGTCCTTTATTGTTCACTAGTCCGACCTCACCTAGATTATTGCTCATCTGTCTGGTCTTTACATTACATAACGCACAGCAGACACATAGACCTGACATTACTTTTCAAAATTATCAATGGCAGATGCAGCTGTACTAAACTTCTAACAAAAATAAATCTGTATGTTCCAACGCGCTCAACTCGACAGCAACAAACATTTTATGTACCTTTTTATCGTTTAAACCATACTTTTAGCAGCTGTATTCCAAGAATGTTAAGATTAGCCAACACTCATAAGGATCTTGATATATTTATTTATTTATTTCATAAATTTATAAAGCAATTACTTAGTACTGAGCTTTAATTTTTAATCTTTAATTTTAATGTTTAACGTAAATATTTTATTCAACCTTATTGTCTTTTAAATCTTTTAAATTCTTAACCTATTTTATGAATTATACCACGATTGTATTTCAGCACCATATATATTTCACTACAATTTAATTATAATTTTAAAATTGTAATTTATTTCTCAAATGGGCTTGCCCGTAAATAAACAAATAAATAAAATATATACTATCGAGGATGCCAATCACAAGTCGGTAGTTTTTCTACTCGACCTGTAACTGGCAACTTCGCTACTATATATATTTCTATTTTTAAGAATGTATTAATGCAATCGGGCCATTTCAAAATGTTTACGTGTTTCCATCTTTTAAGCTGGGCGCATTGTATATCGTTTAATCAGGTAAAAAGAACTAATGTACTAAGCTGTAAATGTAGAAATAACAACTGTCACTCTTAAAAAAAAAAAATATGCAAGAGAATTGTTACAGATGAAATCAATCCTCTTGTGCCTAAACAGTTCGTAGTACATTAGATATATTGGCACAGAAGTTGTTGCTAAACATTTTTTATGAGTAAATTTTGAGTGGAGTTTAGGCTGAAGGACCTCGGTCAATGGCCTTTTGTAACTTTTAAGTTTCAATAAAGCACTTTTATTATTATTATTATTTTGAGTGGAGCCGCAATATTGATTTTAAAGTGATGTAGGACATGTTATACATCATTTTAAAAAGCTTGATAACCTTAACGTATCATTGTCAAATATTTGAACAATAATTTTATTTGTAAATGTAATAAAGAAAACGATGCCACCCATTCATTAAATATAAAAAACATTTATTTAAAAATACAGCTTGAGCTGTTTTATAGAGGTTTTGAGAGAACTATCTCTCGATCTGTAACAGTAGATAGTCTTGTCACTTACTGCCAAGTAAAAAATTCGTTACAAGGTAATATCCAAAACATTTTTGTTAGAAAAACAGGTCTAAAACTAAATTCAATTAAGTTTTTGTTTTTTTTTTATAGAGACTCCATTATGTCTGATGAACCACCTGTTGACTACATTGTTACTGGAGGTGTGGATGACTTAGTAAAAGTTTGGGAGTTACAAGATGATCGTTTAGTTCTTAAACATAAATTGGAAGGACATTCTCTGGGCGTTGTATCAGTTGCAGTAAGCAATAATGGAAAATGTAAGTAGTACAAAAAATTAAATACTGCTCTAATTATAGCTTATTTGTACCAAAAAGTTGAAACGGAAATTAGCGGACTAACAACCTTTTTTAATATTTCAGTTTGTGTTATATACACGCAAATAAGTTTCAAATAAAAGTTATATGGATTTAAGAAAATACGTATTTTAAAAATATTTTTGGATATACAGGTTTTTGCGCTTTTGCTTGGCAAATAAAAATGTATATATTTTAAATTGAACACCTTGTATTTTCAGTTTTAGAATGCTTTGTTAATACTACATTCAACCCTAATTTTTTTTTAAATATTGCGTGGTTGCCAAGCAATTAATTTTTTTATGAAATTTGAGAATGATGTAGACCCCAAATTAAATTATCACAATTTAGGTAGGTTTACAATGATTTAAAAATTGTTTAAAATACAGGCTTATGAGATAGTAAGCTAATGAATAGTGTTGATAGAACTCAAATATTTTATAAACAGTGTTTTGAAAAAATATGGCTAATTTTAAATTCAATTTAATCAATTTTTTCAAATACAATACCCTGTACAATATTTTAGCATAAAATTACTTAATAAATTCACCTATTCAACAGTACCAACATGTTAGCCAATAACACATATACGTAATTGATCGATAGCTGTTTTATTATTGGAAATATGAAGACAATTTTTAATATAAAAGTTGTATGAGCATATCTAATTATTATTCTTAAATATACAGGGTGGTTCATACAAACCTATACATTTTTAAAGCAAAACACCCTCTGGGTAGTTATACATATTTGATTGTTTTTACATCGTCAAGCAATTTTAATAGACTTCAGTCATTTGCTATGTTGTATATAGGGCATATTAAAAAATGCAATGTTTAGATTTTCTCAATTTTTTTATATGAAATGCCCTGTATGTTATACACTAGTTGATTAATACGGATATTACATTTAAAAAATTGAGAAAATTATAACCCCGCGTTTTGACACACCCTATATACAATATAGCAAATAAATTAAATTGATTAAATTTATTTGAGGATGTGGAAACAATCAAATTTGTATAAATACCTGTATGCTTTAAAAAAGTATAGCTTTGGTCAGTACTTTGTTTAGGGACCACCCTGTATTTTTAAGAATAATTTTTAGATGTGGTCATACAACTTTTATATTTATAAATTTCAATTACACCCTTTATATGTATTATTGGCTAAAATGTTGATATGTATCGTTGGATAGGCAAATTTATAAGGAATTTTATGCTAAAATAATATACAGGGTATTGCATTTGAAAAATTGAGTAAATTGAACTTAAAATTAGCTATATTTAAGACATATTTCAAAACACTCTGTATAAAATAAACCAGTTCTATCGCCATTATTCGTTAGCTAAGTCTCTATATTAAACTATTTTGAAATCAATGTAAATCTACCTAAATTATTATAATTTAATTTGAGGTCTGCATCATTCTCTTTCATAAAAAAATTAAATGCTGGGCAACCCTGTAATGTTTTTCTACTTAAAAAATACACATTTTTATTTGGCAAGCAAAAATATTTTCAAAATATGTATTTCTCAAATCCATATAACTTTAATTTAAAACTTTGGCGCAATGACATATGACAGCATTCTTCGCAAAAATTCAGTAGTATACGGGTGATTCTCGCCTAACTGTGATTTTTACAACTTACATTTTTCTAAAATTAAAAATGTTTCAAAACGTATGTTTTACGCGTTTTTGTTTTCTATTTATGCATAGAAATAAGCCTGTAAAGTGGTTCTACTACAGCTACGACACAACGAAAACTGTGACAAAATTTAAAAATTTTAATGCCACGGTACTGACATTATTTCCACGGTACTGACATATAAATGATTATTTTTTTTTTACCAATCCAAAGATTGGTATAAAATTGCAATAAAATTCAATGCAGTATGCATTAGATTGTAGTTATAAGAGGTAAATTTTATATTAAAAAATGAATTTTGATAGAAATTTATATATTTAATTTTAAAAATGAGAATCGGACATGCCACGGTACTGACATTTCTAATATATTTATATGCAGCTTAAAAAAAATTACGAAGGTTTATGATCTAATTCATAATGTCGGTTGTAAAATACCTCTAAATTTATAATATTATTAACTTTTTGATGAGGAAAACTTATGCTAAACGATAAATAAAACACTGGACATAAAAAATCACAGTTAGGCGAGAATCACCCATACACAGTAGATCTTATTTCAGTTAAATCAGAGGATATTTTTTTTTAGTATGTGCATCTAGTTCTTTAGATTCGAGTATGAGGATATGGGACTTGGAAAAAGGTGAAAAAATTGCTAATGTAGATGTTGGGCCTGTGGATTTGTGGACCGTCGCTTTCAGTCCAGATGATAATTATATTATTTCTGGATCTCATGCTGGAAAAATTACATCATATAGTGTAGTTACTGCTAAAGCTGAGCAAACATTTGAAACTAGAGGAAAATTTACTCTCAGTATTGCCTATGTAAGTATATAATAATTGTTATATGACTCTAACAAGTATATTAAAAATAATACATATTTGCAAATAATAATATAGTGTTACTGCCTTAATTTCAACAATTTATTAAGCGACCAATTAAAAGGAACATAGCACTTTGGGGGGGGGGGGGGGGGGGTTAACGTTGGCATCGGAATGACTCCATTTGCCACAGAATATTTAATGTTTATTAATATTCTTTTAATTATGGTAGTTTACTATAGATGGAAATGGTAATGTTCTTTAGTAATCAAACTTACTTTAAATGTTTATGTTAGATTTTTTTATATAATCAACTAACTGATTTAAAACTTTTTTATTTTACGAACAAAGGAAACATGTAATATTTAGAGGTAGAGTGATTCCCAGTTTTTAAGTTGTTTATAAGTATATTTCTATTTTGTATATTGATTGGGCCTATACATTCAGTCAACAAGAGTTACCAAATTTCAACATATCGCCGAAAATTCTTACATTGCGGGTGTAACATTAAATATCTAAAAAGTTCCTGCAACTGGACGAATAGAAATTAAAAGCTGGTATTCAGCAGAGCTTTTCATCCTTTTATTAGTGAGGACTGGGTGTATGAAACACTTTTTAATACGATTTCCATGGTCGTAGTTTACATTAATTAAAATACAGATAAGCAGATCGTTTAAAATCGTATTAAAAATAAAGTGTTTTCAAAACCCATGTACCTAGACCTCGCTAATAAAAAAGTGACAGCTCTTAATTTCTATTCGTCTAGTTGTAGGAAATTTTTAAATAATATTTAATTGGTGAGACTCTGAATGTATACGCCAAATCACTGTAAATTAAATTCATAGTAGATGTGGACTTTAATAGCAAGCACATGTTCATGATATGCAATAGAGTGGCTTTTTTTTTCGAAAACAAAGCTAGTTATAAAAAAAACATAAAAGACCAAAAAGTTGCAAAAACTACAAAAACTATAAAAACTACAAAAACTACAAAAACTACAAAACTACAAAAACTACAAAAACTATAAAAACTACAAAAACTACAAAAACTACAAAAACTATAAAAACTACAAAACTACATAAACTACAAAAACTACAATAATATTGGCTATGGTGCCCACTGAGACGCCACTGGATCGACCCAATAATTTCAATCTATTTAAGGCTAAATAAGCACATTATTACTTCAAATAACTATACCAGATTTCAACCAAATCAGTTTAAGGATATTTATATTTATATAAAATGCCCATTTTTTAACTTCAGCGTCATGTCTCAGAGACGAAGCAACAACGGACATAAGTTCATAGGAAGTTTTTTTCATAAAACGACCTAGAGAATCACCCTCAGAAGTTTTTTCCGTAGTTAGGTAACACCCTGTACAATCGTTTCCTAATATTTTTTTTATAATTCTGCTCATTTAATAATTTTAGAAAGAAAGGAAGCAGTTTTTAAATTATATAATATTAATTTTCAATTACAAAACAGATCTATTGCTTTATATTTGAAGTAGAGGTTAAGAGAAGAACACCATGTATACTTTAAATTTTATTAAAATATGAAAAGACTATACGCGTTGCAAAATAAAACTCAAAAACAGTCATATAGTACATCTCATGATTTATCTTTACATGGTATAGGCTAGAGCTATACATCATGGAATTTCTAGTGGGGAGTTATAGTTTAAAAAAAATATATTACTTTATCTTTCAATAGAAAAATCGCTAATACTAACAGGTCCATATTTATGATCATTTTTCCCAGCCATCCAATCTTCAATTTCTTCAACTGTTCTTGGCACTTTTGTTAGACTGACCATTCCATTCTCAGTAACTAGTGCATCATCTTCTATGCGAACCCCACCAAAACCTCTAAATCTCTTAAGAGTATTTGGAACTATAAACCTTGATAAATTAAAATCCTTTAAAGCTTTATCTAATATAGGATCTATGAAGTAGCATCCAGGCTCAATAGTAATAATCATATTTTGCTCCAATTTCCTTGCAGTTCTTAAGTTTTTTAATCCAGGTGTAGGAAGACGTTCAGGATGCCCTTCTAAATACCCTCCTACATCATGAACATCCAGGCCCAATAGGTGTCCTATCCCATGTGGTTGGAATACAGCAGCCAAATTTGCATCTACCATTTCGTCTATGCTCCCTTGCAAAAGTCCCCCCTTTTTAAGCTGTTCTAATAGTACTCTATTAGCCAATAAATGCATGGCTACCCATGACACCCCTGGTTTTGCAGCTCGAAATACTGATGTGTTTGCCATTAAAACAGCTTCATATATAAATCTTTGATCTGCAGAAAATTTTCCACCTACAGGAAAAGTTACTGTGATATCTGCTGAATAACCAAAATAGTTTGCACCCATGTCAAATAAACACAACATACCATTTTTTAATAGTGAGTTATTTGGATGACCAGCATGTCCATAATGTATAATAGCAGAGTTAACACCAGATCCGCATATACTTTGATAGGATGTATTTCTACAACCACCATGTTGGTAGCAATAATGTAAAAATTCTGATTCGCACTGGTATTCATATAGTCCTGCTCTAGCTATTCTCATGACATGCCTATGAGCTGCAGAAGATATATCTATGACATACTTCATAACTTCGATTTCGTAATTTGTTTTAATAGCCCTAAGATTACTTATAATTGGATAGAGAATATTCTTCTCCACATTAAATTTATTAAGTCCTTCGAAATTAGCTTCTTTTGTTTTAAGGAGACTGTCCGAATTTATACCACTTAGTGTAAGCAACACTGACCTATTTAATTCTTTAATCGTTTGACTAAGATGATCCACATAATTAATATAATTCACCTTATATTTTTTTTTAAATTCTTCTAAAGTTGGTAGAGGTCCATTCCAAACCGCGTATTCTACTGGATACTGAGGGACGAATAGATAAGAATCTCCAGAGACGACATCTATGAGTCCATAACAATCAGGTTCTATTACTCCAAAAGACCAAAGGAAATAAGATTCTTGTTTGAATATATAAGAGCCGTCAGTATCATAAATAGGTTCATTAGATCCTCCTTGAAGTACTACAGCGGAATCTTCTTGTATTTTCTGTAGTTCTGTTACTAATCTTTTCCTATTCATTTCATATAATAAAGGAGGTATGTCTAATGTGTGTGGTCCCATGCTTAGTTTTCCTGCTATATCAAACTGATCCTCATACATTTTACTTTCTAGCGAACTAGTATAATTTATTATAATAATAATTAATTGACATTTCTTTAATTTGTGGTTACTACAGTGTCACTAAACTTGGATATGACAGTAAAAATCAACGACGTCATTACCAACATTAAAAAAGTAATGTCAAAGATCAACGAAAAGAAAGAAGAATTACTATTCTTTTTTATCATTCTTTGAATAATTATCTTAGGGCCTCCGAATGTTGCAGTGTTCTTAACGCCTTTTTAGATTTCTCACGCTACTACAGTGGATAAAATTTGGCTAGTTTACGAAGACTTTTCTGAACTAGCTGTTGCCCGCGGCATTTCACGCGTGGAGTCGTGTTTATAATATAAAAAAATGCACGACTTAAAAAAGGAGCCATATATTTTTTAGGTTTTTAGATATGTATGTGATAGTATTATAGATTAAAGTTAAGCAGGGTATTTTTATTTTTAAGTATATATTAATCTTATTACGAATCTCTTTCTATACCGCATTTGAATCGGTCATTTGAGAAACACCATAAGTCAGAAATGTAAAAGTGGGAAATTAAAAAAAACTTTCTTAAATCGTCTGTGTGTGAAACAAAGCATTGATTTCTTTTTCCTAAAACTGCGAGATTGGTTTACCATTTGATAGTATCAAAACTTGTGCTTTTTTTCTAAAGAGTCCAAAATATTTGTTTTTTGAAAATTATTGGGTTTCTCAAATATACGGATATTATTTTAATTTATTTAACAAGAATTTTATTTAATTTAAATTTTGATCTAAAACCTTATTTTTATCAACAGTTGGCCAGTTATAGTTACCTTTATAAAATTCAAGTACGTCTTCTCATTCCGGAAGATACTGCTTTAGTTTGACAAGATCATTCATCTGTTAATAGGTATTTTTCCAACATAGGCCTATTTGACAGGAAGAGTCAAGGCTTGCGTTGATGTGCGTCGAAATGTATCACATGTCAGTCCATCTATTGGAAGATTTTGTCACAATAACTCCATTTTCAAAAAAATATTTAAAATGTACATACTGACTTATGTTAAGTGATATCTTTTTATCTTGTGATACTGCTTGTTGAATTATATTCAACATTGCGCTAAGCTTTTATTCTCAATTCTTTATTATTCCTGGAAACGTTCCTGCAAGCCACACTGCCTTTTACTCCTGGAGACGTCTCTGCTGTACTGCCTTGGTCGATAAGAACGGTCTTCCATCTAATAGCTACGTCATAGGCGTCATTCACTTCTTGTCCACTTCTCATTGGTCACCCATACCCGGCAATCGCCCTCATTGGTTAAAAACACCAGCGTTAGGCACTTCTTAATTGGTCAACGTTGAGCGTCACTCTCAATCTAGCTGAACAACTTCTCTTCCGGCAGAGCTTCAGTACCTTTCAAACACAACACATCGTTCTGCGGTGTACGAGATGGCTTGAGTGCTTAAGTAACAAATTTCCGAAGAAAGTCTGTACATAGTGTAAAAAGTATGTAGTTTATAAATGAACCATATAATATAATTAACATAGTTTTAATAGTGTTTTAAAATAAAGTATGTAGTTAGAAAGTGATGTTTTTACCCAAGCACTAATTCTTCCATCCCTACGGATCGCTCAGGTATTTCAACATAATTTCGGTCAATCTGCGACAGCTAATTGTATTAACTTGTGAATCTGCCATTTTTGGAATATGCCAAATTTGTGACTTATGGGCTTTCTCAAATGACCGATTCATTTCTGGTACGGTTCTCATCTATCACTAGATTGCATGCGAAACTCACTCTCTAACAGGTCATATAAAACTGTCCGTCCTTCCTTAGGCTGTCAAGACATCGTAATTTTATCAATTCACTTCTCATATTTTTCATACCAGGGCATAAGACGTTCTACTTAATTGTTTTAAAATATTTTTACTATTTATTTTTATTTATTTTCATTTGTTTTCATTTATTTTCATTTATTTTCATTTATTTTCATTTATTTTCATTTATTTTCATTTATTTTCATTTATTTTCATTTATTTTCATTTATTTTCATTTATTTTCATTTATTTTCATTTATTTTCATTTATTTTCATTTATTTTCATTTATTTTCATTTATTTTTATTTATTTTCATTTATTTTCATTTATTTTCATTTATTTTCATTTATTTTCATTTATATTTATTTATTTTCATTTATTTTCATTTATTTTCATTTATTTTCATTTATTTTCATTTATTTTCATTTATTTTCATTTATTTTCATTTATTTTCATTTATTTTCATTTATTTTCATTTATTTTCATTTATTTTCATTTATTTTCATTTATTTTCATTTATTTTCATTTATTTTCATTTATTTTCATTTATTTTCATTTATTTTCATTTATTTTCATTTATTTTCATTTATTTTCATTTATTTTCATTTACTTTCATTTATTTTCATTTATTTTCATTTATTTTCATTTATTTTCATTTATTTTCATTTATTTTCATTTATTTTCATTTATTAACCGACTTCAAAAAAGGAGGAGGTTATCAATTCGTCGCGATATTTTTTTTTTATGTATGTTCAGCGATAATTCTTTAACACGGTGTCCGATTTCAATAATTCTTTTTTTGTTAGAAAGGGGCTACTTCAGGGGTGGTCCCATATAAATTTGGTCAAAATCTAAAAATTGGGTCCATGAGAAAATCCTCAAACTCTTCATTTTTTATGTATGTTTAGCGATAATGCTTTACTACCTTGTCCGATTTATATGATTCTTTTTTTGTTAGAAAGGGGGTACCTCAGGGGTGATCCCATATAAATTTGGTTAAGATGTTGTGATGGCATCTGCACGTTTTTGAAGTCGGTTTTTTTAAATTTTTAATTTACACTTGTATTCATTTATTTTCATTTATTTTCATTTATTTTCATTTATTTTCATTTATTTTCATTTATTTTCATTTATTTTCATTTATTTTCATTTATTTTCATTTATTTTCATTTATTTTCATTTATTTTCATTTATTTTCATTTATTTTCATTTATTTTCATTTATTTTCATTTATTTTCATTTATTTTCATTTATTTTCATTTATTTTCATTTATTTTCATTTATTTTCATTTATTTTCATTTATTTTCATTTATTTTCATTTATTTTCATTTATTTTCATTTATTTATTTTCGTTTATTTATTTTCATTTATTTATTTTCATTTATTTATTTTCATTTATTTATTTTCATTTATTTATTTTCATTTATTTATTTTCATTTATTTATTTTCATTTATTTATTTTCATTTATTTATTTTCATTTATTTATTTTCATTTATTTATTTTCATTTATTTATTTTCATTTATTTATTTTCATTTATTTATTTTCATTTATTTATTTTCATTTATTTATTTTCATTTATTTATTTTCATTTATTTATTTTCATTTATTTATTTTCATTTATTTATTTTCATTTATTTATTTTCATTTATTTATTTTCATTTATTTATTTTCATTTATTTATTTTCATTTATTTATTTTCATTTATTTATTTTCATTTATTTATTTTCATTTATTTATTTTCATTTATTTTCATTTATTTTCATTTATTTTCATTTATTTTCATTTATTTTCATTTATTTTCATTTATTTTCATTTATTTTCATTTATTTTCATTTATTTTCATTTATTTTCATTTATTTTCATTTATTTTCATTTATTTTCATTTATTTTCATTTATTTTCATTTATTTTCATTTATTTTCATTTATTTTCATTTATTTTCATTTATTTTCATTTATTTATTTTCATTTATTTATTTTCATTTATTTATTTTCATTTATTTATTTTCATTTATTTATTTTCATTTATTTATTTTCATTTATTTATTTTCATTTATTTATTTTCATTTATTTATTTTCATTTATTTATTTTCATTTATTTATTTTCATTTATTTATTTTCATTTATTTATTTTCATTTATTTATTTTCATTTATTTATTTTCATTTATTTATTTTCATTTATTTATTTTCATTTATTTTCATTTATTTTCATTTATTTTCATTTATTTTCATTTATTTTCATTTATTTTCATTTATTTTCATTTATTTTCATTTATTTTCATTTATTTTCATTTAATTTCATTTAGTTTCATTTATTTTCACTTATTTTCATTTATTTTCATTTATATTTCCCCCCCCCCCCCCCCCCCCCTTAAAATGTACAAATCCAAAAACTGTATTACATCATTATTTATGATGAGTAGCTACAATTCCAATTTTCAAGTTCCTATCTTTAAAAAATCTATAATGCCATACAAACGTTCACCCCCATTTCGCCCTTAAATGTAAAAAATCCAAATACTCTTTATTACGTCATTATTTATTTATGATGAGTAGCTACAATTCCAATTTTGAAGTTCCTACCTTTAAAAAATCGATACAAACTTTTATCCACTCCAATTTCCCCTCTTTAAATGTAAATATTCAAAAATACGTCATTATTTATTTATTTATTTATTTATAATGAGTAGCTACAATTCCAATTTTCAAGTTCCTATCTTAAAACATATCTATACTCTGATACAAATGTTCTCCCCCATTTCCCCCTTTATAATGTAAAAATCCAAAAATCTTGAAATACGTCATTATTAAGTATGATGAATAACTACAAAAATTCGATACTCCCATACAAACTTGCTCCTCCTTAAAATGAGATGCCATAGCATACTGATCTAGAGTATTATATTATTTTTTCCATGTTTCAGAGTCCTGATGGAAAATACATTGCTAGCGGTGCCATTGACGGTATTATTAATATTTTTGATGTGGCAGCGAATAAATTATGGCATACATTGGAAGGACATGCTATGCCTATACGTTCGCTTTGCTTTTCGCCAGATTCTCAATTACTGTTGACTGCTTCTGACGATGGACATATGAAACTCTATGATGTGTAAGTTGAACATAATCCATATTTTTGTACTATATCTGAGTATGTTTTAGTTTTTTTTTTTTGTACCATATATCAAGAAATATTTGGGTTGGAAAAGTTACTTTTTAAAAGGAACTTTTATTAAAATGAAAATATTCAATTACAGTTACTAAATAATTAAAACTAACTTTTATATTAAATGGTACCAGAATTTATATAAAAATATATGCTGAAATGTAAACTATAAAAATGCAAAATTGTAGAGTCGCAATTTTGGAATGTTTGTTAATCTTTAAATAATACTGTGCAGAGTTGCAATTTTGTAGAACACTGAAATGAATCGAATTTCTTGTTGGTGGATATGGGATCAACGAATCGTATCTTTTCCACTTCTCAAAGAAGTTTTGTAAGGGACGACGGATACAACTTTGAACTCGGCAGCCTCCGGTCTAGTTTCTTTTCCCACCTTTCCTATTGTGAATCTTGTATCATATAACTCATTATAATTTTTAGGTATATTAATCGAGATTTTTGGATATCCTTTAATTAATACTGCCGAGAGTAATTCCTCTGTTTGGTCTAGCGAAAGGAGAAATGGTACTGAAATTTTTCTACTACTCCGTAGTTGGTAGCGGAAGTAAAGATGGCTTAACCCGTTGTGGGTGGCGTTGGTGACGGCTTCGTATTTATTGTTCTATGGATGCAATTTCTTCTGGGATTTGTTGAAGCGGAATTTAATGTATAAAGTCATGTATGCTGCTCTGAATTTGTACTTTGCCCAGATTCACAGGTAATATGCCGAGGTTGTCCTTGAGGTTCTTGATTTGGACTTCTTATTGTTTCATGCCGAAGGTACATCTGCAATATATTTTCTTTATATTAGGATTATGTTCAATATTCCTTTCTTCTACACCCACATGGATATTAGCTTATCTACGCACAGACGAAAAAGTATTCTATTGTCATTAACTGTACGAATATATTTTATATCCTTTCTATGTAGTGAGAACTGCAAAAAATGAAATCCACCAATCATAGTTCATATTTTGGTCACCCGACGACTATTATTTTTAAAATTTTAAATAAGTGACAATTCTGTCAAACTAATTGTCAGTATAGTTTTTAGTTATTGAACTTAAATATAATAATAATAATAATAATAATAATAATAATAATAATAATAATAATAATAATAATAATAATAATAATAATAATAATAATAATAATAATAATAATAATAATAATAATAATAATAATAATAATAATAATAATAATAATAATAATAATAATAATAATAATAATAATAATAATAATAATAATAATAATAATAATAATAATAATAATAATAATAATAATAATAATAATAATAATAATAATAATAATAATAATAATAATAATAATAATAATAATAATAATAATAATAATAATAATAATAATAATAATAATAATAATAATAATAATAATAATAATAATAATAATAATAATAATAATAATAATAATAATAATAATAATAATAATAATAATAATAATAATAATAATAATAATAATAATAATAATAATAATAATAATAATAATAATAATAATAATAATAATAATAATAATAATAATAATAATAATAATAATAATAATATAATAATAATAATAATAATATTTATTTCCAATTGAATTACACTTTTTTTAGGTACACATACGAAAATATATAAAATGAACGGAAATAAATATAAGATCCATAGAAGCCTGTATGGCTAGTGTATGGTTTCTCTAATATATTTCTGTTTTTTTTTATATTGATGTTAACATATTTTTTTGTCTATTTTATTTTGTATTAAATAACCTAAATAATCATTTGGAACATTTGCGACATTTCATTCCTAATCAAAATTTCAAATTAATCATTAATTTAGACATTATAAATTAAGCATAAATTAAACATTATAAACTAAATATCGTATTTTAAATTAAAAATGAAATATTAAATATCTCAAAGTAAACATTTTAAATTAAACGCTTTAAATTAAATAATTCAAATTAAACACTGTTAATAAAATATTCTAAATCAAAGACTCTAAATTACATATTTTAAATTAAATACAATATACATTAAAATAACTTATTTTTGTGTAGAATCAATAAATAATAGCATTTCTATTTTTATTTATACTATAATTAGTAATAATTTGTTAATTTAAATAAAAACTATGAAGTCAATTCAATTACGAGTATTAAAAAAATTTCCCAAATCTGACGGTGAATGGGTGATGAAAGTATCTGCCTTCCACGCGAGAAACCCAAGTTCGAGCCTAGGCTGGGGACTTAAATCTTTTTTTTTTTTTTCGTTTATTTTAAATTAAAAATTTTTAAAAGTCATAAATTATTCTAAATTAGTTATTTTATCTTAATAAACTAAAATATTTTTTTTTTATTTGTAAATTTTCGTTTGTGGGTCGCAGAAAAAATATACTGTACAACTCGAGGGGATCGTCAACATCGCACTCAGACGATTGAGCACTCCGCCTACGGCGTCGTGCTCAAATTTCGTCTTTGTGCGATATGGCCATCATCTCCACTCTTGTTGCACAAACTACTATTATGAATGGTCATTTTTTTGGTTTCAATTGTAACAGGATTGATAGATTCGATGATTTTAGAAGAAAATCTTGGAAGGAGTTTGTTTCTTTTAACTATTTTCGTTGAGGGTATTTTGGAAAAGAGTATATATTCAAAAGGAAAAACTTGTATTTCGTGCAAAACTTTTTTATTAATCAATGCAAAGCGCTTTCGGCTTATTTGCCATCATCAGTGCTCATCTACAAAAATTGTGGATGTAAACTTACAATTTAAAAAGATTTTAAAAAATATATTATAAAATCTGAATTAGACTTTTAAGTCAAAAGTTAAAATAGTATATATACAATTGTTTGAACAAATTAAAAATTACAAGAAACAAACAAAGTGACAAAAAACTGGTATTGGGAATAGTGAGTGTGGCATGAGCCCTTACAAATCAAATCTGATCCCCAGAAGCAAGTTAGCTTGTGTGGAATTAAGGAATCATGCCACCCTCACTATTCACAAAATTGAAAAAAGGTTAACAAATTAGTTAAAATTTAAAGAAATTTACAATTAGAGGGTGACTGTGGAAGATATATTGAAATTTGAATCTAGAATACAATATTTGATATGAAGAAAGTAAAACGCAGAAGGCCAAAGTAAAAAAAACTGAAGGTTTTTTTATATATTTTATATACATTATAATTATGAAAAAGTCTACCTACTGCCCACAACGTATCCAACAAGTTCCTGGTCACCCAATACAAGCCTTCGAGAGCCATCCCCTCCTAAACTCGATTTCACCCATCAGAGCCTACCTTTGGGACCATGGTACTCCTTTGTTTAAAACTTTTTTGTTCTCTATTTTGTCTCTTTTAACCATGAGCACGCTTGTTGAGTGATTTAGTAATTTTTAGGACTAAACATCAGATTCATCTTTAGGGACCGCGGGTTCAGTTGTACCATCTTGGGTTCTCTGAAAGAATGTTCTGCAGAGCCCGGGCTGGCACATCAGAATCACGCGAGTGACATTTTTGTTTTGTCTTGACATCAAAATAATAATATCATTTATATTAAACATTTATTTAAATTTAACTAACAATAAATTAAATCTTTAAATTCAATAACAAATTTTGATCTCCGTTAACCTCCAATCACTCGAATCACACTCGGAGAAACATGTTCCACACTGAGGTGAACGCACCTCCTTCTGTTGACATTTGACAAGTCAAAGTCTTCAAGTGTCTCTTGTCACCACTGTCATGTGGAAACGGTTAAACAACTTGAACCAAAATGAAGAGAGAAATTTAAATTTGAAAATATTAATATTAATAAAATTATGATTTAGCAAGTTGTAAATATCCCGAAATATATAATTTTGGGAGTGAGGATGACCAGGAACTTGTTGGATACGTTGTGGACAGTAGGTAGACTTTTTCATAATTATAATGTATATAAAATATATAAAAAAACCTTCAGTTTTTTTTACTTTGGCCTTCTGCGTTTTACTTTCTTCATATCAAATATTGTATTCTAGATTCAAATTTCAATATATCTTCCACAGTCACCCTCTAATTGTAAATTTCTTTAAATTTTAACTAATTTGTTAACCTTTTTTCAATTTTGTGAATAGTGAGGGTGGCATGATTCCTTAATTCCACACAAGCTAACTTGCTTCTGGAGATCAGATTTGATTTGTAAGGGCTTATCCCACACTCACTATTCCCAATACCAGTTTTTTGTCACTTTGTTTGTTTCTTGTAATTTTTAATTTGTTCAAACAATTGTATATATACTATTTTAACTTTTGACTTAAAAGTCTAATTCAGATTTTATAATATATTTTTTAAAATCTTTTTAAATTGTAAGTTTACATCCACAATTTTTGTAGATGAGCACTGATGATGGCAAATAAGCCGAAAGCGCTTTGCATTGATTAATAAAAAAGTTTTGCACGAAATACAAGTTTTTCCTTTTGAATCTAAACTACGTGCACACAGCTGTCAACCTTTTTTGGTTATTTTAAGAGTATATATGTTATAGGGACCTCTCACTTTTCGTTTCATCTGTTGATAGTTTTTATTTTAAGATCTCTGAATTTTTCTGTTTAGTACTTTGCATATTTCTTTCCTTTTCTTTCCGTTGCCTTGAGTGTAGATATTTGGTAGAGTTCTTTTAATATCGATTTTGATTCTAGGTGACCATTTAGAATGTCTATAGGTTTTAGTTGTGTCACAAAATGTATGGAATTGTAGTCAAGTATAGCAGATAACATTTGTTCTTTAATGTACAGTTTTGTCTTCTTTTCTTGAATTATCCTTAGGTGTTCCAGAATAGTAGAGTTAAAGCGTTCCATCATTCCTTTAGACTGTGGGCTGCCTGGAGAAGTATAGTGGATATAGATTTTATACATATCTGCAAATTCTTGCAATAGTAATTTTTTCAATTCGGCACCACTATCTGTTACTATCAGATGTATGATAAAAATAAGAAGAGCATTCGGTTGATTATGTTGGCTTTATGACATTCTTGTCCATATTTAGAGAAGCCATCCATGACTGTTCGCTGGTTTGAAATATGTCCAGATGAATAATTTTTATGGGATTAGATGGGGTAGGCGTTAGCATGAACCTTAGGCGTTCAGATTTAAACATTTTATTTTAATAATAAATTAACATCCTGTGTTTATAATTCTTTTATTTAATTAAAATGTTTATTTCATGTGCAATTATAAACTTGTTCCAATTTCACTTCAAATTCGATGTGTGTATTGCAATGAAAAAATGCTCCATTTTTATTTTAAAATCATTTTTAACACAGTATATAATTCTGCGGTGCTAATAATGTACTGCGCAGAATCCTGGTGTCAATGACTGGTTTCTGATTGTTGTTGCATATTTAAATTATTAAATAATGCAAATTGAAAACCATCTTTGAGTATTAATTCTACATAAACTCTGAAATTCTAATCATGGTCCTTTGAGCAAAAGTTATAAAATGGGGTTTTGTGGATTTTGCTCATATTTGTTGACCTGGCAAGTGTTGCATAGGTTCTTCTAGCCGACAAACACTCCTTTCTTTGTTTCTATACCACCAGTAGAGTTTACTGCTTTTCTGATATCCGTTTTTTGTCCTTTATGACCTAGTGTTGTAAGTTAATTCTTTTTTGATATTGTTGCCGTCTCGCGTCCGAACACGGCTACTCAGAATTTATTTGAATTTGTTCCAGTCTATCTCCGCTGGTAGGTTTCTTGGGTGTTTCTTGTTTGCTGCCATGCCATAATTTTAAATGTGATGTAGCGATGGTCGGCCAGTGTTTCCTCGTCCAGTACCTCCCAGTGTTTGATTTTTTCCGCGTTCTTTTCGTCCGATAGTGTTATATCCAAATTTGATTCCGAAGTTTTTTTCACGAATGTGGGCTTATTCCCTCTGTTATGGACAACCAGTTCCTTTGCAGCTACGTGGGTTAGGCAATGGGCGTTAAAATATCCAAAGATAATTAAATTATCTTTACTCTTACCGGCATATTTCATAATTCGTGAGGTATGACTTTCCCACTCCACTATAGGTCGTATTTGGTGTACTGCCACGGAACCCCTTTTGGCTACTATTTTTTCTACTTTTAGTTCTCTATTTAGTAGGTGCATGTCTGTTCTTCGAGTGGTATCTGGGAACCAGCCTTGATTTTCAGTAATTTTCTAATTTGGTTCTTGAGGACTGTGGCTAAAGCTGCATTGTGTACCAATTTTTTGGTGCCAAGGTTAATGTGCAAAATATTTCCCTATGGAGCGGGCGAATAGAATGACTTCACCCGGTTATTTATCAGCGCGATGGCAGAAGCTCACCAAATGGCCACAGCTCTTGGCGACATTATTAACTTGCACGAATTTGACCAGAGAGACTGGCTATCTCTAGACACCCCCCAATGACAACAACGGCAGGTTTTTGATGAGTTAATAACCTGCAGGACTTTGACGAGCGGAGAATATGGCTGTCTGTAGACACCGCTCAGCGTCAACCAGCAGGTTTTTGATGACGATATAACCTGCAGGACTTTGATGAGCTGGGAAGATGGCTGTCTCTAGACACCTCTCACCGGCAACCAGTAGGTTTTGACAAGTTGAGAGACAGGTTCTGTATACTCCTGAAGGATGTATAATGGGTTTTATGAGGTCTAAGTGCTGTGGAGCAACCCACCTTCCCCATCTTACAGATACAATGAATCAGCAAAAATTTAGCTCAGTGGTTTTTGGACACTTACGGCACTTAACTATTTACATGATGTACATTCCTTTAAAAGTACCTACCCCTGGCCGTCTATAGAGCCATGCGAAATTTGGGAAACTTGCTTGTGTCGGCGTGATGTCTTGACTCCTCACACAGGGGACAGTATTTTTTGTCACTCTTTTACTCTGTGGTTCGCAGCTCCGAAGTTCAGACATGAATTTTTTCGGTCTGGCCCACTACAATTGCCTTTTTTTAATATTTCAACCCCCTTTATCCCCGCATTTTTATTCAGATTTCTTTTTAAGAATCAATTGGATTCGTTCCCTTATAGAGCTTGATTTTTACTAAAAATTTCATGTTATCGCTTTTGGTTTTTGACTTCTATTTTTTTTATTTCAGCCCCCATTTTATTTAAATTTTTTTTTTTCAAAATCTGTAGGATTAGCCACTTACAAAGCTTGATTTTTGTTAAAAATTTCAAGTTGATATTATTTTTCTTTTTTGAGTTAGGAATGTTTTTAATGTTTTAACCCCCTTTTAACTCCCATTTTTATTCAGATTTTTTTCAAAATCAATAGGCCTCGTCTCCTTATAGAGCTTGATTTTTCCTGAAATTTTCAAATTGATATCGTCTTCCGTTTTTAATATTATCGTGCGGACAAAAAACGTGACATCGGACGGACGGACGAAACGAATGCATAAAACTCTTCACAGACTACTATGTGAAGAGTATAATAAGTTCACGGCATATAAAATGGTATATACGCACTTCGTAGATTAAATTTTGAATGAAAAAGTTATCCAAAATGAATTTTCCACCTTTTTAACATGATTAATGCATTTTTCTAATGTTCTCCATTTACATTTGAAACTGCCTTCAAAAATAAATTTCGCACATCAGGTAATTTAAATGTTGTATTTTTTTAAAGAAACATAATCTTTTAATTGTGACCAGATCAGTTCAAGAGGATTTAACTCTACGTGGTAAGGAGATAATCTGAAAATTTCAATTTCTTTTTCTCGGGCCATCTCGACTATAATATATTTTTTGAATTTGTTTTATGTTGCCTTGCTATTACGAGTAATTCTGCCTTTAATGATTTAGGAGGACTGATAATATTTTTAGAACGAAGCCATTTTTAAATATCTTCTTTTTTTATCTTGTTGTAGTTAGTGACTCCTTTAATCGACTGTGATAGGATGAATTATCCAAAACAATAACGGAGGTGGCTGGAATTTTTTTATAATGTTCTGAACCCAATTTTCAAAAATAGGGCCATCCATTTCTTCATGGTAGTCTTTTGTTTTCTTTGACTAAAACATTAATAAACCATTTGGCAAAAATCCATCGGATCTTCCAATTTGGGTTATTATTAAATGATTTCATTTTCGTTTAATTTTTTAATCCACAAGAGACCCCTTCCATGAAGGCTTGTTTTTTAGTTTTGATTGAGGTACATTGCCAAATTTTTGTTACTGTATGTCCAGCATTAACCCATGTTTCATCTAAATGAAATACTTGTTTATGCTGATTCCTTCATCCGTTGTTTGGCTTAAATAATTATGTCTACAAGCAATGATTTCGTCTTTCTCTGTTAAAAAGTTGTTTCTGTCACTTTTTTGTAATGAAAAGTTAATTCATTTAATATATTTTACAGATGGAAATATGATATATTTGGAAGAGTTTGGTTATTTTCTATTTCTGAGTGTAGGAATTTCATTTCGAAAGAAAAAAAAAGAATGTACCATTTGCCTTATTACATTCTTTACCCAAGTTTCAATAAAGGTCTTGTTTCTTCCTGGGATTTATTTCCATTGACGGTGTCTTTTTTAATAATACACTACCCGCTTAGATACTCCAGTAAAGGTATCACAGTTAGTGGCTATTTTATCCACAGAAAGTGAAACAAAGTCTTTTCGAAGATTATTAAATACATTAAGTACGATATGTTTTTTTTCTAAAGATAATGCTTTATGTCCACTAGGTCGTTTAAGCGTACTTGTGCTCACAATATTTTCTAATGCACTCGCCATTCTTATATAACTTGTAAAACTATAATATATACTAATACAAAATTCCGAATCAATTAAAATACATACGATACGGCTATGAATAAATAATCATATCATTTATCTGTCGCAAGAAAAGGTTTATTACAGTAAACACCATGGAAACATGATTAAATCTAAACGAAAAATTTTATTAGCTCGATCAGATGTATTAAAATTGTCATTTTAAGTACAAATAAGCATTGAAGGATGAGGTATTAATAAAATGTCTACTCTTGAACCTGTACTGCGTTCTACAAATTAAATTACTGCACTCTTTTCTTCTATAGACTATAGCACATCTGGTTCCCAAAGACTTCTCATCTGTAAGATTTATTTTTGTTTCCGCCGTAGCGTATTCTTGAAAACTTGTCGAAACAATGGAAATATTGTATTTATTTCTTTGATAATTCGTTATATTTGCTTGATTAAATCATAACTAATAATTAAAAATTTTTGTATTTCAGACAACATACGAGTTTGGTGGGAACTTTGTCTGGTCATGCCTCTTGGGTATTAAGTGTAGCATTTTCTCCGGATGGAAAAAATTTCGTATCTGGAAGTTCCGACAAGACTGTGAAAGTTTGGGACGTTACATCTAGACAATGTGTTCATACTTTTAATGAACATACAGATCAGGTAATATTTCAGTTTCGTTTTTCAAACTTACATTTTTTTATCATGTTTGTATTTTAGGTGTGGGGAGTAAAATACAACCCGGATAGTAATAAAATTCTTTCTGTATCAGAAGATAAAAGTATAAATGTTTATAGTTGTCCTACTTAGTTTTAAATAAAAATATATTTTTAATGAACTCATGTTTAATTATTTCACAAAACTATTCATTGGTAGGCAATATACTACCAAAGCACTTGCTTCCAGCGTTTTTTAGGGGTCCTAAAGTTGGTTTCTGCAGATTCAAGAAAATTACTCTTTTGAGTGGCTGTATTTGCATATTTGAACTTTTAATTCAAAATAATTTTATAACATATTATTCTGTATTGCAAAAAATAAAGGTACTTTACTCTTGAGTAAAATCCATATTTATTAACAAACCTTCTATACGGATAATGATATCTGATAGATGCATTTTAAGTTTTGCACCATGTAAAACTTTTTATCAGGAATACATTTTTTTTAAACCAATAATAAAAAAAAATTTCTTAATTTAAAAGTTATAAACAATTTAATTTGCGACAATTTAATTTAATATGCGATTTACAGCTAAAATAATCATTTTTCGGAAAAAAATATATTCATACTATTTTGTACATCTTTTTAAACCCTGCAACTTTTGTTTGAAACTTTTTTCATAATTTAACAAACAAACTTTTTATAGCAGTTTAAACAATTACATTTTTTAAAAGCTGAAAACATTAAGCTTTTTTGTGCTGATATTCGCAATCAGCGCATCAAAAAACATGATATAAACATAATTCCAGCCTTGGACAAAAAATGTTCATGGGAAGAGTGTAAGCCTATCGACTAATTATAATAGTTTATAAAAAATACCGATAAACCAAATAAATAGTAATAATAATGTAATGTGAGCCATTTCATTATTCAGTCATGCTCTTATTCTCCAAGTCGCTCTCTGTCTTATTTGGCCTTTGAGGCTCAACTTGTCCGATTATTATACATAATTAAACCCCTTAAGACCAAACATATGTGACGACTATGGCGGACACTTTCGCGAACATTCCTGAGTCATCGTGATAACGTTTCTGGTACATTCCGGATATTTTGGTGGAGGAACATTGTAGACCACCAATTTGTATATAAATAATGGTGGAGGACCAACAAAAATTATTAGTAGATAGACAGTGGTGAATATAAATAGTGAACAGTTCAAAAAACATTCGAAATGTATATAAATTAGAATGGTAGTGTTATAAATAAATAAGTGTTTAAATAAATTATTTACAAATAAACTGTTTAAAATGAACAAACATCACATTGGTGTCGAGAAGTGAGATAGTGTAAATAAATAGTGAACAATAATGGCTAAAAGACTGTGTGAATTAAAAGTGACCGAGCTATGTCGGGAGTTAGAAGATCGTGGGTTGAAGACGACAGGGAAGAAAGCAGAGCTGACAGAACGGCTTAAAGAAGCAATGGAAAGCGAAGGTTTGGATCCGGAAACGTTTATATTTTCGGATGATGCTTCTTCTATAATTTCTTCCGATATGAAAACCGAAATATCTTCTATGAAAACTGAAATTACTGCTGATGTTTCTTCTATAAAAAATGATATCTCCTCCTTAGAAACTAAAGTTTCTTCTGACATTTCTTCCTTAGATAGTAAAGTTTCTTCTTTAGAAGAAAATGTGTCTTCTGACATATCTTCTTTAAAAACCGAAATTTCCTCCGACTTGGAAAGCAAAATGTCTTTATGGAAAATAAATTTT
The DNA here is from genome assembly GCA_927349885.1 of Psylliodes chrysocephalus. Lineage (NCBI taxonomy): Eukaryota > Metazoa > Arthropoda > Insecta > Coleoptera > Chrysomelidae > Psylliodes > Psylliodes chrysocephalus. The sequence continues at coordinate 50,367,744 of OV651820.1, read as the reverse complement.
CGTTTAATATTTCTTCCTTGGAAGAAAAAGTGTCTTCTGAAATTTCTTCCATGGAAAATAAGATATCATCAGTCGAGAATAAAATAATGTCTTCCGTTGAGGAGAAAATAAAAGAAATGGAAAAGAAGATAGAAGAACTGGAACATACAGAACCGGCCAAGGACGGTGAAATAAAGTGCCATGAGGTAGAGTCGAAGTTGAAATTGGAAGGAGCTGTAAACTCTTCTCGTATTAAAGCACCAACTTTTGACAGGAACATGTCATGGACGAACTACCTTAAGCAGTTCTAAACAGCTGTCAGAGCAAACGAGTGGCCTGAACGAGAAAAGGCAATAAATTTGACCATCGCCCTTCGAGGAGATGCTTTGGATGTCCTTCAGACTTTACCCGTGGAAGAGACAGATGATTTTGAACAACTCAAAAAGATACTAAATATGAGATATGGCCACGAACACTTGGAGCATTTATACCAGTCACAGTTGAAGAATCGTAAACAGAAACGAGACGAGACTCTTCAGGAATAAGAAGTAGATATTGCCAGGTTGGTGCGATTTGCGTATCCATCAGCTCCGGAAAACATGATGGAATGTTTGGCAGTCCAAACATTTTTTGATGGACTCCGTGACCATGAGATGCAGAAAACACTCCGCTTAGCTCGCCACAAAACATTGGTCGATGTATTGTCCGCTGCTTTAGAATATGAGGCAGCTACGCAGGTTTCTGGTAGATACATTAAAGTAAGGACTGTAAGAGAAGAAGAAGAGAAACGTAAACTCGACCAACTGGTAAACATGATGAAGAGCCTTACTGACAGAAAGATAAAGACGAAGTCCATCAGGTGCTGGAATTGCGGTAAACTGGGACATGTACGCAGTCGTGCAAACGCCCTAGGGTCCCAATAAATCAAGACAACACGCCGCAGGAAAACTAGAGCGGGTCGGCCTAGAGGGGGCAGCTTCGACCCGAAACCGTTCCAAAGACCCTCTCATACTGATAGCCTCTTTGAAATGTCGCGATGATAGTGTATACGTAGGCGAAGTCAATGGTAAAAAGTATACACTGTTGGTGGATACTGGAGCAACTAGGACCATTATACGACCAACAACCATAAAGAACTGTAAGAGACTTCTACCAACAAGATTGCGACTGCGGACTGCCACAGGTGAAAGTGGCAATCCGCATGGGGAAATCCAGGTTCAATTCGGAATTGGTACAGAAAAGTTTACTCATACTGTTATTGTCGCTGATTTTGGAGATGTTATTCTTGGAATGGATGTAATGAACTTACATGGTTTCCAGTTGGACTTTAAGAACAGAGTTATCAAAGTTGGTGCCGAAGAGGTATTCCTACATCCATATGGGGACAGTACCGTGCCAGTTGTTGTACAGGAGGATACAGTGGTACCTGGCAGAAGTGAAACCGTTATAGTAGCACGGCTTCAAGAAACTTGGAAGAAGTAACACCTGTCATGATGGAACCTTGGAACCACGATGAAGAGGTTGGACGAGGTATTCTGATCGGAAAGGGGTTGGTCACGACTGCTAAAGAAATTCCAGTCCGTCTCATAAACGTTAATGATCACCCAATTATCATCAAGAAAGAGACCAGAATCGGAACGTGTGTACCAGTAACCTCCATAATTCGTCAGACAACAACTTCTGATAATTCCAATGACAAATTTGAGCAAATTATTGCAGTTGCTGGTCGATCTCTGAATCAATTAGAGAAAAAGAAAATAAAGGAATTTCTTCGACGATATCGTGAAATTTTTATACCAAAAGGAGGAAAAACAGGAAGAACTTCTGTTGTAAAACACAAAATTGACACTGGTGATCCCAGGCAGCAGACTGACGTCATTATTACATCTTATTTTCGTCATACAGGACGTCATTTATCCTCTGAGAACTAACGTGATAATGACGGAAAAATGACGTGAATATGTCACAGCCCAATTGACGTCATATTTAGACGTCCTTTTCACGTCTAAATATGACGTATTTATGACGTTTCCTAGTAGTCTTTATAACGTCCTTATGACGTTTTTATAACGTTGTTTTAATGTCACCTTTGTCATTATTTGAGACGTCACCATGATGTTATATTTGATATTGTTACTCCTTTGAAACTTTTCTATAGGAACTGTGGGTCACTTAATAAAACAAAATTAGAAAATGAAATAATTATAATTGAAAAGAAAAAACAGTTTAAATACACGAAATGTTATTGGCACATTTAATTTCTAATGATTTTTCTGTGAGTGCCGCCATTTTAAACTATTTCACGAACCTGGGAACATTTTACTAAACAGCCTATGAATTTCTTTTATCTAAGCTATGAATGTAATAGATATAAAATAATTAAAGAATAAGGAAAATATAGATATAAAAATACTACGCGTCACATTCCTTATGCTGGGTTAATACTGATATAACTTTTTTCACTTACCTTCTCTTTAACGACAATCCTGAATGCACACGGGCCACGATCCACGATGCACACACATGGCCGATGCAACAATCCGCGATACCGTTCTCGTGCTTGCTCGATCGGCTCGAACACACACACGAGCCATACTCCACAGACCGATAACCACAGACAGACGCAGTCATTTGTCACGTGGTGTCACAATCTTTATGCATTTTAAGGGCCAGATTAAAACCTTAATAGACCTAAGAGTTTTAAACCATAATTGTTTAGGCCATATCATTTTAATTAATAAAATGTATTGAAATCACATTTAATATAAACCTTAATTTAATAGTGACAATAAATTGAGGTCACACTGACGTCGAATTTGTGACGTCAAAAAGACGTTAAAGAAGTGACGTCATAATCACCTCATTTTTTGGTAACATGACGTCGATGACCAAGAATTACCAAATTATGTCGTCAGTCTGCTGCCTGGGATGCCAGGCCGGTTCGTCAATCAGCTCGAAGATTACCAAAAGAGAGAAAGGAAGCTGAAAGGATTATTCAGGAAATGAAGGAAGACAGGGTGATAGAACCTTCTACCAGTCCATGGGCCTCTCCAGTAGTCCTGGTCCAGAAAAAGGATGGAACTACGAGTTCTGTGTGGATTACCGTCAGTTGAACAATGTTACCAAGAAAGACAGTTATCCTCTTCCTCGAATCGACGATACATTGAACACATTGGCCGGAAGTAAACTATCTTCTACCTTAGACTTGAAGTCTGGATACTGGCATGTGGAAATGGACCCAGTAGACAAAGAAAAGACAGCTTTTACCACCGGATCTGGATTGTGGCAATTCAATGTCATGCCATTTGGACTATGTAATGCCCCCGCGACATTTGCAAGACTTATGGAAAATGTATTGAAAGGGTTATCATGGAAAACGTGCCTGGTATATTTAGATGACATTATAGTCTTGGGGAAAACATTTGATGAACATCTAAAGAACTTAGAAGATGTTTTTAAAAGACTTCAAGCTGCCCAACTGATGCTAAACCCCAAGAAATGCCAGCTGTTCCAAAATAAAGTCAATTACCTGGGTCATATAGTCAGTAAGGATGTCGTGGCTGTAGATAAGGAAAAAGTCGCTTCTATCAATAATAGAAATTATAATAATATCAATCAAAGCAAGGTTTACATTATTATAGTTCAAACAAACAAGATACAGTACAGATTATGAAAGGTACAAGGAAATCCGGAATGCGCTGGTTCACTGATGTAATTATGGTTCCACTGACAATTAAAGTGACAGTAGATTTTTTGAGTGCGTTTTGTTCGTTGTGTTTACCTAGATTATATCGTTTTTTCACTTGTATAAATATATTCCTAAAGTAAGTAGATAACATGCATCAAATATACAATCGTTTAGTTACCAATTTACATACCTTTCAACTATTTTTATGACCTGTAACCAATATTTAGAAATAAACTAAGAACAGTAAGAACGTATATGTCAAATTTATTGATGTTTTTGTTAAAAGTTTGGTTAGAATTAAATGTCAGTGGAACCAAAATGACATCACACTGAACCAGCGCATGAAACTAAGTACCACATTGACATGTGCTACATGCTGTATCTTACCAATATGGAACACAATTCCGTCCAACATAAAGTGCTTCTGGTCATATACTTCATACAATATAAAAACCAATGCACGTCACTGATGACGTATTTCCTCTACTGCAGTAATACCTCCGAGCAATTACAACTAGAGGGAGTCTTCCCTCCTTCCCCGCGCTAAATTTTGTTAGCAACATCTACTCCCCCCGAGGGGGAAAATACCTCTTCTGTAATTGGCTTATTTAATCAGCGTTGCCAAGTTTGACAGCGCCAGTTCTGACACATGTCAATTTCTTATTTGTATTTTACGGAAAATATTATTTATAACGTTGTAAGGGTTGTAAATGTATATTTAAGATTTATTATCTCTAATAATATGGTAAAAACATGCTTTATGTGTAAAAGGCCTGTTGAAAATGTTTCTTCAAGTAAGTATACAGACACAACCTAATTATCAGAGGCGGTGCATTAGGCAATCGCCTTTAATTTGCAATTAAACTTTCTTATCGAAAAATTAAAATTAAGAGCAAGTAAACTCCAGTTAAGTTCGTCTTCATCCGTCTCATAATGATTATAGTAAAGGTTAATTGCTTATTATTTTAATATCACATCTTTGTAAAGTTTATTGTTTTTTTTCCTTTTCTTGATATGAGAAAGAAATACATGGTTCCAAAATATAGGAATTCAACAAGTGACCACCTGAATAACTTTTTATGCTAAATGAACATTTTTATTACATACCTCAGGGGAGGAAAATATTAAAGAAAAATGCAATTTCGAAGAAAGAAGTATAATAATCAATCTTGTCACTACTTCTACACTATATTCATCTGCTACTTAAATACTAAAACAGCAAGTAAGTAGAGAAACTTAAGTTTCTTTCAAAAAGAATGTTTAAGGAAAGGCATAGCCATTTTTTGTTGACACTATTTTTTAACTAATCTAAAAGACTAATTTTGTGTATTGTTTAAATTTTAATTTTTTGTACTTAATTTGTTTTAGGTTTAAACAAAATGAACTTCTAAGATATGCATGGAATATCCCAAAAGAGCTAAGGAAGCTTTTAAAATTCTTAAGAAAACTATTCAGAGCCAAAAACAAAATAGCCTTCTTGTCCAAAATATAAATAGGTATAAATATTTAGATATTATGAGTGATTTTTTATTCTGTAAATAGAACATAATTTGCTTCTAAATCACTACCTAATGAAAAATATTATAGTACAAAACTAAACAAGAATATCACATTATTCATGTTTTTTTTTTAATTTCCTTAAAAAACGTCCCAAAAAAATGTGAATATTTATTATTGGAGTTTACATCGTTATGCTAAAACAATACTAGAACTTAAATAATGTGGATTTTTACTATTTTGAGTTATGCAGATTTATGATCTAAAAAAATGTTTGTCTGGTGCTATAGACAGGTATAAAAACATTTATTTATTTAAACACAGTTGCAATATATATTTTATTTAGTTTTTAAGTTAAAACCTATTAGGACATCCTAAAATGACTTTTTTCGTTTGATGTGATATTAATTATTTTACATTTTTGTTGGTGAAATAGGATATATTAAGATGTCTTACTGTTTTCTCTGATTATCTAAAAAGTTAGAACAATATACAAAGACTGTTATAACAAAAAAGATATACCTTTACTTAAACACACAATTGGTCAGTTCAATTGTACGATAATTTAAAGCCGAAATCCAGAAAACTTTAAAAATGTGTTTAAATGTGTTTTTACTATAACAAGGACATAATTATTAAAAAAACTTGGCACATTTACATTGATGATAGGTTTTTATAATATAAATTATACAAACCACAACGAACTACACAAAATGACATTATTATTAATTTAGCAATGAAAAAGTTAAGTACAATGATGACATTAAAAGTTGAGTTTCTCGAAATACTTTTTTTAAATTGTCTCAGTACCTACCTAGTATTTTTCTAGCACAATGATATTATATGAATGTGCATTGTGTGATATCTTATATTTTAGGAATAAAATGATATATTTTTTTGCAGGTTTCTGTTGACAACGATTCCAAGAACTTTTGAAAATATTATTAAAACGGCCTTTGCAAATATAATTCTCAATTAAGAGCTTTTGATCTAACATTAAATTTTTATTCTCCCTAAGGTTACAGCTTCCTAAGAAGAAAGTTTAACAAGACTTACCAGACCCAAAATATCAAAATGGTTCTACTAGTTTCCATAGGAAAATTCTCCTCGAAACTACTAAAAGAAAAGTGGCAGAGGCAACCGAAGAAGTCAAAAAAGTCTTTTGCAAAACAAAAACTAGAAATTTGTTTAAGAAGCTAATTATTGTTTGAATTTTTACCATTAATAATTTTTGATAACGATTTAAGATTATGAAGTTCTATTATGTATTTTACTCTTTGATAACCTATGTTTAAATTTTTATTAGGACCAAAATAAATTATAATTTTCATTTCAATTACAAAAACCCTCATAATATTAAAAAGGGGAAAAACGTTAGATTAGTTAGGTTCAGGAATAAACTCTTTAAACATGTATCTACTTAAAATGTGTTACTTTTAGAAGATATGTTATTAACGTTCTTTTTGTACTTGTATTAATTTATTTCATTTTATTATCTGTTGTATTTTCAAATTAATTTTGATATTAATCTTATCTATTTATTTATTTTTTATGTTCACATATGTTTTTTTCATTGAAACAAACGTTTATTAGCTTATTAAATATAATGAATTCATGTTGTTTTATTATATGCTTGTATGAATTACTTTTATTTCCTTTTAAAAATGAATTTCGAAGATAAATCCGAAACGGTGAGTGAGAATAAAAAATTAGACGAAAGTGACGATATTTACTGGAGCTTTCATCTACACGCTCCTTTTTCTAGCCATCTACACCTGAGCCAGCAAGATTCGTCTTCCCTCCATCCTAACATTCTCCAGATTTACAGAGAAAAAGCCGTCTTCTTTTACATATCTAGACCTTCTTTGACGGGGACTATACCACTACATTATCAGTTTTATTTGTTATCCCGAGCAATTTAAATACATTCGTAATTGCTCATTCTTACCTTTTTTCTTGTAGATTCCGTACTCAGTTTTCTTATTTTTAGTTACGTTTGCACTGCTCTTTTATTTTCACAGCTTTAATTCTATAATGCTGTAACGCTCCAATATGGATCCATTTTTGTGGTTTATACTATTTAATGTTATCCGTAAGTGACCAACCTATTATAATAATCAAAGATTATTGTATTACAGGCCTGAAGATGTTCCAGTAAGGCCGAAACTAGTCGCTCGTGCATTTATTTATAATAAAATTGATTTTAAGGTTTTATTCTTCAATTGAAAAAATTAGACCTTTACAGTGATTTTGTTTCATTTCCTGCATTAGACACATATAAGACGGTATTCATTTTAAAAATAGTAAAATTAGCAAATTTTTTAATTTTTTTTTTTACAATTAAAACGTTTGGACAATGTGTGTTTTTATTGATAACTGATACGCCACTGAACAAGAAGGATGTTTACCTTCCCCCTTGTGCCCGCTTCCTCACTTTCTCTACAGATGTTGCTAACACAACAATCGCCTACAAACTCGTTTTCACGCTCCCTCTATTAGTAATTGCTCGGAGAGTAATACCAACAAATGAAATATTACGATCTGAAGGTCTGATTGAACACTAGTTGAATTGGCGTGCGTATTTTTTTAGAGATTACCTGTTCGTAATTTATTTTGTATCATATGACGATAAATATTCATTTACTTCTATTTCTTATTTAGTTGCATTGAAGATAAACTATTACAAGTATAAAATTGTTTTTATCATCCTTATTATAGTTAAATCACATTAACATTGAATTCCTACGCCTATGAGTTTTCAATTGTATAGTGACAACTAAGTTTATAATAAAGTTGGTATTTTTTATCAACTGTTATTTTAAGTTCAATGTTGTCATATATTTATTGTGTCTTGTAATTGCAATTTGTTGATATTTTGAGTTATTTATTATTTTCGGTTATTTCGTTAATATTTTTGGTCGTTTCGTTATTATTTTTGGTTATTATTTTTAGTTATAAAAAACTATTCTTTTAAGAACAACCAAATTGTCTTCCTCACAGGTTTAAAAATGCCAAAGAAATTAAATAGCCGATGTAAGGATCTCATAGCTTCATTGATACAGTATTTTGAACAAGAACGCGATAACTATGGTCCTTTACTACCTTTAACTGCTGTTAGAGAAGTAAGTTTTTACTGGTATTGTCTAGAAACATCAAACTAATCTCATTTTTTAGCGTGTATCGGCAGCACTTAACTTAAATTTGTCCTCTATAAGTGCTATTTCTCAAGCAGCTAAGAATGATGTCGTTTTGAAATCGCCTCCAAAAAATCGTCTTCCTACAAATAAAGTAACTAATACAAGAACTCTACTAATACAAGTACAATTCGAGATGTTATTTACAACCAGGGTTGCCAGATCTTTGTAATGAAAAAGCGGGACACTGTCGTTTCAGCAAAAGGGCCACAAATTTTTTAGAGCCACGCTTAATTTTGTTAGGAATTCAACCAAAACTTAAAAATGAGGGCAAAAACAAAATATTCTTTATTAGAATAACAAAATAAACGCTTTATAATAAAACAACAGACGACATAATTATTTATACCATTTAACCCTATATATACAGGGTGTTACAGTAAGCGCCAAACCTAAAGAACCAATGCAAATGCTCAAATTAGTTTACTTAAAAATCGCCACGCCCATTCACAATTTGAACCTTGTCCTTGCTTACGGTCAGTAGCGTAACGACTAGATCATTGTTTGTTTCTGTGTTTTGGTTAAAGTGACTGGTTTTATTTTTGATGTCTTCTATTGTGGGTGAAAAAAGCGCAGATCTGTTATTAACGGACAAAGTCGTGAAGTAATATACAATGTTTTTTAAATAATTTGACGCAACAAAAAAGTTACTTTAGATGATATCAAACTTCAAACTGCACAAGCAACAGGTAAACATACTCTGTAGTTTATTTGCAATTAAACTTGCATAGTTTTCCATATTTTTTTTGTATTTTATACACATATCTATGCATTTTATTTTTGATTAATATTTTATCTTTAAATTTTTAAAATTTATCTTTTGTTTCTAAAAATTTTTGTTTCCTAATAAATGTAAAAAAATACTAAATTTAACATTAATATAATATTACGTTTTTACAGGTGTTTCTTATACAACGGTTAAAATAATTTTGAAGGAAGGTAAACAGTCAATGGAAACAACTGGAAAAACTACATTTTCCACATCTAGGAAAAACTTCGTCAAAAAATCAACCGATACGAATCTCCCTGAATATCAATTGAGGGACATTCGAAGAATAATTTACGATTTTCATTTAACAGAAAAGTCTCGTGTTACTGTTAAAAGGTTAAATAATAAAATTAAGGAAGATTTAGATATCCACATATCAGAAACTTCATTAAGAAGAGTCCTTAAACAATTACAATTTAAATGGAGAAAAACACAAAATAATCGTAAAGTTTTGGTGGAAAAAATGAAAATGAGAACTTTAAGAGTAAAATATTTTAGACATAAAATATTTTAGAAGTCAAAATAGACCAATCGTTCATTTAGATGAAACATATACACAGCGGACATACTTCTTCCAAGAATTGGACAGACGATCCAACAAAAGGTTTGTTTTCTGTTATTTCTAAAGGCCAAAGGCTTATTATAGTTCACGGTGGGGGAGAAATGGGTTTTATCAAAAATAGTTTGTTGATATTCAAATCAGGGACCAAGTCTGGAGATTATCATTCCGAAATGAATTCTGAAAATTACGGAAAATGGTTAGGAGAGAAATTAATACCTAATCTTCCACCTAATTCAGTAATTATTTGTGATAATGCTAGTTATCACAAATCGAGCACCTAATTCCAATTCTTTGAAGAATGATATGATCGAATGGTTGACAAAATACAACATACCTCTTAATCCAACAAGTTTGATACCAGAGTTATATGAACTGATTAAATCTCATAAGGACCGACATGTAACTTATGCATTTGATGAGTTGTGTCGAGAATACGGCCACACCGCTTTACGGTTACCCCCATATCACCCCGACTTGAATCCTATCGAATTGATTTGGGCAACTGTTAAGAATAATGTCAGTCAAAGGAATGTTACCTTTAAATTAGAAGACGTAAAACAACTAGCAGAAGAAGAATTTAACAAAATCGGTATGGAGGAATGGAAAAAGATGCGATCATGCTATAAAGGTAGAAGATAAATATTTTGAAAGAAAAATACAAACTGATTTATGTTCGGAAATTAATCTTATCGTCATTAATCCTAATGAGGATTCCAGTGACGACAGAGTCTTCTTCCAACAATGAATTTGACGAAGACATAATATATGAACATTATTTATTTGTGATTTACTGTTTACGTTGTTTGTATTTACTTATAGGCTATATAAGTGGTAAATATTTAATACCATTTCATTTTAATTTCTTGATAGTTTCGGCCTTTACTTGATGAAAATCCATATTAAAATGAGAAAAACCAAACATGGTAGATTTTCACACTTTTATTTAAAGAAATAAAAATTAAAAATTGCACAATTGTTTCTAAGTACAACTTCTTCAAATGTGACTCATTTACATTTCAAATATATATACAAAATAAACTAATTAGTTAAAGTAGGTACTTAAGAGAAATATATTAATACAATTCCAATAAGACATCATTACCGGGATTATCTCACAGAAAACTAAGAACAGGTAAAGAGATTTAATTAAGCTCAGTTATTAATATCTAATTGATCACTTAAGAGGAAATTTGAATTTTTAAATCTATTTATTTCAAGTGTTTCTAAATGGTTTAATTTAATGCCTTTATTCTCAAAATGTGAAACAATTTTTGCATAAACGATTGATTTTCAGATAAAAATATGTTTTGTAGAATTATTTTTTAGTATAACTATTGTAATGTTTTAAATGGGTGATTCTCGCCTAACTGTGATTTTTACAACTTACATTTTTCTAAAATTAAAAATGTTTCAAAACGTATGTTTTACGCGTTTTTGTTTTCTATTTATGCATAGAAATAAGCCTGTAAAGTGGTTCTACTACAGCTACGACACAACGAAAACTGTGACAAAATTTAAAAATGTTAATGCCACGGTACTGACATTATTTCCACGGTACTGACATTATTTCCACGGTACTGACATATAAATGATTATTTTTTTTTACCAATCCAAAGATTGGTATAAAATTGCAATAAAATTCAATGCAGTATGCATTAGATTGTAGTTATAAGAGGTAAATTTTATATTAAAAAATGAATTTTGATAGAAATTTATATATTTAATTTTAAAAATGAGAATCGGACATGCCACGGTACTGACATTTCGAGTATATTTATATGCAGCTTAAAAAAAATTACGAAGGTTTATGATCTAATTCATAATGTCGGTTGTAAAATACCTCTAAATTTATAATATTATTAACTTTTTGATGAGGAAAACTTATGCTAAACGATAAATAAAACACTGGACATAAAAAATCACAGTTAGGCGAGAATCACCCAAATAGCTTTTTTTTTGAAAGTACGGTCCATTTGAACAATATACAATTTTACCACAATTTAATTTATTTGAATAAGGATAATTTCCTGACCATAACAGAATTTTATATAAATACCGAACGGAAAGCGGTAGAACATCCTTAACCTAAAGTCGGCTTACTTAAAAATAATGATTTTTTAATTGACTATAGAATTATGTACTAATAATAACACTAAGCAATATGTATGAACAAGTATCATTCACTATTTTCCATTTATTTTATGTCTTCAAATATACGCGCCACTGGTTTACAACTTTTTAGGTAAGCTACCAATTCTATTCATCGGTAAGCGTGTTCGTAGCATTATAAATGCGCATCCTTGGTTCTTTAGATTTGGCGTTTACTGTACTTAATGATAGGCCGTAATTCCAAGGGGGCCTGCTTGAACCAAGTAGAAAAGTTTAACGATCGAAGTTAACTTGATCTTATTGTTAATTTTAATAAAAGTGGTTTCTATTTTTTCCTCAAAAACGAAGTTAGATAAAAAAAAAAGTTTTATTTTTAGCAGCTTATTCGAAAAAGAAAAGGTAAACCTGGGTAAGTGTGAATCGGGGGTAACTGTGAACATATCATTTTAAAATGACAGGAGTACACCGATAGAAGTGCGTTTTTTTGTTCGTAGTAGTATATCATCCTAGATTACTTGCCCGCTAAAAAGAACGCCAGTGCGATAATTGGCGGGCGCGACATAACCTATTTAATTCATGCCATAAAGGGATCACAGTTGATGAGTGCACTGTGTTTTAGCCTCGTGTTCTGTGTAGGCCTTGTTACTGTTTCCCAGCGCCACTTTAGGAACAACACTGTTAATTAGAAATATCGTGTTCACACTTACCCCTTAGTATTTCGCATAATGAGGTAAGTGTGAACATTTCATCAGTGCAAGTGTGAACGTACATTTTTGCGGTGTAAAAACTTAATAAAAATTTTTGATTTCAGAATATGCCAAGAGTCTACGTAAGAAAGACTAACAGAGGAGGGGCTTATTCAAAGGAAGATATAAATTTAGCTGTGGCTGAAATTAAACGCGGTGCTCTAACCATACATAGAGCCCATAGATTATATCATATTCCGAAAACCACTATATTTTATCACCTAAAAGGTACCCGAGGAAAAAAAGGCGAGACACAAGGCCGTTCTACAGTGATTCCAAAAGAGGATGAAATCAAATTAGCAAATGAGAAGTGGGGCTTTGGAATCACGAGAAAAGAATTGCTGATGATTGTTGCAAGTTATGTTGAACAAAATAATATTAAGACACCATTCAAGAACAACATACCTGGTGATGATTGGTTCAGAAACTCCAAAATACGTCACCACCTGAGTATAAAGAAGCTCCAATCAGTTGAGTACGCCCGAAAAAAGATGACAGATCCGTTCATCATTAATGCATATTTCGATATTTTGAATCAAACTTTAACAGATTTATCACTAATAAGCCCGAACAAATTTGGAACCTAGATGAGAGTTCTTTTTCTCATGATCCATATAAAACAAAAATTGTTGGTGCAAGGGGAAAACTTGTTCTGGAACCGTGTCAGGTCCGGGCCGGGAAAATACAACTGTTTTAGCTGCTGTATCTGCTTCCGGATTAAAAGCCCCTCCACTCATTGTGTATAAGGGGAAGAATATTTGGGATGCCTGACAAAAGAGAATATTAGATTTTCATTTGCTATGTTTAAAGCGGAACTTCTGAATCTTTTGTTGCACGGTCAGTAAAAGAAATCTGTTTCGTCTGTAATTTCTTAATTACTTTTTTTAGAAATAAACCACCAAAAATTTACATCGCTAATCTTCTAGCAGAACAATACGTACATAAAGTATTACGCCCCCCTCCTTATCATTTTATATTCAATCCAACTGAACTTATTTTGGGCATTACAAAGCAATATTACAGTAGACATATTGGTCGAGATGGGTAAAAAAACCAAGATTGTTTAAATATGTGGTCAGAAGCACTCCGGACCATAACACCACAAATTTGGAAAAATGTATCAGCCATACAGAAAAGGAAATCTCAAAATGGTATGATAGAGAGAGAAAAAATTGATAGAATAGAAATTCCTCCAATTATTATTACACCAAACAGCGATAGTGATTTTAGTAGCGATCTTAGATAAAAGAGACCAGAGATATAACATACACCGGTGTTTAACCTGCGCAAATGTTGCCAATTTCTGAAGAAAGGTTAACGGAGTGGGGGAACTGGGCAGAAACCCGAAATCTGTGACAAGGGCCGGACTTTGTTTATTAGCATCATAATGAACTATTAGATTTATTTAAAATATATGTTTAATGGAATTTTGTATTATGAAATAAAATTAACGTAATTTTTTAATATCAAACAGATGCACAACATTTTATGTAAAAAGAAGACATTTTATAGAATATTTCGTTAGCGTTTATTTACTAAGGACTTTTCAGCAAGATACTACAGTAAAATGTTGAAATAGAATATTGTTAATAGAGCAAGTAATGGTACTCATTCTCTACGAGTATTATAAAAAAGCATGTGCGCAGGCGAATACTGCAAATCAAACCTTTTGAGTCAAACATTATATTTTTTCTACGGCTATTACATAATATTAAAAAGTCAAAATGAGAAAATGCTGTTTTGTATTGTAACCTCAGCTTCTTTCTTTAGGAATATTAATTAATATAGAGGATGAGTGAAAATAATCGATTATTTTCGATCAATCCATTGTTTTCAATCTATTTGTTTTTCGTATTTCCTTTAAAATAGACTACTTGATTATCTTTGAAAAATCAAAAATAATCGATTAATTAAAAAGCCAATTAACCGATAAATCAGTGTTTACAAAAAATTATCGTTTATTTTAAATAATCGATTATTTTCAAATAATCCATTTTTTTCGTCCACTGAAACAGATTATTTGATAATCTTTGAAAAATCGAAAATAATCGATTAATTAAAAAGTCGATTAACTGATAAATCGATTTTCAAAAAAAAACCGAATTGTCGATTATTTTAAATAATCGATTATTTTCGATCAATCGATTATTATCAATAATTTATTTTTATTGTATTTCATTTAAAATCGATAATTCGATTATCATTGAAATACCGAAAATAATCGATTAATTAAGAAGACGATTCTACGATAAATCTATTTTCCAAAAAAATAACCGAATTATCGATTATTTTCTAATAATCCTTTTCATATTTCCTTTAAAATTGATTATTCTATTATCTTTGAAAAATCTAAAATAATCGATAAAAATCAATAAATCAAAAATAATTAATAAATATTAAAAAACTGAATCACCGATAAATCGATATTTCTAAAAAATTACCGAAATATTGGTTATATAAAATAACGAATTATATTCGATCAATCAATTATTTTCATATAATACCTTTGAAAATTTGAAAATAATCGATTAATCGAAAATAATAGATTAATCGAAAATAATCGATTAATTAAAACACCGATTTAACGATAAATCGATTTTTCAAAAAAAATCGATTATATTCAATTAATCGATTATTTTGAATAAATCTACTTTCTTTTTGTATTTCCTTTAAAATCGATTATTACATTATCTTGAAATTTTAAGTTATTCATCCTGTATTTTATCTAATATTCTTATAAAAATACTACTAATCAACTATGCTTTTTTACTTCTTATTTATCTACCAAAAAGAGCTAAAAACCACCTTTAGTAAATATTCTTATAAAACTACTTTTTAAAAACAAAATTTCGTTAGCAACAATGTCTATTTATTTCTTATTTAAATTAAATATTTAAAATTTTACCCTTTTGTAAATTTATGTAAGTAATACGAAATCTGTTTTCTGAAATGTATGTGATGAATATTTATTGAAATCCCTTAATACGGATCTGATGTATTCAGCTCAAAGGATTATGGCGCTTTATGTCAAAACGTTAATAAATATTTACCACTGAAAACGAATATATTTTTTATATTTCAAAACACTGGTACTTGTATTATATGTATATACAATTTCTTAAGATACATCGTGACATTTTGAGTTTAAAATTGAATAACTAGAACACTTTAAATTGCTAAAAAAACAACAAATAAATCAAAAACAGCTGTCAATGGTGATTGAAACTCAGGCGGAGGTGAGCGTTGAATGGGAAATCGGAGCAATTCGGGTGGCGTCGTGAAACAATGATTTTCAATTGGTGGGTTACTTGGAGTTAAAACAGACAACATGCGCAGTGTGCAATGTTACATCTTCGGTCTCTTTCATAGAAAAACTAAGACGTCTCTTTTATCTAAGGTAGCGATGAATCTGAATAACAATCTCAAGAGACGTGTTACAATTATGGTGATGATTTGGAGTTATTGAGTGAAATACACACTAATAATATAATCGATTGCAGTACTGTACTGTAATTATAATTGTATTCTTTAGTTTACCTTTTATTATTTATTTAATATTTATTTTATTTGTGTAAGAATTGTATAAAACTAAAAAACTTTAAATAAAAGTCGTTATGTTTTGAAAAATATTAATGTTTTCAATTTTTGATACCCAAATATTGTTCAGGTAGTTAAAATAACTGCAAGATTATAATAATGCTTCTACATGCTATATTAATATAATCCCATAAAGCAAATTTTGATATTTTTTAGAAACCTTACTCAACTGATGTTCCTACTTATAATAGATTCATACTTATACATAGAACATACTACTGACTGGTATTTCTTATTGGCTAACATCACAAAGATTTACAGCTGCTTTTCTGTAGCTACAATTGTTGGAACTTTCAAAGATTCTCCAATTATTTTCAAAATTTGGCAATGGTGTGGAGCTGTAACGGTCTAAAACTTATTACGTCATCGATGACATACATTGGTTTTTTTATTGTGTATAATATAAAGTATATAATAACTCTCTAAAAAAGGGCTCATCCTCCCCAAGTGTATGATTTTTAATGGAAATTGTCTTATCAAAAGAAATATCGGAGGCCTTCGCAGACTATTTTGAATCATGTTAAATTGACCACTCTAATATTAACATTAAAAATACTGTAACTCTACCAATCATCAACAATTTAGTCTCATACCAGTTTTCAGTTAATGATATTTCAGAAAGAATTCTTCAATTAAATTCTAGTAAATCCCCTGGTCCTGACGGAACATCAACTCTATTTTTGAAGAAACGTTACAATTCTCTTGCTGATCCACTGTGTCGTATCTTTCCAGAGTGTTTACACACCAACTAATCTTCAAATATCCTATTCGCTCCGTGCGTAACAGCAGCGCCAATTCATTTATGTACTAACGGACTATTTTTGCGATACTGACAATACACCTCGCACTAACATTTATGAAAAATCGCTAATGTTTTCAACATGTTCTATTTACAATAACTTTTGCAGTGGTTCCGATATCTACTTTGATTTAGTCAGTATCAGTCTCAGACTTAAAACTTATTTGTATATTGTAATTTTTGTATTTTTAAATTTTAATTTTTTTTTCTTTACGTTTTATTATACAGGGTGTCCCAATGAAAAGTAGCCCGTTTCCATTTGATAAAATTTGGTTACGATGAATTTAAAAAAGGAGATTTTTAAAAAACACCCTGTATAGGTAATACATAATTTCTGTGTCACTGATGAAGCAAAACTTATAGCAAAATAACACAGATCAGCAAAACCGCACGTTTCTGCGATTTGTTTGAAAGTTATAAGCTCTGGAAATGGGCTACTTTTCATTGGGACACCCTGTATTTCTATTTTTTATATTTCTAGCATTACCTATTAAATTGTTCTGAAATTAGGATTTTCCTGTTGAACAATAAATGGTTTTTTGTTTGTTTTTGCCTTGATTATATTATTATTCTACTCTTCACACAGTAATCTGTTAAGAGTATTATAGGTTTACTGTATCCAATATCACGTTTTTTGTCTGCACGACAAGTCAAAAACGAAAAATGACATTAACTTAAAAATTTTAAGCAAAAATCAAGCTCTATTAGGGGACAAAGCCTATTGATTTTGAAAAAAATCTGATTAAAAATAGTGTTAAGATGGGTTGAAATTAAAAAAAACAAGGAATATATCAATTTTTCAAAAAATCCAAAATAAGTACGAATAAAAGGAGCGACAATTAAAACACGACATTCAACTTGTTAGCATTTTATTAAAAGTATTGGCAAGTAGGTGAAACATAGGTATACAGTACAAGAGTATAAAGATATAAGCTATAGTATAAATTTTTTTGCAATATCAAACACACGATATAGTTAACTCGTAATACCAGTAAGCAGAGCTAAGCTCGTGTTTATTAATTTTCTGACTGTATTTGTGTTTCATCGACTAATGCTTTAAATATACAGTAATAAAGAAATGTATTAACGAGGAAGATGATAATTATTATAACCTAAATGTGAATAAATCACTGTAGTTTGTATGTTTATGAACGTAGCTTTGCTTTTTAACATACAAGTTAATTTGTCGATGATATTTTGACAGAAAGATACACATTTTGTTAGAGAAAAAAAAATGTGTGCCTAACTGTGTTTTTATAAACTGACTTGGGCAAAAAGTTTTCCCAACACTTTCTGTCCACACCAGTTCCTATAAGCTACTGACATACAATCACAGTTTTTATTTGGTAGTATCACAAAATATTCCCAGTATTTTTGTTACCACCAAACTTAATTTTTGATAAAATTAAGTGAAGCGGAGTAAATGCCGATTACGACCTACTTCTAAGCTTGTGCTCTAATTTAAATTGTGCAATATACACTATAAAGAATTCACTACAGTATATTTGTACGATTATATTATTGTGAACTTCGAATGAAAAATGAGAGGAGAATTTACAGTTATTGTACAGATACCTAATTTTGATTTAAGAGGATGTGATGACTGGGCAAATTGGTTACCTTTCTGGTCCCTAACATCACTTGTTACTACCGAAGTAATAAATGGGTTTTTAATAAATAGAGCTTGAAATATATAGTACCGTGATGTACTCTAATTATTTGAAAATCCCATACTGGCAAAACAAGTATTCTCATAAACGGTAAAAACTCAAGCTGATAGAATCCCAAATATCTAATAAATGTTCCTGAACATTACAATTTATCGTTTATGAAAATAACTTAATTTTTAAAGAGGACTACATAACTCTTAAACTATAGTATAATTATAATTCGCGAAGCCTAGCCGTTATGCTTTGGGTTCTTGAATTTCGACTGTAACGCTTTCCAACATCGGTGTGGTAACAGAGTTCATGTTCGGTGGTTGAGGAGGACTCTTGCTCGACTTCATGGATGCTCCAGAAACGTTGCTGCTGCCTCTGGATCCTCGACGTGACCCTAGAAACAAACGCCCTATGGAGGGATGGTACGGTAATTTCATTTGTGCAAAAAGTTGACGTGCTAACTACAACATCGAATTTTAATTCAATATAATTATTATCAATGCGCTAGTTTTTAAACACAATAAAACGTTTAATTATTTCAGATGATTAAGTACCTATTAAACAGTTAAGAACGGAAACAAAATAAGAACAAAGTCTGTCAACAAAAAATACTGAAAATTATTTTCAATTTTTCTATTTTAACCGTTAGAGGGCGTAATTCGTTATGGTAATGCCAAAAGATCACTTTTCCCCTTTAAATGTCCAATAATAGCATGATCATTTGATAATAATACAAGAACGGTAATATTAAGTAAATTTTACAAAAGTTTTATTATGAAAAACTTAGTATCGATTAAAAGCAAATTGTCTAGTAAAATATTTCAATATAGTTCTGTTTTAGTTGTTTAAACGAGCACTAGGTGACTAAGTGACGTTATTTAAACAGTAACCATTTTTTCGAAGTTTTCTTGAACATTTTAAATGGAATGTTATAATTTTGATATATTATTTAGAAACAAAATTCAATTCTGACAGGAAACAGTGAAAACCGAGTCTTATTATCCTTTTCCTAACGGAATATATGCAAAAGTCTATGATGGTCAATAGTCCACCTAGATATTAATAAATAAAATTCTTTATATCGTCGTTGATTTTGCAATACCTGAAATGTGCACATTATGGCGAATTTTTGGTTTGGTTGTATTCGAGCTATATTAACGTTAGTGCATCGGTTAGCACATAATGTTGCCAAGCCTTTCGGCGATGTTGCATTAAGGGAACATAATAACATTACTATACAACGTAAATGCAACGTTCATGAGAAGTTGTTGAGGGAAATCAAAACCTCGCAAAACTTCTATTTGTTATTTACCTAGTTAACCTACCTGTTATGTTAACACAACGTAATAAAGTAATTTGCTAAAATAGTATCCACGAGAAGTACCGTGAACATCACAATTCTGAATTCGGAACGTTTATGTTTATGTCAATTGTCAGTTTTTCTTGTCATTTGTCTTGTCTTTTTTGATGGTTTATTTTTTGACTTCCAGAATTTATTTTATAAATAATTATTATTTAAACATTCGAGTAGATTTGGTAAGGGTCCTCTATAAAATAGAAAACTATTTTCTAAACCATTGTCTTTGTTTCAGATTACAATGCCTGATGTAAATTTATTATTTCATTATTAGGTATACAAAATGGTTTAACTACAATAAAAACAAAGAATTTCAGATAAATCGTTGTAAACGATAAGATAAACATTTAACCGAATGTCCAGTAACATTTTACACCAAATACTTATAAAAGGTAATTATACTTAATCGAACTAAAAATACATTTTAAAATATTATATTTTAGGTTTCCTTTGACATTCTAGGAATTTTAGAAGCAAAAGTAAATACTACAGAATTGTCTAAAGGAGAATATATAACACCTGAAATTTTATAAAAAGTGAATCTATAGGTACTTGGTATGTCAGGTATATCAGAATTCAAGCAGTTCATTATCTTCAGCAGGCTAGATGTGCCTGGAAATGTAACCATCAGTTCAAGTGCAAACCAAGAAGAAAAGTTGAGAGAAATCAAAGATGATGCTCTCGAGTATAATAAAATATTTTGCTAAAAAACACGAGTTGGTTTTTATAAAATATGCATATATCTACCTTGAAAATCAAGCATAAAATTTGTAAAATTCAAACAAATTTCAATACAGTAACATTGGTTGTTTTATTTAAAACAACAAAGTAAGGCATATTTTTTAATTTCTATATAATTTCCTTTAATAATAGTTAAACAAGTTGTCAATTTCTTTTTTATTCAATGTATTGAGAAGTAAAATCTTTTTATATAAAAATATAATTTATGCTCTTCTAATAAATTGTCATATTTAGGTTACATTATAGCGTTTTATAAATATCTATACAAAAAAAGTTTAAAGGCTTGATTTAAAAAAGATGATATATCTCTGCGTCTAGAGGTAAGAAATTAGGGAACTTAGCTATCCTCTAGTAATCTAATATTATTATTATTCACCAATCTACCTTTATCATCGTTCGGTTCCCGGAAAATTGGACTAAAACAAATGGTCTAAAACAATTGATCTAATCTCAATTGGTCTAAACACAGTTGATCTAAAATACATTTGGTCTAAATACATTTGATCTAAATCACTTATTATCTAAAACACATAATATGATCTAAAACACATTTGGTCTAAATACATTTGGTCTAAATCACTTATTTTCTAAAACACATTTGATTTAATTTTTTGTTATCTAATTGCAATGGCTCTGAAATACCTTTGTTCTAGAACGTTAGAACATTATAAAAATAATATAAATCTGTTGAGCATGCAGTTCTATACCGATTATTGCTAACTCTTCGATGTTGTAATAAAAACAAATTTAGCCAAATTTAACAATAAAATTATTGATGTTAAACTGAAATAAATATCGTTGGACAGATTAGCGCTAAATAGCTTTTTTTATTATTAAATTAAAAACAAAAAATAAACTAATTTACCTAACCGGTACGACTTGAAGCGCTATTTTTGGCCTTGGCATTAGGGGTTTAAATTTACTCGTAAGGGGGTGAATTGGGGGTGAATTTTATTAATTATTATTATTTTAAAATATCAATTTAATCTAAAAAATACCTGGCTTTGAACTGGTATAAAAGGGCACCCAGTATAGTAAAAATTTTAAGTGAATACTGTCAAATTAGTAGTTATCGTAGTTACATACCAAAAATTTAGTAGTTACCATGTATAAATTTACCAAACGATTTTACAACATTAAAGCTTTGACATTTAATCAGACATAATTATTGAATGTGTAAAATATGGATTCATTATTGAGCGAGAAAGGGAGAAAAATATTGTATTTCGAAGGTTTTCATTATTATAAAAATCGCCAAACTCCAACTGCGACCTACTGGAAATGCCACAATTTCAAATTTGGTTGTAAAGGAAGAGTTATAGAAGAAAATAAAAAATGCATACAATCGAAAGATCATAATCATCCCGGGGAACCAGAAAAAGTTGAAATAAAAAAGTCACTGCAGGATATCCAAGAAAAAGCAAAATCATCTGTACAAACTCCGCAATCAATTATAGCAACTGCATTGGACTCTTGTAGCGTCAAAGGTCTAGCTAATTTACCTTCTATCAGTAGTATGAAAAGAACAATAAGAAATATCAGGGCGAGAGAAAATAATTTTCCTGCTCATCCTTCTGGTTTGGAAGCTCTTAAAATACCAGAAGAATATCAGCTTACAGTGAAAGGTACCACATTCTTGCTTTTTGATTCTGGACCGGAACCCGAGCGTTTTGTTATATTTGGATCAGGAGAATGTCTAAATGTGTTATCAAATTCATCTATTTGGTATATGGATGGAACTTTCCACCACTATTTGCACAATTTTTTTCTATACATGGAGAAATAGGGCAAATTGTAGTTCCATGCATTTATATGCTTTTAGCAAACAAAACAGAAAAAATGTATAAAAGAGTTTTACAAAAGGTGAACGAAGTGGTTATTCAGAAAAACGTCAAAATTAATATAACCGATTTTGAAATGGCCTTAAAAACTTGATTCAAATAATATTTCCCAATGTTTTGCATAAGGGCTGCTACTTCCATTTCTCCCAGAAATATACAAAATAAGGGATTGAAACATTTGTATGATACAGATCCAGATTTATCAAGCTCTATTAAGTTATTCAAAGCTCTTGCATTTATACCAGTTACACTCGTAGATAGAGCGTTTGCTTTGTTATGTAACCGCGACGACCTGATTACAGAAGAGGCTAGAAGATTTATTGAATATTTTCAAAATACTTGGGTTAGAAGAAAAAACAATGCTCCACCTATTTATCCTCAGATGCTTTGGAACAGTTTTGATTCGATTCAAAGGAACTTGCCTACTACTAACAATCATATTGAGGGATGGCACTCTTCCCTAAAAAAACAATTTGATGCAAAACAGCCATCTCTGTGGCAATTTATTAAATCACTTCGAAGGAACAAACCATAACAGAGATTAAAATAATAAAAGAACAGACTCAAGATGGCAACAACGTCAAGAAAAAATATAAGGATACTAAACAACGTATTAGAAGAATAGTGCTAAGCTGTGATTTTAATGAATTAGACGATGAACAGTTGGTAGCAATATTACAAAGAATTTCATTTAGTTGCCTCTTTTTTTAACTTAAGATTTTTGTTCTTATTAGTTGATGCCTTTACTTACATCTTGTCTTATTAATATTATTATAATTTATATTGTTTTTTTTTTCATGTACATATTTTGCTGTTTTCGATTATTGATTTCCTTTGATTTTGTAAATACTTTAATCCAATTTTATGTTATATTAAATTTGATCTAGTTTGCATTTTTTGACATTTATTTAATTATCTAAAATATAAAAATTTCCTTTTTTAGTAATTATAATCACATACTTTGATTTTCTTTTACTATACGGAGAATGGTCGCACTGCGCAGCTTTCTGAGTGCATTTTGATCCCTTATTAGGTGTTGCCTACATCTTGGCGCAATCTTTTTAAGAGGTGCGTTTTAATCATCTGCTTCTGCTTTGGAATTGTCAGTTTTCTTGTTTTAATCTGACAGGTTAAAACCAATGAACTGGAGTGGGGTAGAATGCTTGTCAATAGGCTTGAGATGCGACTCTATGGGCGAAGACAGGTTATTTTTCATCTCACTCGGGAGTATTTATAACGACCATTTCCTATTTCATTTTGTTATTGTCTGATCCACCAGCCTGTGGATTGAACAATAACAATGTGAAACAGAAAATAGTTATTATAAATACTCCCGAGTGAGATGAGAAATAAAAATGGCTGCGCCCATAGAGTCGCATCTTGTTCAATTGATAAAATATGCACATTAGCTTTCTACCCCACTCCAGTTCATTGGTTAAAACACATACTTTGATTACTATACGGGGCAAGAGAGAGGTCCGACACGTCCAACATAGGGCGCGGCCATTTTGAACCCTATGACACAGTTTATAGCTAAAGAATCAGATCGCTCACTCTGCGTCGGCACTTTTTATCTCAATGTTCCAGTTTATACACTGCGCAACTCAGATAATACAATATATGACAACCGCCTATAATAAAACAGCAGTCTTCTGTGTATCCTGAATTTGTATCCCTTGAGTGGATGTTATTTTGGAACTTTCAACTGGTCCGAGTGAGCTAACTGATTCTTTAGCAATAAACTGTGACCCCAAAAATAATATTCACTGACACTGAAAACGCATCCATTAAAAATATTGCGCCAAGATGTAGGCAACACGTAATAAGGGTTCAAAATGGCGGAGTTTTCTATCTCCTTTTAAAAGGCACTCAGAAAGCTGTACAGTGCGACCATTCTCCGTATAGTAAAAGAAAATCAAAGTATGTGGGTTAAAACGACTAAACCGACAATTCCGGAAACAGAAGCGGATGATTAAAACGCACCTGATATTTTGCTTGCTGCTGTCAGTGTCAGTGAATATTACTTTTGGAGTCACAGTTTATTGCTAAAGAATCAGTTAGCTCACTCGGACTAGTTGAAAGTTCCAAAATAACATTCACTCCAGGGATACAAATTCTGGATACGCAGAAGACTGCTGTTTTATTATAGGCGGTTGTCATATATTGTATTATCCGAGTTGCGCAGTGTATAAACTGGAACATTGAGATCAAAAGTGCCGACGCAGAGTGAGCGATCTGATTCTTTAGCTATAAACTGTGGCGTAGGAATCAAAATGGCCGCGCCCTATGTTGGGCGTGTCGGACATCTCTCTTGCACCGTATAGTAATCATTAGGTCTTTTCCTTTGCAAGTGTAACACTGAGCTACACCACTTCTGAAAATATCGTTCCATTTATACAAATTGCATGGATGGAACGACATTTTCAGAAGTAACGTAACTCAGTGCTACACTGTCGATGCAAAGGAAAAGACCTAAAGTATGGGAATTAGAATAATTGTATTTAGAAAAAATGTCACGTATACCAATTGTCTTTTAGGTCTATTGAACATTAGACTAACAGATTTTAGATCAAATGCAATTTAGACCAATTATTGGTTTTTAGATAAAATGTATTTAGATCAATTGATATTAGACTAAATGTTTTAGACTAATTGTTTTAGACCAATTTTCCGGGAACCATCATCGTTCACCGTTTAAGGTTTTAGTGAACCTTTACAATATTGGTACCTTATTATACTATTTAGCTAATTTTGTCCAATCGTTCAGTGCTTTATAGGTAGCTACTTCTATCCCACATGTGTAATTGTGTTTGTGATATAAGGTGTGTTCTTTTATTCAATAATTGTTCCATCAGTGATTGATGTCATGATATCACTGATTAATTTCTGGTGCAAGATATTTGCTCTGAAAATAAGAACGAACCAAAAATTTGACGTTTGACATCGCTTCAAAAATTAAACCCGTTTTAATTTAATTTAACAGTAATTTATCTCTTCTGCAGTCGTTTTATATTTAAACTCATATTGTAGGTAAACTTTTATCTAAATAATCATGTTCACACGTGCAAACAAATTGATTAACTATCCTCATCTATCACATATCCATCGGCTTTTAAAGCCGATGGATTCGTTGGCTCATTGGTGAACTCACCGCTGGAAAAAAGAATGATTGACACATACAATCGTCTTTCCATCGCTTAATTTACGAACGGTTTGCTGCAAGCGCTGGATACAGCGTTGAATAAAAGAACACGCCTACACCTACCTCTACTTTTGTGATATTGGTACTTGATTTCAAGAACATTTTAATAATAAATTTATATAAATATTTTGTTTTATTTGAAATTTTCATGTCTCGATTGAGATTTTTACTATAGCCTCAATTTCAGCCTCTCTGTATTACATTACACAAAGTGTGTCCACGGATGGACTTAATTATACTTGTAAAAATATTTATTTTAAATTAAAAAAAAGTTATTTTTCATAATTTCTCAATGTGAATCGAATTTATTTAACAAGCAAAAGAAATTATAAAGAATTACTTTTTAATTTAAAATAAATATTTTCACAAGTAGTGGACACACTGTATAATGCTGTAGAACTAATTCACTTTATAACATCTATAGAACGTTTCAGAGCAACTTTGGGGTAAGTACCGTAAAAGTGCTAGTGTGATGTTTTTCGAACTTCACTTCATCTGTGAGATGTGCTATAAAAGTCTTGCCGTTGCGGACATTCGGCAGTTGCAGGGATATTAAAAGTACATCGCATGCAAGTTTAAAGAGCCTAAAGTTGCAGCTTATTAACGTAGATGGGATGTTTTTGTGCTAGCTGGGTCTGATATGTGCCAAAATTCAAACTCTAGACAGTAATAGCTGAGATGTGTATCAGGATTCATAATAATAATTTTCACACAGCAGATATATTACAGCACTGGCGTATTTGCGGGTGGGGCCTAGGAGGCCCGGCCCCCCCAGAACCTCCCCAGAAGTACTTTAAATAATTATAACCTAAAATAAAATACCTATAAACAATTAATAATTAACATTTTGAAATAATAAAATAAATTAAATAAAAGTGGCAACTATGCCGATTATTATAATAACAGCGCGAGAAGACCGTGGCTTAATTAGTTTTTCTTTAGCCACGCCACGTGCATTGTGCAGTTTTCTTAAACTGATTTGTGTTTGTGATGTCAGAAAAACGAAAACTCAGTACTAATAAAAGCATTCTTGATTTTTTCTCGAAGTCAAAAACTGGTAAGTAGATAAGTATAATAATATGTCTAGTGAATTTAAAATTTAGAGTTAGATTGGAAACATGACAGCAAGTCGGAGATCCAGAATTACTCGGTTCGTTTCGTATAAATAAAGCCTTCTGGGTTGGGTGGTTCTTTATCGTTGGCCGCGGTCCGCGGTAAGTATTTAGGAGTGGGAGCCGAGCCACACCGCACACTGTTGCCACGTTCAAAAAATTTTACCACGAAAACACGAACTTTGTATAAATTATTAATAAAACTTTTTAGTTACAAATATTGGGTACAACTGAACGTTATAAAATTAATTTTGGAAAATTTCGGTATTTACTTATATATTATAGTTGAATGAGATAGCAAGAGCAGGTGCTGTTTTTTTAGAACTCTGTATGGAAAACTTTTTACAAATACAATATTTGTTGAGTTATAATGAGTTCTTTTTTTTTTCAGAAAAAGAGGCTAGTAACATTATTGTCACGAGAAAAAAGTTCCGATGCTACCTAAATCACTCAGCCGATAGAGTCAACTAAAGAGCATAAATCCGGAGCTTAAGTAGATAGGAAGTATGATATTGTAAATTTTGTAAATAAAAAACTTGAAGATGCAGTTATTATGGATGTCTTGGAAAATATATGGACTCCTCGGGCTCTGTTTGAGTTTCCTTATACGTCCACAACTAATAAAAAAAGAAGAACATTTTGTTTTTATTGGCTACAATAGTTTAGATGGTTAACTTATTCACCAACGGTTGATGGAGCCTATTGTAAATTCTGCGTTCTATTCGCTCCAGCAGAAGCTGGAACAAACAGTCAACAGCTTGTGTAACGTTCATTTTTGGCCCCACGAATTAATAAAATTGTTTTGGCTTACCTGGTTAATCATACGAAAAAAAAAAAGGGTAAAATCGTATTGATATATCACTATTATTTTTGTCATTAACTAATTTCACCTGTATCCTAACTTTCGGACATCATTATTATAATTTATTTCATCTCACCACTAAGTAAAAGGATAGTAGTTCTCCTAAAAATAGACCAAGTTTCGTTGTAAATTTATACATATTATGTATTATAGTCTCACCTTTGGGTAATTAATTATTTACGATACCATTCTTTAAGATTTTCTTTGTTTATTTTTGTTTATAGCTGTCAGTGTTGGATTAATGTTTTTTAATTATGACAGTGAATGACATAAACGTTATTTGACGACAGAACACCGACAAGTGTCATGTTGGTGGGACGTTCCAATATCGGGCTCAGAACCCGAGGTAAGGTAGTTTCACAATGAGCGATTTTAAGTCGTGAGGGATTTTTTTGCGATCGCTGTTTATTAATTTTTGTTGGGAACAGTTTCCCAAATGTAGTTATACTGTATATAAATATAGTTTTTAGGGTACCTTTCGTAAATGGTCTCTTAAGTTATATAGTGGGGAATTCTTGAGGATGAATTTCTGAACCCACTTGGCTTGAAATTTATGGGAAAGGGATTTCGGCCATTTTGGACGGCTGACGTATTTTTTTAGTCAGTGGGTATTGAAAACGAGAAGGACGAATTTTGCGTCGAAGTAGAATTTTCTTAATATTTAGCCCCATCGGCTTACCCTAATTAAAGGGGATTTTAGATTCTACTTCATGGTTAATTGTGGGTAAATAGACATTTCGTATTTTGAGAGGAATTTTAATGTATTGGTAAATTCCTATAGTCATTGGTCCAGCCCATATCTATTATAGGATTTTTAACTCAATAATTGGAAGTTCACAGCATTTGGAGTGTGGAATATTGTTGTGCTGTGGATCATCTCACGTGTTTCTCCTCCTTGGAAGGCTACCAAGTTAACCCTTTACGAAAAAGGTATGTTTTGTATATATTTGGTTATGTTACCATCCATGTGGCTGGCAATTTCTTTTATGTTGTGGCATGGTGTAACAGAATTTTAATTATTTGAGCTCATAATACTGTTTATGACTCACTGTTGAGCCAATGTAATTTTTCTTCATCCTAGATGCTAAATAGTTTCTAATTTATGTACATTTTTTGGTAATCCTATAGTTCGGGATACTTGAGTCAATGTGTATTGACATTTTTCTTTGTAATATTTTAAGGGTTTCACCCAGGGGGTTGTTAACCCAGGATATGACAACAATTTTCACCCAGGGGGTTGTTAACCCAGGATTCGACAACAATTTTCACCCAGGGGGTAGCGACTCAGGATTTCAACAGTTGTACACAGAGGGTTATATCGTCCGGAGTTCAACGGTTTCATCGAGGGAACACAGAACATTGGTATGCTAGCTGCCTAGCTTACTTGTAGCTAGATTTACAAGGATAATTCTCGTTCTGGATAGGAAGATGGGAATGCTGTGAAAGAAGACACCCTACTATCAGGTTTTTCTTATACGTTATATTGAAGGTTTCATGCGTGCATTGTTAAACTATACATTCACTTTCAACCGAATGTTGTCAAGGTATTCTCAACATTATTTATACTTTTGAGCACAGAATGTTCTAGGGTTCTTTCACTCATAACTTAAGTATTATCAAATGTTACATCGTTTAATTGATTAATATTTTAAATTTTTACTTAATTTAAGCACTTAATGCTGATGTAGTAATCCTTCGGGTCGCAGAACACTTGGACTGCTTCCACGTTTAAGTTGTAATTCTTCAGTTATTAAGGGCCACTGCCATAATTTTACTTTATTCAATTTATTCATTATTAAATGGTCCAGACTTAACGATTAAGTTAAGCAATCTCAGAAGACCCGTGTGGGGGCAGAGATTAAGTAACCTCTTCCAACCTGGGAGTTTAAGTAAATAACCTCTGTGTCTGAAGTCCTTTGTGTATCTTTGTATTTTTATTTTTTTTTTGATATTTTTATTTAGTTTTATGAATTATACTTAATTATAAAATTTCATGGTTTAATAATTTTCTTTTGGGTAGTTTGGTCTTAACTAAAAGTTAAGCAGGTATCGCCTTCCAATTTGGAGAGGGTTATAAGCTTATAAGGATTATAAGTTTATTGTTTAGTTTATAATATATGATGTAGTATAGGTGCGGTTATGCGCAAGATTTAAGTTAACTATTATTTTATATTTTATTTTTTATGTAAGGTGGAAATTAATATTTTGCGCATGCGTCATGCCTGGTACCAAGCTAACGACGAACCGTGCCATATTTTGATTTAATAATTTATTTTGGGTTATGCATATACATATACAGTGTAAATTTTCCCTTTAATTTCCTCCAATTTTTTGTTGATTACCTAAGCCATTAGGTAATTAGTCTGTATATTTAGTAAATATTTTTTTCTTTATAAAGGAACATAAGTTGAGGTTTGTCTTTTATTTCTTTCCTCATTTACTGGGTTTTTGGGGAAATAGGATCATAGTTTGGCCACTATATAGACCCAGTTGGCGCCTATTTATTTGTCTACTATTTCCGGAATTATTGTAAGCTATCCACCCCCTAGCTGCCGTCTGAGCGACGTCGAGGGCCCGAAGGTTGACACCGGAACAACCGAAACTTGTGTAACCGTAGTAGACAACATTTTTAATTGTAGTTAATACTTTAATAATTTATTTTTTGTTTAAAAATTTTGGTGGAATCACCAAGTTCATTTCTTAGGTTACACTTGGGTTATTTGTAAAAAGACCATACCATATGTGGAAAAATGCCCTAGAAGACATTCGTGAACATAAAAAAAAATTATCATGCCCAGGTTATTTTTAGGTCTAATGACTTTATGAAATTTATGAAAGGACAGTAAGCTTTACTTGACATAATTATAAATTCGGAGAAAGAAAAGCAAATTCAGGCCAATAGGCAAAATTTGATCCCTATAATTAAAGCAATCATTGTTTGTGGTCATCAAGAAATGCCTTTACGAGCCCATCGAGATAACGGACCAGTAAACATCAAACTGAAAGATGACAAAATTAATCAGGGCAATTTCAGAGCCGTTCTAGCATATAGAGCCAGAGCCGATGGAAACCTGAAACAAATGTTACGAGGAGAAGGACAACGTAACAAATATATAAGTCCAGGAATTCAAAATGATATTGCAGCCTCCGGTAAAGCCATAATTGATGATATTGTCTGTAGAATAAATAAAGCTAAGGCGTTTTCAATACTAGCTGACGAAACTGCTGATATTTCTATTTCTATTGGAGTGAAGTACTATGACTGTATAGAAAAAGTTATTCGTGTAGACTTTTTAAAATTTAACTGGCCAGGGGTTAGCAACTACTATTGTTTCAAAACTAAAAATCCTTGACATCGATATGCAGTACCTAAGAGGCCAAGGTTACGACGGAGCATCCTAAATGTCTGGCTATTTAAATGGTGCTCAAGCTGTTATTGCACAAACGTACAAGATGGCACCATATGTTCATTGTATGGTTCATGTATTTAATTTAGTAGTTACAGATGCATGCGGCATACCCGCTATTAGAAATGATTTGGGTACAATTCAAGAGATAAGGAATTTTTTATTTCACCAAAAATAAGATCAGATAGATCAACTAGATACTAACGCTCAAGGGTTAAAACGACTTTGTCAAACAAGATGGATCGAGCGATTTCACGCTGCTGACAATTTTATAGAACTATTTAATCCCGTTATTAGAAGTTGGCCAGATAATTCGGTATCCCGAGCAGCATTTGCATTTATAAACACATTAACATCTGCATAATTTCTAGTTGCAATTATTATAGTGCAACATTTATTTTCTTATGGTCTACCTTTGAGTAAATCTTTACAAAGTAAAAATATAGACGTAATAGCAGCTCTTCATCAGGCATGCAATCTTACCACGGTATTGGAAAAGATGAGAGCTGCTGCTGATTTAGAATTTAAAAAACTTTTTCGAAAGGTCCAAAATCTAGCTAGCGATCATGACGTAGATATACAGCTACCACGACTGGTAAATAAACAATGTCATGGCGCAAATCCAAAAGTGAACGATCTGGAAGAATACTATAGAATAACCGTTTTCATGTTATTCTTCGATTCATTTTTAAGGACGTTAATGGAAAGATTTCAGGCTCATCGTAATTTGTTTAGCGGATTTTCTAGTCTACTGCCCCCTTCTCATGAGAAACTACAAACATGGACTGATGGTCTCGATAGTCTAATTACTTATTATGAGCAGGACGATATGCTGGAAGGAAAAACTGCACTTCAGGCGAAATTTCATTTATGGTATCAGACCATCGAGACTGATTTTGTTAAAAATAAAATTTGTTTGCCTTCAAATTCTGTAGAAGCCTTAACAAGATGCAATTGAATGCTCTTTCCCAATATTTCTAGACTACTACAATTGCTTGCGACATTACCTCTTTCAACTGAAACTTCGGAAATGTCATTTTATACCTTAAAGCGTCTTAAAACGTACCTTCATAATACAATTGGACAGATAGTTAATATTACATAAAAATATAATTTCTTACAAATTAAGTTATGTTTTTGTTTTTTTACAGAATCGGCTTAATGGATTAGCGGTTTTAAGTGTACATAGAGAACATGAAATAAATTTGCATTTTGTCCTGGATCACCTAGCTAGGCAAAAAGATCGGCGTATTTTATTATAAAAATTTACATAGCGTACATTTTAATAGCGTACATAACATTAAACACAGTTTGGGACAATTTATTTGTTTTTTAATGTTTTATATTAGGCCCCCTAGATGAAAATCGTAAATACGCCACTGTATTGCAGAATCAACGACAATATATTAGCCTAATTGGCTTTGACACATCAGCAATTTTTCGATAGCTTAGCTGTAGTGATTAGAGAGTTATTGACTTTATTAAAGATTGTGCCTGTCCTTAATTGTGGATGTTTAAGGGCAGCAGTGACTTTATAGCTTTCGGGTGTACTCGCCGACATTCGTATCCGTTCGAAGTTTTTTAATATTAAATATTTAATATAATCGTCATCTAAAACTTCTAAAATTGAATATTGAATATTATGTACTATAGACAACAAGAAAGATGAACTATAATTTAAAGTTATTAAAATGAGGTTAGAAATAAGTATAAGGATAAGAATTTTAATGTCAAAACTTCAGGTTTGCAATAAGTCTGATATTAGCATGGAATTTATTTAACTCTAATTACGATGTCACTATTAGTGGCTGACGTTATAGAAATTTGCAATATCTCTCCATTAACACAAAAATAATTAAAATCCGATTTTATTTAGGTACCTCTTTACTTTAAGGTTACTGGTTTATAAAACTAATTGCGAAATAAAAATTGAATATATTAATACAAGATAACACAGAACTAAAAACAGAACAAAATAGAAAAGAAAATAGTAATAGAGTAAGTAAAGAAGATGGGGGATGTAACCCAAACATACTGCGATGGTTGTATACTGCAATAGTGAGACCAATCATCACTTACCGGGCTATAGCCTGGAGTAACAGAACTAGTCTAGCTACTACGAGAGTTAATATCTCAAAAGTACAAGGACTAGCCTGTGTTTGCATTACTGGTGCAATGAGAACCTGTTCTACGGCCGCAATGGAGGTGATCTTAAACCTCACCCCTCTACATTTGATGATAGAGAATGTGGCAAAAAGGACACGATATAGAATGATCAGGAACGGAGTAATCAGACAAAAGTCTACTTGCTTCAGGACTAAAGATACCTGGGACATGCTTCAGGATGAAATGCTAAAGAAGTACAGTTTTGTGAGAAACTTCAAAACCACAGAGCTGGGCTGCAAGAAAGAATGGAGCCAAGAATCCATCGCGCTTGCAACCGAAAGACGTGCTATTCAGTGGTATACGGACGGTTCCAAAACCATAGAAGGAACTGGAATATGAGTGTATGGGCCGAGAACCAAGCACTCCGAAAGCTTGGGAAAATACCCGAGCATCTTCCAGGCGGAAATTCACGCCATCGAGGTGTATCCAGTTTAATATCGAGAGAAACTATCATAGACAAGAGATTATCATCATGTCCGATAGTCAAGCAGCCATCAAAGCGCTGAGCTCTTACGTAATCAGCTCAAAAATGGTCTGGAAATGCCGAGAACAATTGAATGATCTAGGCGAGAAAAATAGAGTTACTCTCACTTGGATTCCGGGACATAACGGGGTACAGGGTAACGAGATTGCAGATAGTCTTGCAAGAAAAGGGGCTCAAACACCCTTTGTAGGACCTGAGCCGTTCTGCGGCATCAGCAGTAACATATTATTAGGAGAGATTAAAAAAGAATTGGGCAGTAAAAGAACCGATAATTGGAACAATCTCTTGAGGCTGAGGCAAGCCAAGATACTTCTGGGTGAATATAACCAGAAAAGATCGGAAGCCTGCATCTGCCTCAGCAAGAACAGGCTACGAATTGTAACAGGGATCCTTAGCGGGCCTTGCCGACTAAAACACTGAGAGTAGTAGATGATAGTGAGTGCAGATTCTGTGAGGAGGAGGACGAAACTTCTATTCACATCCTCACTGAATGTGTAGCACTCCAGAATCCAAGGGCGCTATACCTAGGAGGATATCAAATAGAAGTGGGCAGAGACAACAGAGACGTGTAACTTAATAGGAAAATATGTTCGGTGGTCCATTTAAATTACATATATGACCCTCTTTTTCTTTTACATTGATCTTTACATATGTCTATCTCTCTCCAATAAAACTAACACCATTTTCAGAGGGCGCTGGTGTTGCTGGTTGCTGATTAAAAGTATTAAAACTGACAACTGACAATGTTATGAATGTTGTTATGAACATGTGCATTTTATTAAAATTAATTTAATTTGGGCCCCGTATATTTCGTTGAGTCTGATTTTGTTGTTTAATTAATTTTCTTTGGGGGGGAATGTTTATTTTTGCATATTATTTTTTGCATGAAGCAATTTCTGGAACCAAACTCGCGTTTTTGTACACATTTCTTTCTAGAGGTAAGTAATTTCCAATTTATTAAGAAAACCACTGTATAATGTGTGTGTTTAATAATATATTACACAATGACTATAATTATTTTAGGTGAATTGGAACATAGATCCATTGTTACAGCTACTTGTGTTCATTAAGTAGGTAGATGAATGTCTGGACAGCTTTAATGGCAGCACAAAGTTCCTATCTATTAGAAAAGTAAAATGTATGCTGAGTAAAAAATCTGCACATGTAGTATTGGCAAAGGACTTTTGAAATGATTAGAGATTGGCTATTTCTTACATACACCTACCTCTAATAGCCACTCTAAAGGAAAAAAAAATTGAATCACAAAAGGGCAGAATTTTAAATCAGGATGCATTGGAAAATAAATTTGGGGACATCAGGTCGGTTTTGGATTTTAGAGAGAGAGAGCAATCTCAAGAAAAGTTTAATTAATCCTGCAGAACAACCAGTAGTTTAAGTAGGATTTGCTATAACTTTATTAGAAGATTTCCTTGACAATAAATTGTAATATACCAATTGTTTCAAATGAAATTGAAAAAGAGAAATTAGATTTTTCATGGGTAAAATGTTATATTCATTCAAACATTGTAAGGTAATCTGTAATAAAGGGAATGTGGAAAATAGGTATACCCTGGTAGTGTAAGAGACAGGTAAGGGGCAATGACAAAAAAATTACAAAAATGTATTCATCTTTAAATAGTGTTTATTATTATTTATTATTTGGAAAAGGTCCACCTAGTAACCAAATTAGGAGACTAGGAAAACTTTTACATGACTGCGGACACAACAGGAATGCACACGCACAAGATACACAAACAAACGAAATAACAGGGGTAAGCCTTCAGCAATGTCCTGTTTAAATGATGATAGTATGTCATCCTTCATTCCCTTTTAGAAGGCATGGCAACTTACATGTGTGTTTATTTCGTTTCCATGGTTTCTATTAAAATAAACAGTCATAACATATCCATACCTTTTTGCCAGACTAATGTAAGCGACATTTGTTCAAATGGCACTTATGATAGTCTGGCAAAAAGGTATCGATATACTCTATACTTAATAAAATATTTGTTACATTAGTTTTTAAATATATTTTGAATATATAACAACTGTTACTTTCTTTGTAATTTGTCACAAAATGATAGGAGGTACTTTCTAAAGGAAGCAATTGTAGTTTGTTTTTCTGTACCTTACAAAAATATAATTTATAGAAAAAGAGTTTGGTGTATTATTTTTCCAAGTTTAAATATTTAATAATAAATAGAATTTTCAAGTTTTTTTTTAGTGAAATTTACAAGAGTAATAAAAACTATGTTCACTGCTTATATTAAACTGATTAAAACTTTCTTTATTAAAATTATTATTTAAATGATAAAAAAATTGATGTTATTGGAAGCTTTAATATTTTTTAATATACAGTGAAACAATAGTTTTTGTCTCTCCTGTAAATTTGTATAGAAAAACTATTTATTTCTGAATCCATGTTTGAATTTCCCGCCCTAAAGCATTTTTAATTTTCCCGCTATTTACTAGTGGCGCCATCATAGACTGGTTGTGGTTACAATCGCCCAAATAACTTTTACCGAACAAAAAAAATACATTGAGTTACACGTCTCGCGGGATTGTCTCTGAAGTGGGAGATTTACCTAACTTGAAGTCACTTCAAATCCTACAGTTTCTTGAGAAAATAGGATTGGAAGGGTCGTTATAGACATTGAGACATTTTCTTAGTGCATTGGCGATAGAAGGGGGCACAATAGATCTTTTAGGTCGCAGTGTATTAACACCCCATTTTCAACATAACATAACATAAGTAAAGAAGATCTAATTCAACAAAAATAAAATGCAATACAGGAATTGTTTTCCATCTTTATCAATGCAAATATCAAGTCTCTGTCTAGTTGAATTGACAGCAGCCTCTATTCAACCTTAGGAATGTGATCAATTACAGAAAAAAATGAAGTGATTGCCATCTGATTGGGAACGGTTGGAAAAATAACTAACTGTTCTTCGGATTTTAAATCTGGGGTATGGCCACATGAAATATTTTTAATAACATTCTATTTAACATTTGTCTGGCTTGAAATTTATATCTATTAATTATGTATTTTTCGCGGCATAAACCAACATGAACGTTTATGATAGATTATGTTATTTAGACCAATCAGACATGTCTAAATAAATTTTAAATTTAATTCTAATTTTATTTTTAGCTATTTTGGGGGCTGGTAGAGGGCTGAAAATATAATTTTAAAATTACATGCAGTTTTATAAGGAAACGCAGCTTTTAAATGCTATAGCAAATTAAAATTTTAACTTTCATTATTTCGGTCCATCCTACTGTATAATTAAAATTATTTTTAAATTGTAGCCTATTCTGATATACACCTCGCTGTGAAAACAAATTAAAAAATGAAATAGTTTTGGCTCTACAGACCGAGGCGCTACCGGTGGCCCACCCTGTATACTTACCTAGTAGATTTTTAAAAGAATTGTAAACTAGCGCATTGCATTTTTAAACATCAATTTAAACATTTTAAATACAAAGTGATGCTTTGTGCAACATTTAAAGCTTGAGCTGTGAAACGCTTTATAGTCAAAATTGTGCAACATCCAGAACATTTACTTATATTAACCTTCTGCAATGACATCATGTAGCATTAAATAAGTAAGTCAAAAATATAGTTAAATGTATTAGTACAAATTATGACAGGATGTTAATATTTTTGTGTGGTTATGTGCGAATGTTTTTTACACGCCTAGGTACGTATATTAGGTCATGTTAGTTTAGGTATACTCTATAAATTTGTTTCACGTTCTTTTTTAAATTAACTTAACGAATTGATAGTTAATATTTTTTTAAATAATTTTCAAGCATTTAAGCAACTTCATTTCCCTATAGTTAAGGTACGTTTTGCAAGTGGCGACTTTTGCGATAATCGCTGGATACTGATCTTACTGCTAAGTGGTATTTTTCAAAGAGGACGGTACTAGCGGTACTCGATTACATGTATTATATAACATTTTTAAAGAAAGCTTCTGGATGTCGTCTCTTATCATCGAGCTAAGAAAATTAAACTGGAAAGTCGAAAAATTCACAAAGCTTCTTGTGGCTGTATATTTTGTTACAACACCACTTAATGCATTGTCCAGAATTATTAAAGAAAGAACAGACAACTAATTATTTTTCTATTTCACTCTTCCTACAATACACACAGAGATGGGACTAATAGGAAAATGAAAGTAGACATTTGTCTACAAAATTAAAATTTTCTGAATTTATTTGTACCTGTCACGGGACATAGGGGACATAACATTTTCAACTTTAACAATTATTTCTTCGTTCTCAAGTGCTATCTGAATGGCAAAATGTTATAAGAGGTAAAGTTTATAATGGAGTAATAAACATTTTTGACTGTTTTAGTTCATTGGTATAATTTTGCTTATAAAATTTTCTTAACCAGGAGGAACTTAAGAAATAACTTATTTTTCTTCTTGCACTCATTTTCGTATATAGCAGTGATCGCAAAAGTCTCTGTTGCGAAACATACTTTAAATGTTGATAGGGTGCAATGTAAAAATATCATGCTCATGCGTTCTCCCTTCAAGGTCAATTTGTATGATATAGTTCTTTTCAGCTTTTTTGAGCCGTCACTGAAATAATACAAGAGTTTTTTCATTATACCATCTCTCTCAGTTACATTCTTATATGAGAATTTTATTCACAAGAGTTTGTTATTAATAAGTAAATTTACGTAATTATACCTTTTCTCACCAGTCTCACTGAGCTGTAACAGTTATAATGGAACGCTATAAAAAAAATAGTAACGATACATTCGCATGGTATTTTTTGACCGCTCATGCTTCTGAAAATGACGGTAAATTATTTTGAAAGCCCTGTACTTTGTTGTTAGGAGTACTCATGCTCCTGCGCACTTTCAGATTTGTTTCCAACATTCAACAGATGTTTACAGGAAAGGCGTTAGAGGTTAGATTAGATGTTTTATCATTTTTCATCTAGATATTGTTTTTACTTCCTTAATTATCAAAATAGTACAAAATAAATAGCGAAAAGATTAACCTAACTGTAGGGGGGGGGGGCGATATGATAAATGAAATGAATTTATGATAAACAAAACAGTATTTTTTTTCGTATTTTTTCAATATTAAAAATATTGCTTTTATCGGGTATTGAACCCACATCGCCAAGTTCAAAGTTGATAAAGTCAAGCTATGTGCCTCTCGAACGTTAATCTCATATCCAGATTGAAACCTAGATACTTCATACTGCGCTTGAGATCTACCCTCTCATATCCGACCTTGAGGTTGGTAATTATCGGAAAGTTCCTCCTGCGCAAAAATAAGAGACTGTTTCGGTCTTACCCGTATTTAGTCTCATTTTGTTTTCATCCAGATAGGGTATTAATGTTCTGTTAATAAGGATTTCCAGCCTTCTTTTGGCTATTTCCGCAGAATCTGAGATACAGGTGTCATCGGCGCAGTGAGTATACCATTCGGTGCCTGTTAAACAATTGCCATTTTTATTTATGTTTAAATGAGAACTAAGAATCCAAAATTAAAATGGTCTTGTACATATTTATTTATAGGTAAACTAATATCAGTAGCATCTATTAAAACATTAATTTCGATATTACTGCATACCTCAGTTCTTATTATTTTTATTTTAAAATTACATATCGGTAAAATTGAACCTGTTCAAGGTCTTTAGTGCGCATGAGTAAAACTACTCTTGTGACGTGCTGCGCGATATAGATATACTCGAGCGTTCCATTATAACTGTTATAGTTCAGTGACCAGACTTCGTTAGAGCTTGCGGTACGTGTTTTCTTGATTTACATTTGATTATCAGTGTCGTAGTTTCCTTTATTTTTTCATCATATTACTTATTAAGGAGGTCCTTTCGCCACCCCTTTTGCCACCAATGTTAAATAAAAAATATTAGATTATGACTAAAATTTATTTTTTTTCTAATAGTTGAAGTCCTTATTTATCTAATGTTGAACTTTTAACTATACCTTACCGTGCAAATTTTTGAGAATTTTTTTTTAAAAATGTGAGTATTTGTGCAGTGTCTTATGAGAAAATAAGACCTCAACAACAATTCTCGAATTATATTATTATTTATTGATTAGATGGAGTAGAAAAAAACTCAAAATTAATAGGGTTTTTGAAATATTTAGGTTTTGTTTTTTACAATAAAATATATAGGTTACCTTGGAATTTATTGAGAAATTAATATTAAAAAAAAATTTGAAGTAACCTAGTTGAAAATTTTTTGTGATTTTTTAATATTAATTTCTCAATAAATTCCACGGTAACCTATATATTTTATTGTAAAAAACAAAACCTAAATATTTCAAAAACCTTATTTTTAGTTTTTTCTACTCCATCTAATCAATAAATAATAGTAAAATTAATTATAATTCGAAAATTGTTGTTGAAGTCTTACTTTATCGTAAGACACTACAAACACACACATTTTTTAAAAAAAAATTCTCAAAAATTTGCACGGTAAGGTATAGTTAAAAGTTCACTATTAGATAAATAAGGACTTCTACTATTAGAAAAAAATTAATTTTAGTCATAATCTAATATTTTTTATTTAACATTGGTGGCGAAAGGACCTCCTTAAATGTCATTATATCTCATTAATGCATTTTCTGTATCTGTAACGTGTGGAGGGTGGGTTACTTCACGGCTCTTAGGCCTTACTAGACCCATTGTGCATCCTCCTAAGATAATAGGCACCTCCTAGCTCGTGAGCCAGTCTACAGATTTAATATAGTTGACAACGTCGCCAAGAGGTGCTTCTCTTATATCGGCCGGCATCTTCTAGAGAGTCTGGATTCTGACAGCCCCATGATATGGAGATGCTTCCGTAATTGGCAATGGCCAGTCAGAATGCCTGTGACCAGGCGCAGATTATGTCTAGTCAAGTATTTATTTGTTGCAGTCAGAATAACTTAAAATCTCCCTGACAACTCTGCAGTTTCTTGTTTCATACCATCTTTCCTTGAATTTCACAAGAAAATGTTCTTTAATGAGGTCGGTCACTACCGATTTTGTCAGGTCAATAGAAGGGCCAGGTCTAAAAAGTATTTGGTTGGCTGCTTTCTTGGCCAGTAAATCAGCAAGATGGTTACCTTTCGATGTGACGTTACCTTTGCGTCTTATCAAAAGTTAGATTTCCCTACTTGAAAGCAATTGTAAAGAAAATTCCTGGAAAAATACTAACTGCAAAAAATCAGCAGTTTGTATTAAATAGAGTATGGGGCAATGCTCTAGGAATAATAACTCCAACAGTATGGAAAAGATCATTCAGGACGATTTGGCACGTCTGGTAGCTCGTAATGAGATTACAAAGAGAACTGTTGTTGATTTGGGAGATAAATGTTCTTCCACTGAAGACTACTAATAACACTTATGTGTAATAATATTGTATTATGTTAAATATAAGAAAATAAGATGTGTGAATATAGATATTAAACATTTAAATATTCCATAACATTGCATATTAGAAGATATTTAGAAAGTATGAGGAACCCTACACGCCTTGATTTTTTGTGAGATTTGAACTGTACGGTCCATCGATTCACTCCAAGACTCAACGTGAATTGCTTGATCTGGCCTCTTTTGTCAAATGTGAAGGTAGAAGGGTGAAATGAGCTGAACAGTGCGTGAAGGAGCCTCATAATGATGGCCCTACACACTCCGATATGAACTGCAGGCTAAAATGCATAGTTCTGATCTAAATACCAGATTTAATTAGCTCTGTTTACTCTTCATCTTCACGTTAGACAAAAGAGGACAAAAAAGAAGAGGCCAGATTAGAATTAGATCGCGCACTTAAAATTAAGTTATGGACTGAATCGAGGGACTGTATAGTTCAAATCTCACAAAAATTATAGCGTGTAGGGCCTCCTTTACCCATTAAACCAAGTGGCAAACAGAATGAAATGCAATAAATAAAAAATTCTTTGTAACCCAAGAGGAGGGAATTAAATTTACAGTAATCGCCAACTACGATGTAGAAGACAATTTGGAACTAATTGCTTCTTTAAGGTCTTACTATATTATCAAGGTCCTACACAATATAGTCCCAGTTGTACATCTTAAGTTCAGGGGTGGTTTAACTCGCAACAGTATGTCATTGATGTAACGCTACTGCCTGCTTATTTCATATGAACGTGTGACGTATAGCTCAAAAACGCTGAAATCGATTATAGAAAGCTTTTGATTTTTTGCAAAAGTAACTT
The DNA here is from genome assembly GCA_927349885.1 of Psylliodes chrysocephalus. Lineage (NCBI taxonomy): Eukaryota > Metazoa > Arthropoda > Insecta > Coleoptera > Chrysomelidae > Psylliodes > Psylliodes chrysocephalus. The sequence continues at coordinate 50,325,755 of OV651820.1, read as the reverse complement.
TGGACAGGTAATTCCTTACCAAAATACTATAATAAATTATTTAGAAAGTCAGTCTTGAAACAGATATTCATTTGAATTTGTAGTATTCTCTATATCGTTATCTCGTAATAAAGTAAATATTTCAATAAAGTTATTCTAGGATTTCAAGTTATATTACAAATAAATCAAAGAAAATTAGGTGATCTGTGTCGTGTTTTAAGAAATTCGCAATGCATTTAGGTATTATAAAAATGTAATGACGTCAATTTGGTTGTCTTGTCTATATAATTTTACGTACTAGAATAATAATAATGATATACCTTAACCAAAAATATTGCCGCTCTGGTGTTTGAACCAGATGCCCAACATTCATTTACTACAATATTATGTCTCATCTTAAAGATTGTAATTAGTAATATAGCACTTGCGAGATGCTGTTATGCTGCAGGAAATAGCCTACGGTATTCCCCAGCAGTTTCTCATCCAAGTACTAACTGTAGAAGTGACTTCTTGATACAGTCAGATCATCAGATTATGCCTATTATTCTTAATGAGTTTCTTGATATTATTAATCAACTGGGAATTAAAAATTTCGTTCTTATTCAAACCTCTAAAACATGATTTTGAGTATTTTTTAATCTAAAACATACCATCCATCGACTACCCTGCATTTTTAAACTCAATAGTTGGGTTAGATAAAAATTCCGTTAATTTCGTGCATGTTTTATAATAAAACTTCTATGCTTGATGCTCTTCTTAGTAATGACTTCTGCGAGGAATTCTGTTGTATTGAACTTTTCTGTATTACTTTTCCATTGGCCAAATCAGCCAAAACCAACTTAGTAATTTTCATCATTTACATCTCTACTCAGTCAGGTCAGGCATTTTTTTATACAAAAATAAAGAAAGAAATTTTAGAATAAATTCCCGATGAATATCAAGGGGTACAAGTAAACCATTAAAAAATGGAAAAAATCTGCTCTGGGTGAGAATCTTACCCTCGATCATTTATACCGAATTTTATTTGATAACGTACAGTATGACAGAAATAGCTGAAGTCACCAAGGTCACAAGAGCAGTAAATACAAGAGCGGATCTCAGTTCGTTCTGTTTTTTTGAGTACATTAGACTCCAAGTTGTGCATTTTGAAACGTTGGCAAATATAATTGCCATGAATAATCGCATTCTAAGTGCACAAGCTCCGCGAAATTATATATTTTGTTTTTGACATCTAACGCAGAAAAAGGCAGATGGAAATATGCCTCTTATAGGATGTTATGAAGAGACGAGTAGCTGCGTTGACATGCAGTGCAAATGCAACAATTTAAAACTGCTTGTTTTACTAGAGTTCCCGGTATTAAATAAACTTACGTTTCTTCTGTCATGCGTGCCTTTTTCGACCATACCGGTCATGCTCTAATCCCTTGAGTCCCTCTTTGGGACGTTATCGTGACATTTGTCTACCAAAGGGAGGAAAAACAGAAAGAACTTCTGTTATAAAACATAAAATTGTTTTGGAGTGAGGGTAGCCATATGTGAGTAGTAGGGATTAAGTGTAAGGGTTAAAGAAAAGGTCCTTTATTTCTCACAAGTCAATTTAATTGGCGACCGGTTTCGAAGCTGTCACTTCATCATCAGGCACACCTAAATGGAATGTCAAGGAGTCAGTTGTAATAAAAAACAATTATAAAAGCATGAACGGACTTTAACATATACAAAATAACAGAAAAAACAGAAAAAACACAAAAGAAGTTAAACAATAACCTTGACTCACCTTGACTATTTCCATAAAGGAAGCGCTACTAAAAGTTTAACAAAACGAGTTAAAAAAGTCATATGTAATACAATAGTATTTTTTAAAAATATTGTAGGTTAGGTTAAACCGCGAGATGTCTGTTTGAATAAATTAATTAAAACACATGTAAGACTATTATTAACTAAACAACACAAAATAGTTTTTACAAGCACAAACAGTTTAAACATTTTTAAGGATATAACGTCAATTAATAAAAGTAAAAAGTAAAAATTATCAGACTCTCAAGACATCTATCTAGATTTTTTAACGAATCAATGTAGTAAACTGTAAATTTTAAATTTAGCGGATAAATAGTGTACTAACAAAGGTGTTATTTACTGAAAGTGAGTATAGGGGACGGTGACAAAATTTATTGAAAGTAAAAATATTAAACTGGGAAATGAGAAAGCAAAAAATACTAACAAGAAAATTAGAACACTGAACAAGAAAATATGAAAATTCATATGTAAAGGGAAATTTGAAGCAGATAATCAAAAGAAAAATTACTGTTACAGGAAACGGAAACTAAGTTGACAAGTACGAATGTCAAAAAAAGGGGGAAGGTCAAATTTTGGCGTATGACAACCACGTGGGAGAATTTGAATAAACTAATAAAACATTTAATAAGATGCGAGTGGGCAAAAAATTAATGGAAACAGAGAAGAGAATCTAAATTGGGAGAGTTAATTAATTTGTGGTAAGTAACTGATTGAAGATCAAATGAGTGGGGGTATAAGTCTGAAATTAATTTAAATAAGCGCAGAGAACGTTGGGGTACTAATAAATTGAATTTGTGCATTCAGAGAGCAGGAGGGGCCAGATTTAATATTTTTTAAAATTTCCAGGTTCTCAAAGTTATTCAGAAGGAATTTATTAGAAGTCATATGCAAAATGTCGAAGCCAATTCTAGAATCAAAATCGTGACCAGTGTCTAACAAATGAGCAGCAAAGTGAGAAAAACCAGTAGTGTTAGTGTTAAGACAGCGTGTGTGCTCTTTCAGGCGTATTTTAAAATTACGAAAGGTCCTTCCCACATATGAGCATAGACAGTTCAAACAAGTTAGTTTGTAAACACCAGACTGATCCATAGGATCAATCTTATCCTTATTCCTAACAAATAGGCTACTGATCGAGTTGGACGTTCTAAAGCTAATTCTGAAGGAATCTTTGAACAAGTTGGCTATACGATATGAGAATTTTCCAATAAAAGTAAGTGAAACATTTTTTAAGTAACTCAACTTCTAAAAAAAAGGTATTAAGTTCAATCCTTTAATTAAAAACAATAATTCTTATAAAAACAATTTAGAACTATTAGCGGTTGAAACAGAATCAATTTTACAAAACTTTGATTTAGCTAATAAAGACTTGCTTAGAAATGATGTAATCAATTTGCTTAAAAAAGAAAAAGAAAATATTAATTTGCCTAACAATACTTTGACCTCAGGTTCTTACAATGATAAATTAATTAAAAGCATCCCTATAAAAATCAAAAACAACGATTTAATATTAACCAAAGCTGACAAAGGTAATTGTCTCATTGTAATGAACAGATTTGATTATCTTTCTAAAGTTTACAACTTCTTAAATACTAACGATTTTACAACTATCAATAACCCACTAAATAAATTTAACACTAAATTTAAGAACGTTCTTAAGAATAGTAAGTGTTTGATAACTCCTACTCTTTTCAATAAATTCAAACCTGATCATAAACTTATTCCTCGATTATACGGTCTCTTAAAAATACATAAGTCGGATGTTTATGATGAAATGCCAATAAGACCTGTGGTGTCCTTCGTCAATTCCCCAACATATTACACTTCAAAATGGCTTAATGATATTCTTAAAGAACACTACAAGGATTATTTTGTTCATACAGTAAAGAACAGTGTACAATTGATAGAAAAAATCAAAGATGTTCATGTCACTGACACAGATTACTTAGTTTCGTTAGATGTATCAAATCTTTTTACTAATGTACCTATCCCAGAGGTTTAAGAATACATCAAATCTTACTTGTCTTTATCTACCTTACCAGATGTAGAACTGTTGGAACTTATGAACTTATTAACAATTAGTCTTGAACAAACTTCTTCCTCTTTAATAATGAAATTTTTACACAGACAACAGGATTAGCTATGGGTTCGCCTTTATCTCCTATACTTGCAGACATCTTTATGCATAATTTTGAGAATAACAATATATTAAACAACAATCCTTTTTGCTCAGCTATTAAATTCTATCATAGATATGTTGATGACATACTGATACTATGGACTGGTGATCTGGATAAGTTAAATAACTTCCTAAATTATATAAACACCATACATAGTAACATCAAATTTACATTAGAGATAGAAAACAACAAATCTATCAACTTCCTTGATTTAACTATATCCCATTGTACAGATCTTAAGTTGGAATTTAACATATTTAGAAAACCTACTCACACAGGGGTTGTTATTGATAATTTATCTAATCACCCAGTTACACATAAGTTAGCAGCTTTTAATTGTTACTTGGAACGTCTTCTGAAAGTACCACTATCAGTAGATAACTTTAATAAAGAACTCAATGTTATCAAACAAATTGCTAATAGTCACAATTATGATCAGAACTTAATAGATAAAATGCTTCATAGAAAACAGAATAAACGTAATCAGAACAATAGTTACATAATTGACCCCCCTTCCCAATATTGAAGCAGATAATCGTAAGTATGTTTCACTTACTTTTATTGGAAAATTCTCATATCGTATAGCCAACTTGTTCAAAGATTCCTTCAGAATTAGCTTTAGAACGTCCAACTCGATCAGTAGCCTATTTGTTAGGAATAAGGATAAGATTGATCCTATGGATCAGTCTGGTGTTTACAAACTAACTTGTTTGAACTGTCCATGCTCATATGTGGGAAGGACCTTTCGTAATTTTAAAATACGCCTGAAAGAGCACACACGCTGTCTTAACACTAACACTACTGGTTTTTCTCACTTTGCTGCTCATTTGTTAGACACTGGTCACGATTTTGATTCTAGCATTGGCTTCGACATTTTGCATATGACTTCTAATAAATTCCTTCTGAATAACTTTGAGAACCTGGAAATTTTAAAAAATATTAAATCTGGCCCTCCTGCTCTCTGAATGCACAAATTCAATTTATTAGTACCCCAACGTTCTCTGCGCTTATTTAAATTAATTTCAGACTTATACCCCCACTCATTTGATCTTCAATCAGTTACTTACCACAAATTAATTAACTCTCCCAATTTAGATTCTCTTCTCTGTTTCCATTAATTTTTTGCCCACTCGCATCTTATTAAATGTTTTATTAGTTTATTCAAATTCTCCCACGTGGTTGTCATACGCCAAAATTTGACCTTCCCCCTTTTTTTGACATTCGTACTTGTCAACTTAGTTTCCGTTTCCTGTAACAGTAATTTTTTTTTGATTATCTGCTTCAAATTTCCCTTTACATATGAATTTTCATATTTTCTTGTTCAGTGTTCTAATTTTCTTGTTAGTATTTTTTGCTTTCTCATTTCCCAGTTTAATATTTTTACTTTTAATAAATTTTGTCACCGCCCCCTATACTCACTTTCAGTAAATAACACCTTTGTTAGTACACTATTTATCCGCTAAATTTAAAATTTACAGTTTACTACATTGATTCGTTAAAAAATCTAGATAGATATCTTGAGAGTCTGATAATTTTTACTTTTTACTTTTATTAATTGACGTTATATCCTTAAAAATGTTTAAACTGTTTGTGCTTGTAAAAACTATTTTGTGTTGTTTAGTTAATAATAGTATTACATGTGTTTTAATTAATTTATTCAAACAGACATCTCGCGGTTTAACCTAACCTACAATATTTTTAAAAAATACTATTGTATTACATATGACTTTTTTAACTCGTTTTGTTAAACTTTTAGTAGCGCTTCCTTTATGGAAATAGTCAAGGTGAGTCAAGGTTATTGTTCAACTTCTTTTGTGTTTTTTCTGTTATTTTGTATATGTTAAAGTCCGTTCATGCTTTTATAATTGTTTTTTATTACAACTGACTCCTTGACATTCCATTTAGGTGTGCCTGATGATGAAGTGACAGCTTCGAAACCGGTCGCCAATTAAATTGACTTGTGAGAAATAAAGGACCTTTTCTTTAACCCTTACACTTAATAAAATTGTTACTGATGATGCCTGGCCAATTCGTCAACCAGCTCAAAGATTGCCAAAGGTAAAGAGAAAGGAGAAGTTAAAAGGAATGTTCGGAAAATTCAGTAATACAGGGTGATAGAACCTTCTACTAGTGTTCTACCAGTATGGAAATAAGTTCTGTGTGGATTACCGTCAGTTGAACAATTTTACCAAAAAAGATAGTTATAATCTCCCTCGAATCGCCAATATCTTGGATACATTGGCCGGAAGTAAACTATTATCAACTTTAGAATTAATGTCTAGATATTGGCATGTGAAAATGGACCCAGTAGATAATTAAAAGACAGCTTTTATCACCTGATCTGGATTGTGACAATTTAATGTCATGCCATTTTGATTACGTAATACCCTTGTTATATTTGAAAGACATGGAAAATGTGTTGAGAGGGTTATCTTGAAAATCGGACCTGTTGTATTTAGACGATATTATAGTCTTGGGGAAGACATATGACAAACATTTATAGAGCCTAAAAGATGTTTTAAGACTCCAAGATCTCCAACTGATCCTAAACCCCAAGAAATGTCAGCTATGACCTGAGTCATGTAGTTAACAACGATGACGCGGCTGTAGATAAGAAAAAAGTCGCTTCTATCAAACAGTGGCCAAACATCAAGTACAAAGTGTTCTTTGACTTTCTACGTACTATCTACAGAAGGAGGTGAGCAGATATTGTTAAACAATTGACGCAACTTACAAAAGAAGCAAAAGAGTTCTACTAGAATGAAGACTATCACTGCCTTCAAAATTTTCAAGGCTACACATTGCCATAAATGTGGGTATTGGTAATGTGAGAATTGGCAGTTATAAGGTGCGCAGAATCTTCTGTCCATAAGAAAAACAACTTTAGGAGTAAGCCAAAGAACTCGAAAATAATTATGGTTTTGAAAGCAGAAGACAGTTGGTCATTCTGAAAACTAGAGGAGTTGAAGTACTTCGTTAGCTACACGACAATCCATCAGAAGTTCGTTAAATTTTTTCTTGGATGTAAAGGACTGGTATAATAAATGTAAACCTGTGCTATGAGTAATGAACCTCAATGGAAAAGAAAGGCTCCCATGAAACATACAACATCGGTATTCTCCGGAATTCAGAGGATCGCCTAAGATATTTCTGGATAACTCTCCATAACCAAAAATGGTAATAAATACGTGATGGTGGTATGGATTATTTTACAAAGTGGGTAGAAGTCTATGCTATTCCAAATCAAGAGGGTGCAACTGTTGCACACGTAGGCCAAAGTGGAAATTTTTTAGAAAGCTGTGACAGACTGGGCATAAATAAAACTAGAACTACCACGTTACACCTACAGTCGAATGGAGTAGTAAAGCGAATGAATAAGACCAATGGCAAATAAATACCTGCCAAAAGTGGTTTTCAACCATTAGTATCTTTCACTGTTCGTAATGGCCTATAGACTCGCTGTCAATGAATCAACAGGCCAAACACCACCTATTCGAGAGTGAGATGAGACTACCGTGCGACCTCAAGTTTAAATACCGACCTGAAGGAGATATAGCAGGTTAAGATTACGTGGTACAGTTACAAAGAAAAATCGATCATAAGCATGAGTCGGTTAGCCCGCATCTTTAAATTGCCAGCGACATGTAAAAAAAATTTACAATATTCAAGCCACAGAAGGATGTTTCAAAGAAGGTGACACAGTCTGACTACATAACCCAAAAACAAAAAGGGGTTATTTTCCGAAACTTAGGTCTTGGGAATGTCCGCACCTTATCAAGAAAAAAATTAATGATATAATTTACCATATAAACAAGAAGATGGTAAACCGAAGGTTGTGTTACAAAACAAAACTCTAAGAATTATTTGACCTTGTCTTTGAAGAAGTTTTGGGTTTATATGGAGGTACCGTAAAAGTAACATTATGGTGAGCAACAACAAGATCTGCTTACGCTTTAAAAAATATTACTCGCTGTTCCAAAGAACTTACGCCAGTATCAACGACGTGTGAGAACTGCCATCTGTTATCAGAATACTTTTCAAGATCTTTCCATTTATCATGATATATAGGAAGCATTAATTAATTTGAGGGAGCACGTACTTGAGTCCAATATACAGAATCTAGCCATGCCAAAGATAGAGTGTAACTAACTGGATTGGAGGATCATTTTAAATACGGTGGAAGTAATCTTACAAGATACTGAAGTGCAAATACTGGTCTGCAGCTATTCGCCCTGTGTTCAGGTTACAGCGAAGACCTGTTTGTTACTTTGATGTAACTGGAAATTAGAGATACATCCATTCAGTTTCAGAAGGAATTATCTCTTAAACAAAAGGCAATGTCGTGCGAGCCTTTTTTGACCAGTTCGGTCATGCTTTTATTCTTTAAGTCCATCTCTGCCTTATTTTGGGCCTCTTAATTCTCCACTTGTCCGATTAACTAAAATTATTCAATTTAACAAGTCATCTCTAAAAACACCTATTGATCCGCCTCTCCTACGTTGCCGTCAGCTGATAGAGACACACATACTACTACGAGAAATATCAGAAAGATTTAGCTCAAGTGTCGATTCGTAAAGCTATCGAGAAACTAAAGGCAGTTCTGGAGTTGTTTAGAACGTAACATTTTTGTATATAAATAGAATCCTTGCCGTTAGTTAGATAGTTGACAAGAAAGAATTTGTTATATATAGATAAATTGTTTGAAATATAGTGTTGAAATAAGTATTTGAGATAATTGACTGTTAAGTTGTAAGTAAATTATTGAATATAAGTATACAAATAAGGGCCAGTCTTTTCTAAGCAAAGTTGATAGTAACTACTTGCTAATTAAACTATAGGGCTATTATTTGTTAATTTGTCAAGTAAACCTACATGAAACTTTACTCATAGGTGAAAAAATCGACCCAAAATTAAATAAATAAATAAACTATTTAAAATAAATAAACGTTACACTACAGTAACTACTAGATATGATAATTGTTGGTTTATAATTTATATACGTTTTTTATTTACTCATAAAGTATAATTTTTATAATAACGACAACAAAAACGACCAAACAACCAAGAGTTTAGGGTGGATTTAATGACGTCACTACACTTCTATTTTAAGATTACTTTAAATTAAAATAGAAATACATTTATTTATTATATGTATATATCCATATACATTGTGAAATTTAAGAAATTGTCAATATCAACATATACCTTGTGAATTCGGAGAAGGAGCTCTTAATGAGGCGACGCTTGGTTGTCTGCTGGGACCTCGGCTGGTTCTAGATCCCTTTCGCTCATGGACATGTTTATTTTCCTTTAAGAGTGATACGTTCATCAATCGTGGATTTGGTGTATTGAAAATGCTTCTGTTTTCTCTCCATCTTGCTCTAAAATTATTAAAATTTTTAAAGAATATTTATATACAGAAGGAAATTGGGTTTTCTAAATTAATTTTGTTTTATTAAGGTTCTTTTTGAGTGGCCCTGTTCCTTCAATTTTTTTATGGTGAGCTGTATTCATTTGTAGCATTTTTGTCTCGTGCAAAAAACATGTATCTCTTATCGTATTTGAGTAAAAAAAAAATTATGGACTGATGGTTAGTGACTTAAAATTTACCAAAAATGTAAGTTGGCGGTTATAACTAACATAATCCGAACACTGTCGCTTTTAACGATATTACAAAAAAACAAAAAAAAACATCAATAGGCTTAGGTATCGATTGAAAAATAACTTAGAGACTTCAAATTTTCAAGAAAATTAAGTTGGCGGTTGTCATCGTTATTTTGATAATTTTGGCAGACATGGAGTAGAACTGTAAAAATTGTCGATACTACTCGTTTTATGTATTGTATTTTTTTATTTCTCTTTTAAGTTCTTTTAAAAGAGTTATTTCAAACATTTTGTGGCTGGTAGAGAGTACACATTTAATGAACAAACTAAAAAGTGCTTGGTTTCTGTAATGGCAACTGTCGTGAGAGTGTTCCGGTATACCATGAAACTGGTCAACTGAAACCGAACAGAAATAATGCTGGACGACCTCGTCAAGCCAGAGTTGCAGAGAAGGGAATACTTGAAATAGTTGAAAATAATCCTAAACTAGGAATTCAAAAAGAACATCGAACAGAATAATTAGAGAACAACTTATTGATCTCTTTCACATTCAAAGTATCCAGAACTCCTACCTCCTAACTGTGAGTCTCGTTTCCATTTTATACAAGAACGCATATGAAAATCCACACGCTATTAAAGAGAAACATTTTCAACGAGAGTTTAAAATTATTATATGGGTGGGTATTATTGACACCTACTTGATTGGTCCATTTAGATTTCCAGATTGTCTTTAACGGTGACAGTTACTTGCATTTTCTACGCCAAGATTTGCCTAAAGTTTCAGAAGACTTATCACTCAATTTACGCCGTAATAGATTTTTCATCCACGATGGTGCATCACCTCATTTTTCCCGCAGTGTGAAATAATATTTAAACGAGCAATACCATGGAATATGGATTGGCAGAGGTCGGCATGCTCTTATTCAGTGGCCACCCCGATCACCGGACTGTAATCCTTGTGATTATTTGGTCACTTGAAAATTTAAAGTTTATGAAGTTCCTATCGACAACATTGAACAAATGTGGGGTGGGATTTAAAATGTTGTGAACTTTATGCAAAATGATCTAGGCATTTTGAGAAGGGTAGACTTTAATTTCTTGCGCCGAATTGAACGGTCAAAATTGTGCCATTTGTATACTTCACTGGACGTCCATTGGACGTCAGAAGTCCAGAAAAAACTCATCTTTGGACGTCCAGATATCCAAAAGTGTATATCGAATGGACGTCCAATGGAACTATTTGTGCTGTCTGGGCAGTGCCTCGTGCGACTACCATTCGTATAAACAAAATGCCATGCACGAGGCATTCGGTTTGGCCTCGGCTTGCCTCATACGCGTACGTGCTCATATCTGTACCCGCCTTTACATAATATGTACGCAGACGTGTACGTAAAGGATATTTGATTACGCATGTGTAGCTGTCAATTTTACGTATACATTTACGTTCATAGCATCACTTCAACTCTTTACTATTTATATTTATATTGAAAACGGTCATAACGAAAATAACATAATTCAAAATGTCATCATAACTGTTTAATTAGGATAAAGCTTTATAATTCTGAAAGAAAATCAAAAATAATTTCCTGAACCTTAAAGGGTGAAAACAAACCGCTCCAGGTGTGATTAGAATCCACGATTCCATAGGTGGGGGTTCAGAAAATTACTCTTCGAATTTATTTCAGCATTTTAAATTGTTTTCCATTAAATGTATTAACCGACTTCCAAAAGGGAAGAGGTTCACAATTCGTCGGAATAATTTTTAATTTTTTTTTTAATTTTTTTTTTATGTATGTTCAGCGATAATTATTTACCACGTTGTCCGATTTTTTAAAAATCTTTTTTTGGTTGAAAGTGGGTACTTCAGTGGTAGTCTCATAAATTTGGCCAAGATTTAGTTACATATTGTATTATAACTACTTACCTGCTAAATAATCGTAGAACAACGCAAATTGTGATGAACATAAGAAACATGGCTACCAGAATACCAATCATGGCAGGATCTAAATATTTTTCGGGTGTGTATTTTGTCTGGACCACTAGAAAAAAAAAGAAAATTTTATAATAGGAGTAAGAATTATTGACATAATATGTAACTCTTCTATTTTTAATAAATTTTTTGTTTGACTATATTTGAGATAATCACATGGAATGGGTATGTATATAACTGAGGGCTAAACAACTGTAAAACTGTATACTAGTACATATTGTGCCGCAAATAGTACAATAATGGTACACAAATAAAACACATAGTACGTAAGTAGTATAGAGTACTGATATATAGTACACGAATTTTACATAAATAGTACACAAATTGTACATAAATAGTAAACGGATAGATGAAAATTAGGTTAAAAAGCTAAAAAAGTCCCCGCTATTAAAATTAAGTCGATAACCTAATAAAAAACACAAATAGTGCAGAAAATACACAAATAGTTCACATAGTACAGATTTCTTTTGCACCATAGTACCCCACGGGTTCAGTAAACCTCATGATTAGTTCTGTAAATTTTATTATATAAAACTTAACGATTAATTACATAAAACGATCCTCACTCTCGTTTGGCTTATCAACCCTCTATCACATTTTCTTTTTTTTTTTTTTCAATAATAATCACTATTTTTATAACAACAATACATAACTATTTTCACCACCCTTCATATGGAAATTGCAGCTTCGCACATATATTTTGCTTCTTATTTGATACTCCTGCCTTAACTTTAACTGAATCCCCTTTTTTCAATCTCACTCGTTTCCTGATTCTCTCATTCAACCTTTCTTTGTATATTTCTGCATTCCTCTTTTCCTTAAACACATTTCATATGATTTTGTATCGCTGCTTTCCCATTTACGCTCCGGAAGAACACCTTTCATCACGAATATAGGGTTTTCCTCAGTTACTGTATTTCGCACAATATTTAAAACCTTTCAACATCACCTAACTGCCTTTCCCATTGAGTGTGATCACCTTCTACTGATATCCTTAAAAACTTCATAACCTCCCTAATATACCTTTCTGCTGGATTTGCTGCTGTATGTCTTATGCTGATAACTCTACACTCAATTTCCTTTTTCTTGCAAACATTTTCGAATCTTTTTTTCTTAAAATTATCCATGATGATATATTCTGGAACACCTAATTCATCAAAATACCTACTCAAGTTCTCCATCACTATACGACAATTAGTACTCTTTGTCGGATATAACCTAACAAATTTTCAAAATATATCTAAAACTATTAAAATGTTTGACTTTCCATCTTCACTTTTAATCAAATTGCTAATAAATACGATTGCCAATATTTCCAGACATCTATTTGAACTTACTGTTTTTACCATATACTGATTTTTCTGATTCTTCTCCTTTCCTAATTGACGAACCTCACAAATTCTAGAAACTTCCTTTGCAATTTTTCCAACATTTTTGCCAATATAATTTTCTCTAAATATTAACCACAACATACGAGAACCTATATAACCATTTTCTAGATGTAATCGTGTCATTACCCTTTTACTACATCAGGATTTAACATCAGGTCGTTACTACAAATAATTTCTTCCCTTTCTTCCTTTTTAATAAACACCTCACCATCCAAAATTGCTCTGATTTTCTCTTCCTGTGACAACTCCTTCTGATCCTTTTTTATTTCCTCAAAAGAAAACAAACCTTCTACCTCCTTCATAATATTTACCCCAATTTTATATTATCCTTTTTCTCTTACAATTTCCACTATCTTTTGTTAAAGCATCACTTACAAAATTTATTTTCCCAGGGATATACCTAATTTCAAAATGTTCTCCATAATTTGATGAACTCCCTAGGATGTTCATACCTAACAATATCTACTTTTAATTTTTCTACACGTTCCCTAAAAAATGTTCCTCTGTCTTTGATCATGAATATCATCCTGTATTCTACTTCTTTCCTCTACTCCTGTCACTTGTACATTATTTACTCTTATATTATGTTCACTATTATTATTTCTTTGTTGATTTCTGTCTGTGAATACACCTTCACACGCTGAAACAGAAAGATGGGGTTTTTGTATTTTAAAAATTAAAAAACAAATGTTTTTAAAATGTTTGTGATCGTTCCCAAGTTTTATTAAATTTTGATTGCACCCGAAGATGGAAAAAATGTTTCCGAAACATATGTAATGATGTGCTAAAATAAAAACATTACCGAATAAACCTTGGAAATTTTTATTTATATAAGATTATTAATTATACACCAATTATAAATTTTGTTTCTATCGGGTTGCAGTAACTATATTAGGGTTACAATACATTAAAAGTACATTGCATGCGAGCTTAAAGAGCCTAAATTTGCAACTTATTAACGTAGATAGGATGTTTTTTGTGCTAGCTGGGTTGTTGTTTTCTTTGTAATTACAAAGAAAATGTGAGGATCTTCATAAAACGATCATCACCCTCATTCGGCTTATCCCCCTCTCTCAATCCCTTTCTTTTCTTTTTCAATAATAATCACAATTTCATAACAACTCTTTTTTTTTTTATATAAAACAAATTCAATTACTACCAATTTACACATTTACGTATAGTGGGCTATATCTTTCCTGATACTCGTGAGCCAATCAAGAAACTATAAACCATAAAATACTTTCAAAGCCTTCGAATACTTTTTCAGAAAGAATAGGCAGTATTAGCAGACTGAACATTAATTCTTAAACTTTATGACAGAAAATTAACGAGTTCTCGGAGCATAAATGAAAAACCTTTTTTTAAAGACAAAAACCAGTGATTAAAAAGTATATGGTGGATGAATGGTGATGAACGAACAGAAAGTCAATATATCTTTGATTAATCCCTTTGATCAAAGTGGGATACGAATAGCGGAGAGCTGAACTAAAAAAGGGCGACATGACAAAATGTTGATGATCCCTGCCAAGATATGGGGTGCTGAGAAAAATTATTGCTTTGAAATTTTATTATTAAAAACACGTATATCTATCTTGTTTTTCTACACCAAAACATTTTTAATTAGGTCGATGTTATTGAATATTAATTTTCCGAAGGAGGTGCCAAAATAAAAGAAATTATTAACAGCTCAGTTTTCGAAAAAAAAAATGTTTTACAGTAACAGAGCTCCTGACAAAATGATTGGAAATTATTTTCAAGTTTCTAAGATGGCTCCTTGAAGGACGTAACATCGATGACTAACGAACATGTAATAAAAATATTTAAGAAGAATACATACCTTGCCTTAGTTTTTAAACGAACGCTGTACCTATATTTTTTAAGGGATTTAAAGGAAATTTTGAAGACACGTTTGAGGTTTAAATGGACCTGCATTTTTTTTGTTTCGCCAACGCAAGATGGCTCTACAAGCAATACGTTCATATTTTATGAATATAGAAAACTATTACCCTCTCTACCAAAGAATACCTACCCCAAGAAGCGAAACTGAATGAGTTGTCGTATGTACCAAAGCATGGGAACTTAACACACTGGGAAACGTTTGAAAATTAATCAATTTTTGTCGTTTGGTTTATAAGAATTAAACACATACTACAGTAACAATGACAGAAAATTCTTACTATGTTCATTGTGTAAAATAGATTATTTTAATAACAAAATAAGTACTGTAGGTACAATAATGACAGTCACTACACAATAGGATAAGCTGATGACCTGGTCATTCTGCAAATAATAAATTTTGATAACAATTATGAAAAAGTGATGCAAGGACCATTCACTGTCTATCAATCCCAAGAAGGCAGAAATGATCCTTTACATAAGAAAAAGGATAAAAATAGAATTAAAACCTCCAGAGCTCCTAAACACAAAACAAAACTTTGCAACAGAGGTGAATTATCTAGGTAGCATCTTTGACAATAAGTTAACATAACATAACTCACACTTATAGAAAACAAAGTCAAAAGTTCATATATTGCTTATGAAAAATGCCGCCGAACCGTGGGACGCACCTGGGATTTCTCCCCCAGAGTCGTCACATGGACAGTTGTCTGGGTACCGAAAATCCAAAAATTGTCAGCTTTCCCCAAAATAGAACAAATTCAAATAAATATCAGCATGTCTCAACATAACAGGAGCCATGAAAACCACACCAACCAGAGCCGTGGAAGTCGTTTTTAGTCTCACTCCCCTTAATATTTACATCAAAGAGGTTGCTCTGATGACAATGACACGCCTCTGCTCGGTTGGAATAGAACCTGTTGTACGATCTGGTAAGGCGAGACGTCGCTTTTGGAAAAAGGCACTCGATACGCTCCCACTATGCTTCAAGCAAACATGAACTTCATCTCACCAAGACATATCTTCCATCTTTCATAAGCCATATGAAGTAATAACAGAACAAATAGAAGAGTCGAAAGTGGCAGGTACGATTTATATCTACACTGACGGTTGGACGGTTGGACTTGTTGCACCTGGATCTTCTATTGAACTGACAACATTGGTAGTAACAGACCTGATTAAAGAACATTCGCTTGTGACACAGGCATTCTGACCGGTCATTGCCAAGTACGGAAGCATCTCCATGTCATGAGCTGTCAGAATCCGCACCCTGCAGGGATGCGAACAAGAAGATGAGAGCATTGAGAATATCCTCTACGATTGCCCGATGCCCGATATAAGAGAAGCACCTCATGGCGACATTGTCAACTGCATTAAATCTGTAGGCTGGCTCACGAGCTAGGAGGTGCCTATCATCTTAGAAGGATGCACAATAGGCCTAGGTGCCGTGGGGGTAAGCCACCCTCCACACGTTACATATCGAGAACTACTGTAAATGCATTTCGATTGCATCCTGCGACTTGGTTCCTCGGAGTGAGTTTGTCATATATTTTAATTATTGTTTTGTATTATTGTTTATTTACTGTTTTAATCCGAATGGTTTGAAAAACAAAAAACATGTTTTAAATAAAAGACTAAGAAATTAAACGATGATTTAAAAATTTTAAAAATAAAACATTTACAGCCGTATGCAAGAACGTTCATTAAAATTTACGAACAACGTAATTATTACCCTAGTTAAGTACAAACTTGAAACCCTAAAAAAGATTATGGAATACATTTTCAAACACCTGACCTTCCCGAAGAAGAAATCAAAACACTAATAGACCAACAAGAAGGTAAAAAAAATACGCTGGTCTTATCTGCGACAGAGTCGTGCCAGTTTGAGTATTTGCAAGTTTCTAATGGCGCGGTGTATTAGCTAATAATTTTTTCTGTTTATTGTGATTTTAGGCCCTGTTATCAATTTAATTATTTAAATATTTTATGGGCGTGAAACAATTTATCATTAAATTTAAACTTTTTTTGTAAAAATTGGTACTTAATTGGGTCTATGTTAAACACATAAATAGTAAGAACATAAATACCTAAATATTGCTTATACGTTTATTTATTAAAAAATTCAAAAAGAGTCAAAATAAAATTAACAAATCCAAAAATAAAATATCCGCAGGATTCAGATGCGATATAAAATACAGTTAGACCCTATTTTCCGTGGAACTGATTGAAGCAGTGCTAAATACAAAAGGGTACTTGACAGTAAGAACACGTGTACCTTGTTCTTTTTTCTGCTACTTTTGTACTGCAAAGTCTACATCTTTTGTAAGTGCTATTTTAAATAGGAAGATGTTTACCAACTAAACGGACTTCATCTGGAACTATCCGTTTATTTGCTAGAAATAAAACAGGTTTATTTCTTTATCTATTAGCTGTCTTGCCAAATTGATCCGAAATGACAACTGATTGCATGTCCTTATTTTGTCTGTATTCATGAGCATACATGAATTTACAATGGCCATGTCTACCAGATAATAAAATATACGGTTCCACCATTTTGTAGATCTCCGACTAATAGTTTAACATTCGTGAAGTAGATCAAATTTATCAACGCCGCCCATTATTTTACTGTATTCAGACATAACTTTGGGGCAATAAACCGTTTCTCTCACACCCGTCTTATTACGTCTCAAGACAGTTGTGGTCTTTTTTGGGCAAAAATAGTTGAAAACAACATAAACAAACTATCCATTCATTTAACTGCAGATATTGCCCGTTTGGTTTCAAACATAAATTCGCCGCATTTCATTTTGGCTTTTTCTCTGTAAATATCTAGTACCTAGATTCTTTCTATTTAATCGAGAGCAAATATTCCATCCAGTAGCAGCTTCTCCATAAGACGGAAAGGGCTAAAGAAATTATCAAATGCTACAAGGCATTGCTGAGTTTTCAACGAAGACGTGAGATCATTAACTACTTTTTCACCCATACAGAAATCATAATTTTCCGGAGCAGTATCCTTGTCAGTGTATATATTAAATTTACAAATATAACCTGAAGCAGAGTCTGCCAAACACCAAACATTGTAGCCGCGCTTTACTGGCTACATGGTAACGTACTGATTTATCGTAGAACGGCCGTTGAAGGCAATCATTGATTCGTCGACAGCTTGTATGGCTCACGAAAATATTCGTTAAGCATATTCACGAGGGGCTTTACCTTAAGCAGCTTGTCATATCCAGGCTCACCCTCTACAGTGGTCTTTGTATTATCATTTAGATGAATGTTCTCTAAAAGTTTTTTATACCTTTTTGATGACATAACCTGGGCAACTGCAGAAACCACAAAAAACGGATCGCTTGACCAATAGTTTGCCAAGTGTGGACGTTGATGGATACCCATTATAATCATAACACCTATAAAGGTTTTTATTTCATCACTATCTTGTCAGTTTTTAGAAGGTACTGGGCCTTCTTTCTTGTTGCTTCTTCTTGGTAAGTCTTGTAATGCATACATATTTGCTTGATCAACAATAATATCCAAAAAGTCATCATTAAAATTTTTCTGAAAAATGTTTATTTCTTTGACATGGCGGGGCGTTTAAATGTTAGCTTCAGTAGGTTTACAAAAGTACACATCTTTTTCATGTAAGTTCTCGCAATTTTGTGTCCACGTGGAAAGCTCTTTAATAATATCATCTATTTCCTGGAGTTGTGGATATAGCGGTGGATACAACTTGTAAAGGATCGAATAATGTACTTGTGGGACCGGCATCGACAGAAATGGGTATATGAATGCTGGCTGAGGTACTGACAAGTATGAGTGTACGAATTTCACTAGTAGACGGAGAATTACGACTACTTGTTTCTAGAGATTTTAGAATATTTATCTCTTCAATTGCATTATCATCTGGTTCTTCATCCGCGTTTCCTCACTTTCGGGAAGACTAAAAAGGTATTGAAGAGCTTTTTCTTGGTGATTTGGATTGTCTAAATTCCACATATCCGAAAAAAGTGTTTAGTAAAATAACATTTTATTTTGTGCGCTGGAAAGAATATATCCCACCAACTAAGTATATGTACCGTGGGAACTATTCTTTTCATTAACTAATTTACATATTTCTAATAGTAAATAATTACTAACTACAGAAATATACAAATATCCAGATATTAAATAATAATTCAATCCAAATTACATAAAAAAAGCTTAGTTAGCTCTTACCTTTTGTCAGCGATGATGTCAGATTTAAAAAAAATACACACAATTTGCATAAACAATACGCTAAATGGGATACGATTGCAGGAATGTTAAAAACCACAGCGTAAGTAACCTACATATATGCAACTATTCGCGGCATCTTAGAAGTTTTACTGAAGCCCTTCATGGGGCCTTAGTATTGCATTCGTGCAGACGAAAAAATTTTCTTACCCCACTTTTTATACTTTTTTACACGTTTCCGATCATTCTGAGTTCAAAAATGCAAAAAAAAAAAATTTCGTCTGGTCGACTGTGTGTATGTATGCCGGCACGACAACTCTAGAACGAAAGTTCTGATTAACTTGCGATTTTGATTTTTTTGAATAATTGCTTCTAACTTAGAACCCTGATAATTTTCAGAATTTTCGGTTCATCCTAACTACTTTAATATCAATATTTTTAAAATCCGCGTATGCATTTCTTAGGTGACTTATTTCACGCATTCCAATCATTCCTAACGTCTAACATTCCTAACATTCCAAATATTCATTAGAATTTAGAATCATATCTGTCATACTCTGTCAATACAAATTAACGCGATGTTATCAAGTGTCCAATTAAAATCATCAAACAAGAAATACTCGTATTAAAAATACCTTATTTATGATATATCATTTCCATACTCTTTAAAAAGCAGTCCTATTAACTTATTTCCCGTCACACCTGATGATTTATTTATCGATTTTGATTGAATGTTTGTAGTACATAATTTTTAAATATTTAAATATTAATATTACGTCATCTATAAAGTAATAAACAATGTACATTTCGAAAACTTTGAAATCTAATTACTTTGTGTTATCCAAAAGTTTTAAAACTTTTTTAAATCAAGTGAATTTATTTGTTTGATAAATGACGCTAGCCAGCCAAGTTAAAAGAGTACTATCAACAAGAGGATAGTTGAATTAGTTCAATTTGTGCTGGGTTAACTGTGACGTCACTAGGTGGATACTTTTAAGACATTTTTTTATAAGCTTACCACAACATACTTAGTAACAGTATTGTGGTTATTGTGGTGACGTCACACATACCTTGGTAACCTTCTATATAATGTCATATGTCAAATTTAATTTAAATTTGGGGATTTCTAAACGGAATTTGAGGTAAAATTTCGTTTAGCCGAAATCAGTTACGTAAAAATTGTTGCCATGGTAATCGTTGCCATGGTAACCAGTAAACACAAATCTAAATCTCGTGGTGAGGAAATGCATAGTTGCCAAGTTATAAATAATTTAATGTTCACTTTATTTTAGACGCAATCAGTTATGGTGAAACTGTTGCCATGGGAATGCTTGACATAGTAATGAGTAAACAAAAAACCTAATCTCGTGGTGGGGAAATGCGTGGTTGCCATGTTACAGATGAGTTAATATAGCCGTAATCAGTTACCGAGAAACTGTTACCATAGAGACACTTGTCATGGTTACGACTAAACAAAAACCCAATTCCGTGATAAGAAAATGCATGGCTGGCAAGTTATAGGTCATTGAATCTTCACTTTAGTGTAACTGAAGTCGGTTATGGAGAAACCGTTGCTATAAGAACACTTTTCGTGATGTCGACTAAACAAAAACATAAATCCAGTGGTAAGGAAATGCGCAATTGCCTTTTTTATTTAGTTTAACTCTTAACATAATATCTCAATCTAAACTAAAGTGAAAATAACTTGGCAACTAGGCATTTTCTCACCTCAGGATTTATTTAGTCGTTACCATGACATACCATTTTCATAGCAACAGTTTCTCCATAAGATCACTCTACGTTCCTCCCACCCACCTACAGAGGAGAGCGAGTGAAGCGAGCGCGCCTGGCTGACCTGCCTTTTTTTTCCACCCACATTATAAGATCACGCTACGCTCCTCCCAACCAGTAAAGAGGAGGGCAAGCAAAGCGAGCGCGCCCGGTTGACGTTTCGAAATTTGCGCGAATTTGATTAATTTCATTTCAAAAAATTTTATTCAAAATTGTTTTGCAAACCTATAAAGAATCTAAATATTAGTATGTTAGGTTACTTTTTGTACATTCTGTATATAAATTTCGACTTATAGCTTAACATTTAAAATTTCTCAATATTTCTTAATTACAAAAAATGTTTAGATAATATGGCCATAGTATTTAAATTTATTACCTACTACTTGCCTATTTATTTACTAATTTAATTTTTAAATGTGTTTAATTATCTTTTGAATTTAAAAATGTTTGAATGTCGTAATTTAAAAAAAGGGTGTATCGATGTACGCTTTAAATGGGATGACTTTTAAAGTATTCACCGATTGACGTCACAGTTAATCCAACACAAATTGAACTAATTCATTAAATTCTAATATTTGTGTGTATTATATAAAGTTTAAACCAGAAATTTTAATAATTTTACCTTCGCATTCTATTCTTCCATCCGATTTCATCACAGCTAGTTTTTCGAATCGACAAACACATACTCCATCCTTGCATTCCGTTTGAAAGTTATTGGCTTCACATTGCTCCGTAAAAGAACAGGATTCATTTACACGAACAACTGAAATAAAAGGTTTAGATTAAAGCAAAATTACCTCACGATTTAATGGTAATGGAGTAAATAAAACACCTTTAAACATGCAGCATTTGTATTTAAACTATTTTTTAATGTTACCTTCAAAAAGTATTAAATTCTTATACAGGTACAGAATTTTGAACAGGGATAATATACCTTACAATGAGTTGAACAAGGAAGATGCACATATCAAGCAGTGAGCTTGATATGTTGGTTGGTGATTGTTGTCTGTTTTTTAAATTAATGTAGAGCCATAAACAATGTTAGCATAATCTATTATTATTGGTCAAATAAGTGTTAGTATACATGATTAGTATAGTCTTATCTGTTAGCGCCCCATTTTGTAACCGCTAGACATCTCATAATATTTGCCATTGGCTATAAATATAATCGATATTCTTTTCTCAGTAAAGCATTTTCTCTAATATGGTACCCAACAATTTTACTGTATTTTTATTATAAATTGATTGGTTTTTCATGTTCCAAACGTACAGTATGAGAGCCCACTTCAAATTTCGACCGTCATCTGATAACGAAATGAAATATGCTCCAAAGGCATGTAACAACATTGTAGTTTACCAAATTGCACCTGTGCCAATCCCTATTCTAAGCAAAGTGGTTAAAAAAAATTATTTTATATTCAAAAAATCACATAAAACATGACAATGACAATTAGATTTTCCCTGAAAATTACAATCCTAATTCATTGTGAACCTAGCTTTTAAACCTGAATTATTAATATTTTTACCTACCTTTTAAACCATGTTTATGTATGAAAGGAAGAAGGATTGCATTGTATAAACAATTTGCAGAGATAGTCAATAATAATTATAAACTCTTGTTAGACAATTATTTTAAACCATAATCATAGTAGTTTTTTTGTCGTTTCCATGGCAACCTGTAAAAATGAATCACAACAATAGGCATACAAATAAATTTTTAAATCAGCAAACATTGATTCATATTTTTAGTGATATTTACCTACTAATCGTGGATAGATGTTTTTGTGCGATGTTAAGAGGAAGAAAATGTTTCCCTTTAACGATATGTATCAAGATATAGTTGAATGTTGTTTTCTGGAAAACTTTAAGGGCAAATAAAATTAGCGCTGTCATGCCTTATGTGATTTTTTTAATATAAAATAATTTTTTTAAGCCACTTTGCTCACGATTGGGATTG
This sequence comes from Psylliodes chrysocephalus, assembly GCA_927349885.1. NCBI lineage: Eukaryota > Metazoa > Arthropoda > Insecta > Coleoptera > Chrysomelidae > Psylliodes > Psylliodes chrysocephalus. Next base: position 50,302,961 of record OV651820.1, on the reverse strand, counting down.
GCACAGGTGCCATTTGGTAAAGTACAATGTTTTTCCATGCTTTTGGGGTATATTTCATTTCGTTATCAGATGACGGTAAAAATTTGCAGTGGACTCTTGGGCTATTACATTTGATTTAGTTTGTGAGAAACAAAAATCACATGATTTTGAGTCGTTGTTAGGTTATCAAGATATTTATCTCGTAAGTATAGTCTCAAATCATTAACATACAATATACCAAAACACAAAAAAAAACAAATAAAAATTGGTACTTAAAAAATATATTTTAAATAAAAGTGGGGGAAAATGAAGTATTATTATAAAATTAAAATAAAGACTAAACACGAAAGGGATCGGCGAATAGATGTAAAATATGCAGCCAAACAAGCAAGCAACCTTCAATAACTATGTTTTGATTCTTTCTTAGCTAATGGTGGATATTAAGGCCACAGTAGCACACTCCATTATTCGTAAAGATAACTAATATTGATAGATGCCATTTATGTGTCATATTTAAAAAAAACTTTTATTTAACAGATGGCGTCATAATTCTATTTATTATTTATCCGGTCTAGTTTGGATATCTAATCAACATGGCAAAACTGTATAGTCAAGGGAAACTGACGAAAAGAGAGTTGAAGTGATACCAAAGAATACATACCCAAGAAGCGAAACTGAATGAGTTTTTCTATGTACCAAAGTAGCAGCGACCTTGACGTAAATGGGAACTTAATACACTGGGAAACGTATAATTCCAATCAATTTTTGTTGTTTGGTTCATGAGATTAAAATGACATTGTTAATGTAAAAATATCATTTTAAACTCCGTTTAACACAACGGTGGAATGGGTCCTTAAACACATACGGAAAATTCTTACTATGTTCAATAGATAATTACTAAAATTATTATTATTATTATTAACATTAAGTACTGTAGGTAGCTGTAAATGTATTTTGATTGCATGATCCTGATAGCAGCGACTTGGTTCCTCAGAGTGAGTCTGTCATATATATTACTGTTTTAATCCTTACTATAAAATTGTTTATATGTATATTATTTAATGGATTAAATCGATCACAGTCCGTATGGTTTAAAAAACAAAATAGTATATTACATTACGAGTGTGGAAAGTGACATTTTTCACACAAGTGGGAAATATTGTCGCACGAGGCACAAGCTGAGTGCGACTATCACACGAGTGTGGAAAATCACTTTTCACACAAATGATGTACAATATTTTTTCTACGACCACAAAATAATGACATCAAAAAATGTAAAACCAGGTTATTATTACTATAATAATTAAAATGTATTTAAAAAAATAATCAACAATAATCGTATTTATTCAATTTTCATACTTTCTGAACAAAAAAAATACTAAAAATAAAAAAAAAAAAAAAAATTCTGGCCCCGCCAAGATTTGAACGCGGCCGCTCGCCAAGTCTCAAATGGCAAAGTTAATAAGTTCGACGTTCTAACCATCTGAGCTAATAGCCCTTACGTCAATTGAATGATCTAATCGGTTATGTATTTAACCAGAATAAAAAGCAAACATATCTTAGTTATTTTAAAATTATTTTAATAATAATTGTTAAAGATAAATATCTAGGATCTAATTTACAACAATTTCAATAATTTAACAATCCTATCGATTTTAGTATTAATATGGACATTACATAGATCAAAATAGAAATTATATGTTTAATATTTTCTGACAGCTACTGCGGAAAGTAGCATATTCGTACACGGGTGGAAAGTAAATTCTTATTCATACGCGTGTGATATAGGGCACTTTCCATAGTGTGATATGTGTCATTTTCCTTTGTGGTCGTAGGAAAATATATATATAAAAAAGATTGAAATTTAACGTTGCATAATAAGTAGACGTAATAGTATATTATGCAACGATCATGTAATAACCATTACATGAGAGTGGTATACGCCATTTTTTTACATCCGATAAATAATCAAGAACTATAAATATAACTAACAGTAATTACTCGTATTTCTATAAATAAACATCTACAAAATTGTAATTGATGGTATTACCTCGAATATTGGTATTACCATAGATTTTTGGTGCAAAATATTTTGTACTGCATTTTCTGTGTTGCGACCTTGTTGTCTGATCGTACCAAAAAAATTCTCAAGACAATCCTGATTTAGTCTTCTAGTTTTAATATATTTAAAATCAGCCAGTAACAACTTATTGCAGAGCCTTTGTATTGCATTTATGGTAATAATTCAACATTTGTTGGATTTCGATTTTGAAGTAACATCCTCCCCTTTTTTATTACATATTTTAAAACTGTTTATTAAAGTTTCCATTTCATTTAAAAATGATAATTGCTCATCGGAAGCTGTAAACACATTTTTATATGGATTACCATTTTTATAGTCAACAGCGTTAAACATATCGAAAAGTTTGTCAAACTTGTCAATAAATGTTATTGTGCCCACAGCTGCTTGTGGAAGAATTCCTAAACTAACACAAGTATTCATTGCACTGCTGACAGTGTTGCTCAAAACTTGTGTGGCTAATTTTACCCTCATTTTGTCAAAATTGTTTGGATATATGTGACTGTCAGTTAATTTGGGTGCACATTTATAAGTATTATTTTTATCATAATTATAAAAAGCTTCTATAAAGCTCCAATAAGACGTCGTCATGTTATTGAAAGAAAATGAATTATTTATTAAGTTGTTTCTAGTCGCCTTAATTAGATGACAAGGATCAAATATATAAAAAATTTTGTTTTCGCCGAGTTGAAAATGTGGCTCGGATTTAGTAACGCCTAAGAGTCTACTTAATTTTATAAAATTAGATCCCATATCTGTTACTAGACAATCTACATACAACCCACATTCAAATAATTTTAAAATACAGTTTTTCACAACTGGGAGTAATTTAGTTCCATCAAATTCTGAATCGACAAAAAAGTAAGCCAATGGCACTTTCCAATTAGAATATAATCCTCTCGCCATGATTACTAATGCATGTTCAGCTAACAAAGGCTCTTTTTTATCCCCTATATCATACAGACCGATAATTTCATCCTTGGAAATATCAAAAAATAAATGAGATTTTACAGACATTTCATCCAAACAGATACTACAATGTTTATCTTGCCCAGACATTGCCACTACTTTTATTTTTAAGGCCTCGAACACCTCTTCACTGTTTAAACCAGCTTTTGGTACTAAATCTTTTGTCATTCTTTGTAAGCTGCGTTTAGATGGCATATACAGTAACTTTTCCAAAAAAGCATATGCTCGAGGTCCCAAAAAATATAAAGTAAGGGCAAATTTTTTGTACTCTTCACTATATCGCCTCGCTTTAGCCTTTTGCCTTTTTAAAAGAGCTTGTGATTTTACAATTTTTGCTAAAGGTTTGTCTAAAAATATGTCACACATTTTCATAAAGTCTTTAAGATTTCCTTGAGAGTTGGTTGTCTTTTTCAGCGTCTTGAAGTTTCTCCGTAGCTTTCTTATTTTTAACCTCAAATTATTTTTTCTCGGACTGTCAAACGTCAACGTTGAAGGCGTTTGTGTCTCTATTGATACTGCAGAAGGAAGTAAAGAAGATGTATAACTGACAGGAATACATTCATCATTCAAATCAACCTTTAATCCATCTTGTTGAATATCAAAAGCACCTAAAAGATAAAAATAATAGATGGCTTCACACAACTCTTCCTGTATGAATTCTAAATCATCTGGTGCTTCACTTAAATCTTTAACTAGTTAGAGTTTCTCCCAAATTCCTAATGGATTTCCTTCTATTGATTGATGATCTCTAATATAAGACGCGATTAATGAATGTTATTATTGAATAAACAATACATTATATAAGATAGTCATGGCCAAATAATATTTATACAGGATGTTTCGTAATGACGTTCCAATATTTTACAGGGTGTTTTATTAACAAATTAAGATGATATTTTCTTATAAAATTTTGCCATTGTGTTCTCTTGTAAAAAAAAAACGTCATCATAAATTAATTTTATTGTTTGTACGTAAACTGTTTTGAATATAAGAAAAAAATACAGGAGTGAAAAAAGTTCCTAAATCGCGAGCAGAACTTTTTGTTAAAATTGGCTTTTAAAGAAAAAAGTTCTGAAAGAATTAAAAAGAAAGGTTACTAATTTTAAGCCTTTAGAAACATGAACTGAAAGAAGAAACACCATAAAGGATATAACGTGTAACAACATTAAAAAAATAAAGACATTTTTTGCATTTTGAAACCTAAATATCTCAACAGAGAAAATCTAAATTGGTAGAAAACCCTGTTAAAATATTGAAACATCATTACGGAACACCCTGTATATAACATGTTCAAATTCTTGCCTGCTTCACATGTGAAATAACTTTGGTTTGCTGTAGAATGTTCAGCTTGAAACATACCTTTTTGAGGCTCACAAATAGTAACATCCTAAAATGTAAAATAAATTATTGTTAATTACTATTTTTTATAAATAATTTAAAATTTTGATTTTTTTTTTGTGAATGGTATATAAAATATTCTGTGAAACTAAAGTGGATTTTTCCTTAAGATACGGACATCATATGCACTATTGTCCCACAAACTGTTTTTTTTTTTGTTTTAACCATGTATTTTATATTTTCTTTTCATATAACAAAACATGCAATATAATTAACAAATTATGTTTGTGAAAATTATTTTTTCTTTATGTTACACTAAAAAAGACATTTTTGGCAACCGCGAGAAAAGTTTAACCTCTGTGCTATGCTGTCGAGTTTTATTTGGCTACACAAAATACATTATTACCCTAAATTCTACTTAATTATCATTATTTACTTTTATACGCTATATTAATTGATTCTGGATACGACCCTGTCAAAATGTCGCCAATCTAAGCAATCGTTTTGCTTCGGCTCCTCGTATACCGAAGACTATAGTATTAGCTAAATGTTTTTTTTTTTAATTTGTAACATTTAATTGTACTCAAATACCATAATTTATTTCTTCATGTTAAACACTGGTTAAAATCAATGAACAAACGCCACCCCCGTTAAACTAACATTTTTATATGTATATTAGTTTGAAACACTTACCAGAAACAATTACTACCTTTTTTGGAGGATCAATAGTGAGAATATCATAGCTTCGTTTGCATTTGGAGAATACTGTGGGTACAGCATTGTCAAATAATCGTCTTCTATAAGATGTTCCTGCTTGAAAAATATTTTTCTTCAAAATGTTGTTCACATATTCTATATGAAGATAAGCCACTAGGAACTGTAAAATTTAAATCTACACGATTACAAGCTTTTAACCAGAGTTGAGCTCTACAAAATTATATTTATTAATACTTAATTTTTCTAAATAAATTTGAACAGTAACATTTCAGTACATACCTTATGGCATCTCCTGGGAATTTAAACATTGTTAGCCCTTGTTCTGAAGTTGTAACACAACCATTAACAACGCAATGTATTTTTTTCATTGTAATAAAAACCTTTAAACTATCTAATATATAATTACTACTTTTAAATAATAAACCTACTGAAATTTTCTCAAAACGCTAAGAATAATATACCAAACGTCATACACTACATGAACTGACAACTATATTTGACGTTAAACTACCTCTAAAACACTGAGAAAACTTGGCAATTTTTTGTCCACGAATCGCCCATTTAGTGTCGCTTCTTGGGTAGGTATTCTTTGGTGATACTATAAACGAATACGTGAAAATTGACATCTACGCATGCGTATACAAATATCCGTCTCCGTACATACGCGAACTTACGTTTGAAAGAAGAACTCCATATTAATTGTCATTGGGGTCTATTCTGTAACAATTCCTTTATATTTAACGGCCTTTAAAAATATTTTCTTCTTTACTTCTGTCATTATTTAAACGGATCTTTAAAATACATTAGAGGACTATCTTAAAGAAATCTGTTTAAATAATAACAGATGTAAATTAACGAATACAAATATACTTTTAAAGGCCGCCAATATTTTTAAAGGCCGTTAAATATAAAGGAATTGTTACAGAATATACCCCTGTATCTGTTATAGCACGTAAATGTCACGATGCGTTAAACATCTTAAAATCATATTTTGGACTTCAACGTAAACAATATTTTTGTGCGTTGACGTTCACGTTTACGTTAACGTACGGTATAATACCGAGTGTCCCATTATATTTTCCAACATTTAGCAAGCTTATCTTTGCGGATTATTCCAAGTTTTATTTCGGTTAATCCAGCATTATTTAGCACTTCCGGTTTACTGAAAAACAAAATGACGGTTTCTAAAAGACGTATTTGTTAATTTTTTTAATGGAACACCCCGTATATTTTTTAATGCTCCGAAAGCGAGTCCTTTTAGCTATCTGGAGGTATAAAGTTTTTTGAAATCGATGAAGAAATGACTGAACGATTAAATTTTCTGTAAAAGCATGCAAAATCAATAATTAACAATAACTCTCATCAATAATTTTATATTAGGCTTTGGTACGTTTGTAAGAAAGCTTAGACTAAGGTTTTAAGTGATTCTTTTTATATTAAAATGTTATTTTCTAAAACAGAAAAGGCAAGTATCATAATTAATTTTGTTGAAACAAAATCTATTATGCGAACAAGACGAAGATTTTTTAGAGAATTTAATAAAACAGCACTGACATACAAGACAATTACGGCAGCGTAGAAGGGCCATATTTTTAAAAAATTTTTTATTTCTAAAATTGCGTGTTCGAACACGGAATTCCGTATTCAAACACGGAATTCCGTATTCAAACACGGAATTCCTTGAAATATAAAATTCCTTGTTCGAACACGGAATTTTAAATGGCGTATATTCAGGTTTTTCTTGGGTGACTTGGGGATCTTGGGGAGGGATGGATAAATACGGATTCATTAAAAATCCTCAGATTTTTACTTTTGCCGTAAGTAGTACTAAAAGTCTCGCCCTCTTTGGTCCCTGTATAATATTTTTCCTTCTATTTCAATTCCAGGTCATTTTTATTTCCTAGCTTCTAGACCCTGATGCCTAAATTTCATTTAAATCGGATCAAAATAATGCCCTGTAACAAAAGTGAAGAAATGGGGGACCGGTCTAATTTATACGGACGTGTTAGAAATATTTTTTTACCCGCAAATTGACCAGGATGAAGAATTACATGAAATCTATTTCCAACAAGATGGAACACCTAACAGTGCCAGATTTTTTAATTGGGGATATGTTAAAGCTTTAGCTTATAATCCTGCACCTCAAAATTTAAAAGAGCTAAAAGATAATATACGTCGAGCAGTTGAAAGCATTACTCCCAACATGTTAGAAAAAGCATATTGTTAGAATCAGCGAATTAGGATATCGCCGCCACTGGGGTTGACGCCACCACGTCTGCCCGTTGCAGTGTCTGTTAGAGTCAGCGAATTAGGATGTCGTCGCCACTGGGGTCGACAATACCACGTCTACCCGTTTCAGTGTTTAGGACCAGGAGAGAGCGCCGAGAGCAGGGACTTGACTTTCGACCAGCCGAACGCTATGAAGTGATAGGCAATATGCCGTTAAAAACATTCTTTATTTTGTTCCTTAATTAATTACGTTTCAAAAATTATTTACGAGATATTTAATAAAACATTATAAAACCATGTTAACACGTGTTTTGTGAAGGTATAGTATACAGGGTGATAAATCATTTTAAAACAATAATTTTGAAGTTAATTATTTTAACTTCTAACATCAGAAGTGTGGATCCTGTTCACGTTTTCACATTTAAAACGAAGTGTCTAGAAGTGTATCATGGATGATTTAATCGCAGAGATGTTGCACAGTTCCAAAAACAGCAGAAAAACTCCAGAATAAGTTGATTTGCTCATATTTTGGTCAGATACCGACGATTCTAAGGTTTGGATACAACAGAAAAGATAAAGAGAAATTTGAGTGGTAAGACCTGCAGATACTGGTAAGAGTTGAACGCTTTTTATTGGGCAATGCTAAAATTATGGTTTGAGAATTGGTCTCCAATATTAAGAGATTGGTCTAATTTTAAATTTGAACTTTTAAAAGACATTTTCACACAGAAAATGGTAGTTTCTCATTTTGACAGCTCATTATGTAACTCTTATATACATCTTTCGTTCGCTTTATTGACAAATTTGAATTTTAAAATTGAACTTTTACGAGTCGTTTTCACATAGAAAATTGTTGCACAGTTAATTTTTTGAAGGCTCTACTTTTGACAGCTCAACCTAATTTGTATACATTTTATGTTTAAAACAAAAAAAGGTTGCTTCATTAAAAAAAATGTAATTTGAAATATGAACTTGTAAGAGTAATTTTAATAGAGTAGCCTCTTTTTTGACAGCTCACTCTTTAGTTCTTATGTAGCTTATGTTTATAAAAAAAATGTTGCTTTCTTAAAAAATTTGAATTTTTATGAATTATTTTCACATAGAAAATTGTTGGACGTTTACTTTTTGACGCCTCTTCTTTTGACAGCTCTCTCTAATTTTTATACATATTTATCTTTAAATTAGAAAGGTTACTTTAGTGGAAAATTTGCGTGCTAATCGGAGTACAGATAGTTTAATTTTTTAACTGAATTAATTGTTTATTGGATTCATGAAATGTACAAGAATCCGTTACTATTACAGATTTTAATTCAATTAGCGATTTAATTTCATATTTAGGCACCATTCCAAAATGTGGATATTTAGATATAAAAAAAAAGAAAAAGAAATAATAATAATGTGTAAGAAACAATAATTGTTTCTCCAAAACAAAAAAAAAAATTCAACACTCTCAGAATTTTAAACGAGATAAAAATTTAAGAGTCAACCATTCATAATGATGTCGATATTGCCTTAGCTAGTAAAAAAAAATAAACAAATGTATTTTTTGATTTAAGTCAGGTCACGTAACTGAAAACTGTTTTCTTAAAGACTCAAAGATAAAACACAAAATTAATTTTGTTTCTTCAAAGCAAAGCAAGTGTGCCAATGTAAATAAACATTATTCAACCTATATGGGTTTATTGATACCGAGCTTAAGTCTCTCTGACGTGTGGAACATTTATTGAACAGTCCGGGTTAGTTTACAGGAAATTTGTATCATGGGCATAACTTGAGACAGTTTATTTCAAAATAAAAGTTCGGAACAGATGTTAAAATTACAGGCAAGCCAGCTCAGTCTAGGTTCACGGTACACGTTTAATGTTTATGTTACTGATATAATGATATGTAGATACGTATTATGAAGCTACTATTAACGGATGTTTTAAAAAATTTCCGTGGATTTTGGAATTAGTTTAAATCAATTAAAAGTACTTGAACAATATCGAGATCAATTATGTCAGATTATTAAAATAAAAATAAAAAAGAATAACTACAATTTGTGGTTTACTAGTTTTTCTATTTCTGTAGTAAACAACTGTGCTATGGAAATTAATTTAATTGATAATTTTATTGCCATGTCGACGTTTAGCAAAATTGTTTCATCGGTTTTGATTTATTTAGAGTAAGTTTTAGAAGCCTCAGAAACAGCAGGTATTTTCCTAAATATTTGAAAATGTTTTCACAAACAAAAATTGATTTTCATAAATGGAAGATTTCCGCTAAAGATGGTAGATCGGAGTAGAGAAAAATAGAGGCGTTGACAAAAATTTCGTTTCCGAAAAATGTTAAACCAGTCAAGCTTTGGCCGAGCGGGTTATTATTAGTGACTGATTTGCAAGACTCAATTTTTTAAAACTGAAGGTAAAGTAAATGTTTTGACTGCTTTGATTTTTATTGTTACAGGGATGAAATAGTAAGCCTTGAAACATGGAGTCAGCATATTTCCATGTTTAATGTTATGTTTTATATCTCAAGGATGAAGTAATATGCCTTGAAAGGTGGGGTCAGCATACACTCATATTTAATGTTATATTTCATGTATTAAGGACGAATAATAAGCCTTAAAAGGTGGGGTCAGCATACACCCATCTTTAATGTTATACTTTATGTGTTAAGGACGAATAATAAGCCTTGAAAGGTGGGGTCAGCATACACCCATCTTTAGTGTTATTTTTTTGTCTCAAGGGCAAATAATATGCCTTGAGAGATGGGGTCAGCATACTTCCATGTTTTGTCTCAAGGGCGAATAATATGCCTTGAAAGATGGGGTCAGCATACTCCCATGTTTTGTCTCAAGGGCGAATAATATGCCTTGAAAGATGGGGCCAGCATACTCCCATGTTTTGTCTCAAGGGCGAATAATATGCCTTGAAAGATGGGGTCAGCATACTCCCATGAAATATTTATGAAATGTTTTTTAGGATTACAAATTGAAAGATGGGGTCAGCATACTCCCATGAAATATTTATGAAATGTTTTTAGGATTAAAAATTGAAAAATGGGGTCAGCTTACTCCCGCATGGATTATTTTATTTATGAATTATTTTTCAAGATTACAACTTGAAAATGGGGGTACTTCCATGAAATGTTTTATTTATGAATTGTTTTTAGGATTACGAATTGAAAGATGGGGTCAGCGTACTCCCATGAAATATTTATTGTTTTCCAGGATTACAAATTGAAGAATGGGGTTAGCATACTCCCGCATAGATTATTTTATTTATGAATTATTTTTGAAAATTACAAATTGAAAGATGGGGTATTTCCATGAAATAATTTTATTTATGATTTGTTTTCAAGATTACAATATCTTGAAGCTTAAGGTCATGAAAGTATATATTGGACCTTGGCATGTAGGTTACGTTTTACCTTTTTCCACAGAAAATGAAGACATCACAGTGGAAATGGATACATGTTTCGAGAACGAAACACCCGTCAGTCGGGCCGTGTTAGAGTCAGCGAATTAGGATATCGCCGCCACTGGGGTCAACGGCACCACCTCTGCCTGTTGCAGTGTCTGTTAGAGTCAGCGAATTAGGATGTCGCCGCCACTGGGGTCGACAATACTACGTCTACCCGTTTCAGTGGCCAGGACTAGGAGAGAGCGCCGAGAGCGGGGACTTTACTTTCGACCAGCCGAACGCTATGAAGTGATAGGCAATATGCCGTTAAAGACATTCTTTATTTTGTTCCTTAATTAATTACATTTTAAAAATTGTTTACGAGTCATTTAATAAAACATTATAAAACCATGTTAACACGTGTTTTGTGAAGTGGCTATACAGGGTGTTATAGTATACAGGGTGATAAATCATTTTAAAACAATAATTTTGAAGTTAATTCTTTTAACTTCTAACAATATACAAATTTATTAATTCGTTTACACAATTATGTTAATGTAAACGGGGGACATATAGAACATTTAAATTATTCTTAAATTGTTTAATAAAAGTTTGTTAAAATGTTAAATAAGTTAATTAGGCTATACTAGAATATCATTAATAAGCAATAATTATTGTTGACTACTGATTTTGAATACATTTTCACAAAAACTATTGATGAGAATTATTGTTAATTATTGATTTTGCAGGCTTTTTCAGTCATTTCTTCATCGATTTTAAAAAACTTTACATCGCTAGATAGCTAAAAGAACTGGCTTTCGAAGCATCAAAAAATATATAGGGTGTTAACAAATACGTCTTTAAAAAACCGCCATTCTGTTTTTCAGTAAAGCGGAAGTGCTAAATAATTTTGGATTGATCGAAATAAAACTTGGAATAGTTTGATACATTTCGGTGAAAACCGCATATTTTTAAGTACTTTCGTTTAAAAGTTATAAGCTTGCTAAATGTAGCAAAATATAATGGGACACCCGGTACAAAGGTTTGGGATTTCTACAACTTGATAATGTAGATATCATTTCTGCCTCAAATTTATGACGTTTAAATTTGAATATTTGTTCATATTTTTTCATATCTGCGTATTCAGTTAGAGTATCTTGGGAAAAGTTGTTGTTTCGACAATATGAAAGAGCTAAATTGAATTGTTTTTTGCGGTATAACAAGCATCATCAAACCCAGGTTTGTTTAGTCCCATTTTTCTGAGTTTTAGAAAGAATGGTCTTTACTAAGTTTAAGTTATCTGCAGACTCATGTATAGCTGCATAAAAATTGTTATAAGATTCATCTATATTTTCAATAAAATGTACCCTATTTGAATCACGCATGATAAGTTTAAAGAATAAAGCAAGATTGTTATTCCAACATAATTTTCTCTGTATGATATCTGTATTAGTTGTTATACAGTGCAACCTCTTTAATCCGAACATCTAATTGTCAGACCTTGTTCGAATTATCGAATTTTTCGGATTAACGAATATACAATAAAACACCTCTTAACATTTTTAGACCTTTAGATCTATGTATGTATATTTATTTTTGTACATTTTAAGGACGGGGTATCCCTGTGTATTAAAAGTGTATGTGTAGACCAAAAGTTAAATCGACAGTTTTCCGAATATGTAGTGTTTAAAAATCTAATTTTTGGCCAAATTAAAAATAAAGGTCTAACTTAGGTCACCTTACTATTGAAAATTAATAAATTTATTATTTTCAATAAAAACCAATCATGTAAAATAACCCCCTTTTATTTCATCTCAAAGGTACCGTGTAGAATTATTTTAACCTCGATGTCAAACAAATAATAAAAAAAAAATGTAATACGACCTAAGTTCAACCTTTACTTGGAATTTGGTAGACTCAGAATATTTAAATATTGTATATTTTTCAAAACGTGTAGATTTGAAATTTATAAGTCACTTTCTTTGAAAAAACATGTCAAAACGAATTTGGACCAAAAATGGCGTCTAATTTAACTCTAAATAAACCCCGAAAAATCAATAATTACTTCATGTAATGTAATAAAGATGGTGCTCCGATCGATAATATTTTGACTAGTATTTGATTATTTCCGTTTATATTATGTGTGTTTACGGGGGATATACGAGATGATAATACTGCCTCTGATACTGTTTATATGATACAATTGGAAACGACCTTTTTTCATCAGCACTCTTTTTTCGCCGGTGACCTTTTGACACGCGCCTATTTGTTATATGATGTATGATTATCGGTTATTTATCAACTAAAAGTATAGGAAATTAGTACATTGTGAATGATAATATCATTTTATTTTTGAAACTAGTTCAAAAGTTGCATTTAACGATACTCAATGTTTCACTTTACCGTCAGTTTTAGTTTGACATATCCGTCATTTTAAGTTTACAAAGCTCAGTTTCTATTCGAAAGTAAGAGAAACAGTCAAAATAAAATGCGAAAAACACTTTTTAATCAATTTCGTTTATGCCAACTGAAAGCGACAATTGCTGAAGACGTAACAAATAAATTAGGTCAAGAAATAAAAAAATCTATACTATAAGTAACATACCATATATTATACCTGTTAAAATAAATCAAAAATAAGAGAACGTATCGTTGACGTATATACTTTTCCATCTGTGATTAGTGATTACCAATTGCAAATTACGTATGAACATGCTTATGCGCAAAAAAACCATTATTTCAAGTACTTGTATCATTAAAGTCCATTAAATTATTATTTTTATAAATTTGCTAATCTTTGCACTTTAATTTTCATTATATGGGGTATCCAGACATTTTAATCCTCGTCCTCTTCTATTTAAAATTATCTCAGGTGCCATATATTCCGAGTAAAATTTTTCTAATTTTTCAACCATATTTTGAAAAAAAAAAATGGGTTAAAAATTAATTTTTTCAACAAATAGTGGATTTTCATCTCCAGTATATACTACAAAGTAGCACAATTTTCTTTGAGCTATACCTAGCTGTCCTTGAATCTAAAAGTATATAAAATCATTATTAGAAAATCAAACATAAAAAGAATAATAATATTGTAGTATCATTTCTAGCACATTTCTTAAAAATCATGAATTATTTTAACATATTGAAATTTTTCACCTGGTAAAAGTAGTTATGGTTTTCTTTTAAATGAATGTCACCATCTTCTATTTTTAAGCATGGAAATGGGTTTGAATATTAGGTAATGTGCGCCAATAATGTCAAATTATGACAATTCGCAGAAAACGTCAACTTTTTATTTAGATTTTAATGTGCAAAAGCCTACCTACTTTGGATATTGATCGTAGAAAAAATATATTCAGAATAATGAAACATTATTATTAAATAACAAGTTTTTTTATTGTCAATTTAATACGTAATATTATTTTTTAATTGCAAATATTTGAATGTTAAAATTATAGCGTTTAATTTTTTTATTCAATGACGAACTCGAGAGTGATAGAAAAAAATACTACCTACCTTTAATGCAGGAAGTCGATGTCAATTTATCCAAAAATAAAACTGATTAAAATGTACAATGAAACTCACTAGGACACTTGGCACAAATAAATAAATTTTCTATTAAAGAAAATAACACTTTTTAAAAACAAACAGCACAATAAAACACTTCAGAAACGTGTAATGTAATTTTGAAAACTAAATACCCGTAAGCTTGTTTGTAAATTTATAGACTCTTAACTCCTTCCCCCAGCCTTCATTAAGTATATTAAAAGTCGTGACGTCATATTGGCACAGATATACGGTAATGTGTTATTGACAATCAGGGAAATAACTACCTAAGATAAGATAAGATAAATGAATGTTAAATACCTACTCATATCTATTGTAGGGTTTTTGTACTTTAATAGGATAAATATTTATGCGGGCCTGGAAATTCCAGGAAATGACAGTCAAAATTACCCAAAAACAGTAGGTTAGTACCAACATCAGATAACAGATAACTTCGGTGTTTAACCAATTAATCACAATTAATATTCTTGAACATTCAAATGACAAAAACTTCCATCTTTAACCAATGAGAATATAGTTTTCATTCGATACTTCAAAATCACAATTTATTAATTAGGTAGAATAGTTTTAAAATATATTGCGAATTGCAACACGTCAATAAGCGTCCCACTCCGACTCAATGTGACGCAAATATTGTCGCAATATATTTTGAAACGACTCTATATTCGTGACTTGAAATTATAAACATCCCTCGTATTACTACCTGTATATAAACCAAATTATTTATTTTAGGAAATATTTATATTTAATGTGAGGTAAGATATCGTTTTTGTTGTTACCATCTACATTCTTTACTTTGGTCCAGGAAACAAAGTCAATTTTCGATAAAAATAAAATGTAATAGGTAGGTAATATTTTATGAAACAGTACAATAAAAGTATTGAAATAAAGTATGCTCATACTCCAAAATGAGTCCTAGAGTTAACATTTTTATAATATTATAAATGGCATATAAAACGATTGGACCGTTTTCACAATCGCGAAATAATTTTTTTTTATTTGGTGAAATCCCGGCAATTATTGAAAAATAGATTTTATGTTCAGGACTATTATTATGATTCTTCGAACTCAGTCTACTAAAAACCGGTTTATAATACAATATCCCCTAATAGCTAGTCGGTCGATATTTATAGTTACTTCAAGATTTCTGTAATAATTTGCACTAATTCAATCTCTAGTCGGTAGGTAACAGCACCTCCTTGATTGAATCTAAATTGACATAATTTTGTTCAGAAATTCCTAGGAGACGCTGTCCTTAATGCATTATCAAACTACATATGGGCGACGCGGGCCGCGCTGCAGGTCTTTTCCTGCCAGCGTTCGGATTACAGAGGCGGCGTTTGGACTATTTCGCGTGGGTTTGGATTATCGAGGTTGCACTGTATCAGTTAATCATCTGTAATTTTTAAAATTTAATTTTAGACAAACAGGAAAATTATCGGAAGTTAGTTTATTATTATATACGAAAAAATTATCTACATATTGTAAGTATAAATTGTTTATCCAAACCAGATCTACCACACTACAGCCCAATTTACTGATATCAGATGGTGTTCGACCGTTTAATAAAGGAAATGAGTTACAATACATAAATTCAACCACAGATTTTCCTCTCGAATTAATAACTTTATCATATGTGAGTCTTTCTTCAAATAAATTAGTCTTTTCTGCAAGTTCCAAAGGTAAATGTCCTAAATTACCTATCCTAAAGCTAAAATCCCCGCCAATTATGATCATAGAGTCAGGAAAAGAGCACATTATTTAATTTAAAGTAAATTTTCAATAATGAGAAAATATTTAAGGATGGTTTAAAATAAACGCTACATACAATAAGGCTATTAAATTAAGATTTCATTAGACAGAATAGGCACCAAGGGGAATTATTTAATACTTCACATGTAAAATCTTTACTATAAAAAATGTACAAATCACCACTAGCTCTACTAGTAGATTTTTCTTTGATGGCATTAACAGTATTTACAATAAATGTGTTTAAAAATGGGACAAGTTTTTATTTCAAAGACAAGCCATGTCTCAGATAGACAGAGTATATCAACATAAAAGTTCGTAATAGAAATAAATTCACTAATGATGTAAAAGTTAACATTATTCAGTTATCGTAGGCAAACTGGTGTCTAAGTTAACTATTTACTAGGGGTTATTAAAAAACTTCATTTTTGGAAACTTGTTTACTTGTGATATAAATACGTGTTTAGAAATATAATTAATTATATTCATCATAATTCATTTGGCACTCTTTTTTCCATGTGTACTAAAAAAAGGCATGTGAATAGCATTGTAGTTATCGTTAGAATAAGACTGCCTATGATTCTGAGCATATTTATTTACTCTTCACATAGTAGTCTATTAAGAGTATTATAGGTTTATTTTTGTGAAACCAAAATTTTTAATATTGATCCAAATTTAAACATTTTTGTACCAAAATCCTTCTAATCAAATTTTAAACAACTTTAAATGTAAATAAGCGATAAATTGATATTTTTATCACAAAAGTCAAGCCCTATAAGGGGACAAAGCTATTTGATGTTAAAAAAAATATTTAAAAATGGGGAGGGTTAAAAATGTAAAAAAAACCTATATTCAAAACGAAAAACGATATCAACATGAAATTTTTTGCAAAAAATCTAGTTTCATAAGGAGATGCTGCCTATTGATTTTAAAGAAATCTAAATAGAACTCACAAGCCAAGAGCCATAATATTGCAACAGCTTTAACTTCTAGGTTTGCGCAGGAATCATATTCAAGCTGCGATATGGAGCACCAAAATAATTATTGACTATGATTGTAAAAATATATAGTAATATATTTGTCATTGTGTCAATCAAGCAAATAACAACCTATAGTTTTTTTTTCGAATTTAATTTGCTCTGAAATATATTGAGATACAAGTAAATTTTTTGTTTCTTTTTGTAAAAAATTTTTCATTTCCATTTTATTTATGATACTTATATTTAGCATTCTCTGAACAAACCTCCTTCACAAAAACGACCCACTAAACATAGAACCCTTCAAGTTTATTTTCGGCTTGAAAATAAAACTTATTTTGTAAGTGTATGGAAAATTTATTAAAAGATTACAAATTTTTATTTAGTAAATAATATAACGCTTTTCACTAGATTTGGCAATACGCACGGAGTATATTTGTGTCCTTATTTATCGATATGGAAAAGAAGAAAGCAGGACGCACTAAACGTAAACGATCGGAATAGGAATATTGTAGTGACTTTGACATAGATGACTTTGACGGCTGACATATGCCTTTCGATATTTGGCAAGAGACGATAGAGAAATCAAAATACTTAATGATGGAACTGAGGAGGACCAAAGAATGTAGAAAAAACCTACTATTTTGCTTATAATTGTGCCGCACTGCGGCTTGTGGCAGATACATTTTTTTTTTAAATTATGGAGATCTTCAGAAGGCTGGTAGGTACCTATGTATTTTATTTTTATACCATGGGTATGTATAACATACATATATTAAAATAAAATACTTGGTCCAAAGCCAAAAGATGTTTTTAATATTGTGATTGACCTTCTTAAAAACTAATTCATATTATTTTTTAGGTAAATTGGGCATGTACCTACTGTAGAAAGTTGCAATTAGTCATGGTTTGGAAAAAATATTTGCTGACTACTTATGTTCTTCGCAAGAGGAAATTTTAAAATTAAATAAAAGTAAAAGTAATAAATTGAATTTAATATTAATATAAAACATATAGGTAATGTTTAAAATGTTTTAAGAGGCTCTTCCTGTTCATTTTCTGGAATAACTGGAGATTTTTTCCAAAATTAGTAATGGTTTGGTTTCATGAGGCTAGGGTTCGCTTTCAAGAAGAAATAAATGATAAATTAATCGAAGTTATACCTAGTAAGTTTTCCACGTTTTTTTAACCCATTAGAGGTGAATATTTTTAGTGTCTATAATTTCTGCATTTTTAAAAAGTTTCTATGTATATTTATGTTATTTTTTATGTTAAGCAAGATGTTTAATTTATACATAAATTATTAAAGGTACTTTAATTATAATATATTTTTGTTTTTTTTATGATTAGAAATTCCTGAAATGTTATATTTTAAAACTTTGTAAACCTATGTAACTATTGAACTAGTTGAGATAGTCAAATATAGTTTTCATCACTCTTCTTCTAATTTTTTAATTTATTTTTTGTGTATTCATCTTTGTTTGGCTTACTTCCAATTTAATGAAATATGACATTTCATATTTTAAGGAATAGGTATATTGTTTCAAATAAACTGTGACAAAGTCACTAAATTTTATTTTTAAATAACATAAAAATATAAATTTTAAATAATTTCCGCCTGGAAACGTTTCAAAGATTTCTTGTTTCCTAGAAATTTCCGTTTTAAACGTTTGCGAGAGCCCTCGTAATTTACAATATATACATATTTACTGAAATTCAAATTCGGATTTGAACATTCAATTTCATGTAAATTAGGTATATTCGGCAGGTGTCAGAAGGACATTTGTTTATTTCTAGTAAACATTGGAACTGGAGGTGATTTCTTCCACTCCGGAATTACTCGGAAACCGAACTCGTCTGCTTATGAGACATAAATTGGAGACCGCAAAGATATTCCTTCTAAAATTAAAAAAATTAAAATGTTTCTTTCTTTTTTCTCCGCTGGCGCTGGTCTTTAATTCAACTAGTACTTATTAAAGTTATTAAAAATTATCATAAAATAATCTTGTCGAATTTCCCAAAATCGAACTAACTGAGGATCTCCCAGTTACAATTCGACAAAGGAACTTCGCCAAGCCGTAATTTACCTAGTACCTATTGCCCAAAAATTTATTAAAAGTTATCGTGAAATGATATCTTTTCGATTTTCCCAAAATCGAACTAACTGAGGATATTCCAAATAGACTTCGTCCAAGAAAGTTCGTCAAGGCGAAATTCAATTCGCGCTCGATCAAAAATTTTATATTTTTCGCTATCAGGCAGTTCCTCGGAATTACCAGTAGAGTAGTTATTTGTGTCCAGCTGTCTAAAATTTAGAAGTGTTGTTTTACGATAAAATTCAAATCCAGTTTTTCTATTATTTTTTTCTCTCTCAATTAATTAATTAAAAGCTCGTGTTCTATCATACAGGGATTACCGAACAATCGTTTAATTTACTTCTTTTGATTTAATAAAATAATTCTCGAGGGAAAATTTATTTTCTATTATACCGTATCGTAATTACCGTTTTCGATTTTAAAATTATTATAGATCGACCGTTGTGTTTAAAACATTAGTCCATTATAAATTAATTTTTTATCATACACGAAAAGCTGTAATAACAGTTTGATTTAATTCTTTTGATTTAATAAAATAATTCTTGAGGGAAAATTTATTTTGTATTATACAAGGACTGCGGTAATTGCCGTTTCAATTATTCCGTGCACATTATTTTCTTTTTATTGTTTAACCATTGTATTTAAACGATTTATTTGATTGGTAAGTTATTTTCTAATGTACAGGGAGTGCTGTATTGCCGTTTTAATTATTGCGTATATATTATTTTCTTTTTACTGTTTAACTATTTTATTTAAACCCATTTATTTGATTTAATAAAACAATTCCTAATTGGAAATTCATTTTCTATTATACCAGGAGTGTCGGAGGTACCGAACACTGTATCCCGAGTTTTTATAGTATTTTTATTTTATTTTTGTAAATATATTTTGATAATAATTCATGTGTTTCTTTTCTTTTATTACCGGCTCTCAACCGTTTTATTTCAGGGTATCGTAAGGTATAAGGTGTGAGAAGAATAGTTTCTTTTATTATAATTTAGTGGCTACTCCATTAGCGGTGACCGCTTGACGGTATTTTTAACTCGTCTGAGCCTACCTTGAGTACACTCTGGTTTACTACAGTGTCGTAGAGCAAACTGCGTTAGCAAGACTGACGCCTGAGCAACCCATATTCTGACTTCACAGCAGATGAAGCCAGAAGCCTGTCACAATACCTTGTATATTTTGCTCAATTTGAAAATCCAATATTTCCTCTTTCTACAAGTAGATTTTAATCGCTTTTAAAATAAATACTATCGCGTACGTGTTCCTTCAGTTGATATTTTTTAAGATGTACACATGAAACTCGATCTAACAAAGAGTAAAATACCACTTTATTGAACACTGAAATGAAGACTGGTGAAAATCGCATTTCGTTATTTCAACTAGTTCAAAAGTAACATGGTTTTAGAAACGTTCAAAATATAATGGAACATCTGCTATAGATAATGAAATTCTGAGAGTTTAAAGCGTATTTATAATGGTAAGCTTGATAGAAGTTTAAATTTAACAGTGTAAGACAAGTGGGATTTTGAACATTTTCAGATAATTCGTTAATGAAAGTTCTTAGATAATATTTAAATTGAAACTTTAAATAAGTTTTAATTGTACGTTAACAACAAGTAAATTTTATAAGTTTCTATAAAGTATGGCATATTAACTTTAATTTTTAAAGTTTAGAGTGAGGCAGATTCAAACTTGCCGAAAGCTATCAATAAATATTTAATAACCTTGCAAGGAAACTTGCATTTATATTTGTAAGTTTGCAATACATTTGCAGCGAATGTATTTTGCTTTTAAGTTTAAACTAATTTTACTTAAAAGTGTTAGAGTCTGAGCTTGCAAATCCAAGGGTCCTCGGTTCGAATCCCACGATTGGTCGAGATTTTTGTAATTTAATTTATTTATTTAAAAATAATTTTGATGCCTAGGTAGTATTCCCCACTCCGACCATTTGCTGTTGGGTTCTAATTAACAGAATACAAATTAATGACAATCAAACAAACTGAGACTGGCACATTAGGTGTATAACATCTAAGTCATAAAATTAAAACGTTTTTTTTTATATGGACTTTTCAGCGAATTAGTAAATAGACAGTGGTGAATATAAATAGTGATCAGTTTAAAGACATTCGAAGTATATATAAATTAGAATAGTTGTGTTATAAAATAAATAGGTGTTTAAATAAATTGTTAATAAATATACTGTTATTTGAAAATAAACAAACATCACAATATATTAATTTTGTTTATTACTAAAGTTGATATAGACAAATTTGCCCTTATTCAATTGTATTCGCTATCTTTTCGTACGGGTATTAATCTGGTCTATAGATTTTTTCACTTTTCTATTAGCGTCTTCGTGATTTTTCCCAACAGCAAGGATTGCGGTATCATCAGCAAATATTGCGAGATAGTATTGGGCTCAAGATTGGGAATATATCTGGTATACAATAAGTAAAGTACAAAACCTAGTACACTACCTTGAGGTAGTGTTATAATTCTGAAATACCTTTTTGATAAATAGGATTTTAGTAGTTCAAAATATTGACGTGGCCAAAAAAAGTTCAGTTTTTAAATCAGGCCTTCATGCCATACTTTGTCTAAAGCCTGAGCCACATAAAAAGACATAGGAGCAAACTTTTTTCTTCTAGGGACTTCTCGATGATATCTGTGATTCTATGAACTTGGTCGATGGTCAAGTATTTTTTTCTGAAGTTAAACTGGTGGGAGGGTATTAGGTTCTTTTCTTCTATTTCAGGTTTAAATCTCTTAAGAAGCACATTTTCATTGAGCTTCAAGATAACAGGTAAGAGGGAGATGGGTCTGTATGATGTTACTTCATGGGGAATTTTACCTGGTCTATATCATTATAACTTCTGCCACCTTCCACATCTTTGGTACGTACTTTAGTCTAAAGGACGCATTGATAAGATTTGTTATTTTGAAAATAACTTTTCGTGGAAGCATTTTCAAATTTTAGCCAGTAATGAGCTTAAATCCAGGGGAATTTATCGGATTTATATTTCTTTTGATTTCCATATAAACTTCTTTTGGAGAGGTAGTTTAACGACTGTATTTTCTTGTGCTAGTTCCAGTAGACTTAATGTCATGTATAAATTGAATACCATTTCTAATACTGAAGTTTCTAATTCAGAAATTAATTGTACTTCTGAACATGTTAAAAAATATGGCATTAGCGTTTAGGCCATTTAAATAGCAAATATATGAATAAACTAATAGAACTTTTAATAGGTTTTAAAGGAACTTTTAATGAACCTGTATTAATTGTTTAATCGGAAAACAAACTAAACAACCATTTCATTAATCTAGTTCAAGGATAGAAGAAGACATGACTTGTTTATTCGGATTTAGCAGGTCCCATGAAAACTCAGTCCATTGGAGGTTATGCTTATATTCGTAGATGATTTTTCAAGAAAAGGTTATTTTCCAACCGTGCGGAGGCATATCATTGTCGTCAGAGCAACCTCCTTGATTAAAATATCAAGGGGAGTGAGACTAAGAATGACTTCCATGGCTCTGGTCGGTGTTGTTTTCATGGCCCCTGTTATGTTGAGACTTGCTGTTCTTTGAATTTGTTCTAGTGTACGGATAGCTGTTAATTTTTAGGTTTTTGGTACCCAGACAACTGCACCGTATGTTAGCATAGGCCTTATAATAGCCATGTAAGTCCATGCGACGACTCTGGGGGAGAAACCCCAGGTGCGACCCACGGTTCGGCGGCATTTTTATAAACAATGTATGCTCTTTAAACTCTGTTTTCTAAATGCGAGTTCCATGTTAACTTGCTGTCAAAGGTGAGACCTAGGTACTCCATATCTGTTGCAAAGTTTAGTTTAGGAGTTCTGGAGGTTTTAATTCCATTTTCTTCCTTTTTTGTGAAAAGGACCATTTATGTCTTCTTAGAATTGATAGTGAATGGTTCTCAAAATTCCCTGTTTGCAGAATAACCAGGTCATCTGCATATGCTATTGTATAGTGACTGTGGTTATTGAGGAGACTGATGAGGGTGCCTGGGACCATATTCCACAGTAGAGGTGATAGCACCCCTCCCTGTGGACATCCCCTCGCTTTGAGAGCATGTTATGTATCTATCCATTAACCATTTGTGGAACATTCCTGTTGATTAGTGAGTGTATTATCTTTGGCAAGGTGGTTTTATCAAAAGCACCTTCTATGTCTATGAAAACACCCAAGGCGGACTCCTTATTGTCCATGGATCTTTCTATCCGCCCAGCAACTAGATGAAGGGCTGAATGAGTATATCTACCTGGGGTATCTTCATGTTGGTTTGGGTGTTGTGATGTTGTAATCACCGCATCCCTTATGTACCTTTTGTATAGCCTTTCCAATGTCTTCATGGAAAACGATGTCAGACTAATTGGTCGGTATGTTTTTGAGACAGTGTAATCTATCCTTCCAGGTTTGGGTATAAATATCACTTTTACCTCTCTCTATTTTTGAAGGATATACCTCAGAGTTCTTTTAGACCCCACTGAAGTAGGGCTGGATAGATACCGTCAGGTCCTGGCGATTTAAATGGAGATAATCTAAATATTGCCCATCTAATTTTTCATCGTCTACAATGTGTTTGGCAGTTAGCTATCTTCGAGGTTGGCAGTTTTTGTGCCATCCTCTTTGATTAGCGCACCAATGTTTCGGTGTGGATTTTTTGAGAAAACTTTTTGAAGCCTCGCTGCCTGCAAGAAATCTTCAATTTCATGCATCTTTCTGTTTTTGTCTGACGATTTTTTTGTATTCTCTGAGGTGAGATTTGTAAGTATCCTAGTCCTTTTTGAGTTTTTTGGTTCTTGCCTTATTAAAAGATTTCCTAGCCATCTTCAGTACATAAAGTATGTCTTTTAAAAAAGCTATATACATCTTAAAACAGGCTTTCAAAATGTGAAATATTAAAGCATATACTATAAAATATTTAAAACAGTAATTACGAGACTCGGGTTTAATACAAAATTTTTAAAAGACTATATTTTTTCTCGCACTGTATGTTATTTATTTCTTTTCATTTTGTATTAACGAGGAAGAAAAGTTAACCAGTAAGTCAAAGCTAATGTCACTTTTAGAAATGAAGAGCTTTGGTAGGGCTGAATACTGTTTAGGTATCAGAATTACCTACAATAATTCAAATTCAGTTAAAAGTATAAAACTTGAACAAACTCACTATGTTCATGAACATTTAAAGAAATTTCAAAAGGATGAGTATAAACCCATTTGCACTTCAATGGAATCAAATTTAAAATTAGTAAAATATCATAGGGAATTACCTAATGTCCCTTATCTATGTTTCAATGGAAGTCTCGTGTATTTATCAATTTCCACTAGGCCAGACATTTCATTCGGTGTAAATTATTTAAGCAGGTTTAATAATAATTTTAGTATAGAACATTGGAATCATGCAAAAAGAATCCTTTGCTTTTTAAAAGGTACAGCGGATCAAGGATTAGTTTACGCATCTAGTGTTTGTGATCTTACAGGCTTCACAGATGTAGATTGCGAATTTAATGTCGAAGATAGGAAATCTTTTACTGCATGGTTACATGTTCATGTTTGCTGGAAGCTCAATATTATCTTGAAGAAGCTAAAAAAAGTCTTCTGTTGCTATCAGATGGATTAGAATAAAAACTCATTTCTTCGATGAGTTCTCTCAGAACTATATAAAGTTAATGAAACTACCAGTATTTAGTCTGATTGAGTGCTATAAAATTGATTAATAATCCTGTATATAACTCACGGACAAAACATATTCATATTGGATATCATTATATTCGAGAAGCTGTTTCTGAAGGAGAAGTTCAAGTTCAGTATATGCCTACAAACAAAATGGTTGGTGATACAAAATCTTAAATTTGAACACTGCAAGAGAAGACTTGGTATGACTACAGAGTTTGGATCACTGTCTTAAGTAGGTGTGTTGTTTATATGTAATTATGTAATAGAGTGTCTATTTTCTCTATATACTATGTATATGTGAGACATAATTTTGTCACTCATATTATTTGTTTTTCTCCATATTTTACAGTATTAGACCGTCAAATAGAGGTGTAGGTGCCCCATTTTCGCATATAATACTCGAAGAGGGTTGAAAAGTACAATGATTTTGAGTAGAATAAAAGAAAATTTACCAGTGGCTCCTAGGGATAACCTAGTGAAAATTCGATTTTCCTTAACAGAAATGAAAAGGTATTTATTGCCCATATTTTCACGCAAACCGTATTCACTAAATGATAAATGATAAGCTATTAAAACTAGGCTTCGGAAAACCAAAGGCTTTAATGTTGCAAGTGGCTAAAGGCTTGAAATATCTTTTAAGGAAAAATCAAAATTTGAACCGATTTTTTCACATAAGTCACTAGTCCGAAAAACGTACTTGCTTGAATGACCCAAATGGATGAAGTCCATTTGGGGGTCGGAAATTATTTCTGTTAAGGAAAATCGAATTTTTTCCATGTGTTATCCCCAAGTGACACTCGTAAATTTCCTATCATCTTACTTAACATCGATATACTTTTTAACCTTCTTCAAGGCTTGTATGCGAAAATGGAGAACTTAAATCCGTCACTATCTGACGGTATATATGCAGGCTTACTAACAGTTGCGGCTGGTGCATAAATGCTGTAGAGCTGCAGAACTGCCAAAAAATGCCAAATGCAAGTATCTCATCTACATTTCGCAGTCATTATTTAAGACATTATAAAATATACGTAAAATGGATTTTATGGATATTCTCATTAACTTTATTTTAATTTTAATTATTAGTAAATAGTGCCGCCGACCGCTCATTGTCTCCTTTAGTTGTTGTAGTAGTCTTGGTAGGCATATGCCTGTCAAAAAGAATAATTAACAAGTTTTCGAAAAGTGAAACTTTCTTGTCAACAGTATTTTGACCAAAAATAAAAAAAGATGTATTGAAAAATTTTAAAGTAGATTTTCAAAACGTTAAGATCATCTGGCAACACCTGGTACCGTACATCGGGAAAATAAAGGCTTATGATCTATATTGTGTGGAACAACGCGAGACAAATAATATATCGAAAGCATGGAGGTAGTAAAGGAAATCATACAGCTATTTTTCTGTATAACCGATTCAATAATAGGTACCTCTAAACAATCATTCACCTACCAAAATCAGATCGGCAACATTGTTTTCATATGGTAAACTCCTTGTGACATCTGTTTATAAATGGATGTATTAAGCAATTACCGAAATATATCTAGAACATTTCTACTTTGGAGAATGAAGAAATATTTTAACGAGATACTTGGAAAAATATGTAGAATTAAATCTCCTACTTTTTAGTTCTTGGTTTTAAAATCACTTTATTATTTTTTTTTTAAATTCACTGAACAAACAAAAAAAAATAGAATTAATTCTCCAAACGTTTTACTTTAGAAGATTTAATTTAATAGATTTATCAGAATTTAAACGTTAACGGAAATGGTGTGCCCTTGCATTTTATATCAAAAATACAGTGAAACTACGGCCTTAAAAAAAAAAAAAAAACAAAAATATTTGTGAATAAATCACTAAAGTTTTCACGTTCATCAGTTTTCAACATTAATTGACTGGCCTAAACTTGCAGGTAATCGATTTAAAAGCCGACACTACCAGCAAATTTGAGGGGCATAGCCGCAAATGTCGTGTTAGTTAATTTGCAGGTTTGCTGGCTGTAGGTATTTGTCTCCGTTTTGAACTAACTCGTAATGAGTTATGACCCAGTTGAATTTTACCGAACAGCTTCAATTTTAATGTTCTGTTTCGTACGGTATGTTAGGCAGCAGAAAATCGACAATTTTAGATTGCGGAAAAATAAAATTAGTGTAGAAGAGTGGAATTTATAGAACTCTTTTACGTTGATTATTTTTTTCGTCTGTCAACTAGTAAAATTTTTTAATTTCAAATAAGTTTAATATTGATCATTTTTTTATCTGTCAAATTAGTAAAATTTTGTGATTTCAGTCAATTAGAGCTCGCGATCCTAACCATTTAGTTTTACACCGATTAAACAGTTTAGTCATTTTTGTTTTTTGATAAAACTATGGTTACCTTTTGAACTGACAACTATACATAATTGAAATAGTAGTTTGTGCAACAAGAGTTGATATGATGGCCATATCGCACGAAGACGAAATTTGACCACGACGCCGTAGGCGGAGTGCTCAAGAGTCTGTGCGATATGGACAATCCACTCGAGTTGTATAGTATATTTTTTCTATGGCCCACTAACGGAAATCTACAAATTAAAAAAATATTTTAAGTTATTAAGACAAAATAACTAATTTTAAAATAATTTATGAATTTTACTGATTTTTTAAATAAAATAAATATAATAATAATAATCTTTATTTGCCTCAATTAAAATTACAATTTAGATTTAGAAAAAATACATGTATATAAAACGAGATACGTAAATAAGTAGACACCCATATATTCATGGCAAATAGAGTGTATATTCACAAAAGCAGGCTTGTGCGTGAATGCAGTAGTTCATTTATTATGAAAAATAGATGTATAAAAATTAAATTAAAAAGTATACATTTATAAAAGGAAATGTTTGAGATTCACATAATAGAATTTTAAACAATTTAACTGTAGAATATAATATAATATAAAAGGACAATAAAAAACACTGTTAGTAAAATCAATTAGAATATTAATAGACATTAAATTATTAAGTTTTTTTTTTTAAATCACGATAAGATTGACAGACTATAACATGTTTCATTTCGCGGCGAAATAAAGTTTTGCAATGTAGCAGTCGGAAAAGATAGGATCCAATTTTTTATTTTCTTTTTAAATAAACTTGCGGAGTTAATTTTTTTTATATCAGATGGTAATTGGTTATACAACTTTGGAGCCAGGTATGTAAATTTTTTTTTCCTATAGCTTTTTTCATTTTGGGTATTACGGCAGCGCTTTCTTTATATCTAGTTGGATAGCTATGTTGGATTGACTTTAAAGTGGCTTTATCTTTATGTTGTTTTAGTAAAATCACTTTTACGTATAATTGGTAAATATTTAGCACTCCAGTTTCTTGGTAGAGCTGAATTGTAGGGTAGGTTCTGGGTTTGTGAAATAAAACTTTTAATATACTTTTTTGAATTTTTTGTAGGTATTCGATATATGATACATGATTGAGAACTCCGCCTTCGGTGTTGTGTTCAAATTTCGTCTTCGTGTGATATGGCCATCATATCCACTCTTGTTGCACAAACTACTATTATTAAACTAAAATTTACCTCAAATATTTAATACCTACCTAAATTTTAAATTTATTGTTAATTTTATTGCATAAAATTAAAGTTAAAACTAACCTGTTTTTGTTTATGTTAAATAACTTATAACACACATAAAACTAAGGCTCCGATCACATTAGAGAGAGATATGCTTTATTGTCGTAAAAAAATTTACAAAAATTTTATAGACAAAGTGTGTAACTTAAATACTAAACATATTATAAAAATAACTAAACAGCAGAAAAAACAAACAGAAACAAACAGACAAAATAGGAATAACAATTGCAATGGATATGCAATATCCGTCATTATAATTATTCTAATTTAATTTTTAACTTTAAATTTAAATTTAAATTTAAATTTAAATTTAAATTTAAATTTAAATTTAAATTTAAATTTAAATTTAAATTTAAATTTAAATTTAAATTTAAATTTAAATTTAAATTTAAATTTAAATTTAAATTTAAATTTAAATTTAAATTTAAATTTAAATTTAAATTTAAATTTAAATTTAAATTTAAATTTAAATGACCTAATACTGATCCTTGAGGTACTCCACTGCTTATTGCTAGATTTATAGAATCCTCACCATTCGCCCGCACCTGTTGATTTCTATTTTCTAGGTAAGTTTTAAACCATTGTAAAGGAGAACCCCGTATGCCATAAATTTGTAACTTATTAATTAAAATATCATGATTTACACAATCGAAGGCCTTTGCGAAGTCACAAAATACTGAAGCGGTGAAAAGTTTATCATTAAGAACGGAAAACATTGCGTCGCTAGTGCATTTTTTAGGTAGAAAGCCATACTGATGAGCTGTGAGGATGTTATGCTTGAAAAGAAAGGGCAAAAGACGGTTTTTCATTAGCCGTTCTACTATCTTCGATAAGGTAGGCAATAACGCGATAGGTCTATAGTTACAGGTTTTGGTTTTGTCGCCACCTTTATGAAGTGGGATTATTATAGCTGTTTTTAGACAGTTAGGAAAGAGACCAATTTCAAAGGATTCATTAATCAGTGAAGTTAAAATGTTGATTACTACATCCGGTATATTTAGAAATATTTTGGTGGACAGGCCATCAATTCCACAGGAAAATTTATTTTGGATGTTGTTTATGATTTGCACTAGTTCATGCTTGTCTACTGGTCTTAGGAAGAAACTTTCAGTGATCCTTTTAGTAGGTAGGAGGAAGGAGAGAGCATCCTGACTCGGAGCTATGTTAGATTTGATATTTTTACTTACATTTACGAAATAATTGTTTAGTTCATCTGGGCTAGGATTTACACTGAAGAACGGGTTTTATTCCTTAAGTCATTTATTATAGACCAGGTTTCTTTGGAGGAGTTTTTAGCTCTTGCGATGCGATTTTTGTAATAGTTTTTCTTAGCAGATTTGGTGATTTTCCGATACAATATTCTGTAGTTGTTGATATAGTTTAATATTAGGGGATTATCTGTGTACTTTTTAATATACATGAGTGACCTCATATTTTTAGATGATGTTTTTATTCCTTTAGTTGTCCAAGATTTATGACATTTAGTTTTAATGGGGCGAAGGGGAAAGCTGTATTGAAACACATAATTATTTTATTTAAGAAGTCTAAAAATTTAGAGTCAATATCTTCAGAAAGACCATTCCAATCAGTAGTTAGACATAAATTATAGAAATTTTTGAAATTATGCTTAGAGAAAATTCTACCTAGCTGACGGACTTTTTTTGGAGCTGTACGGGGTATCAAAAATTTGGCAAATACTGCTTCGTGGTCTGAGAGACCTGAGCTAATTACTTGGTGCTCTACATCAACGGGTTTAAAATCAGAGACTACGTAATCTATAATTGTAGATGTAGAGGCACGCTTGTGAAAGTAATTTGGTGGCGCGCGCGTGCGCAAGCGTGCACATAGAAACAAAATCCACAGGAGAGCGACAGAAACAAGTGGTGCTTGTCCATCGCCGCTCACACTGCAAGCAACAAATAAGTGCACGCTTGTGCAAGTTTGATCCAAAACAAAAATATTTGTTTTTTAATTGCAAGCGTGCGTGATCTCAGTTGATTTCTGACCATCGAGGCAGTGATAGTGTAGTGTTGTGGAGCTCCTGATTTGTGTGTCCTCCTTATTTTAGGAGTGATTTTGCCTAGTATATAATATAAAGTGTCTGGCATCATTCTAAACTATTTAAAAAACTTTTTAGACTGTCTAAGCAAATCGTTAAATATTCGTGCATACTCTCAATCTTTCTCTCTGTCTAAAAAATACTCGTTAACCCACTCTTCTCTGATTTCCTGCTCATCCAAAAATAAAAACTTTAAAACACCATTTTCCAAAACAATGTCCTCATCGTCTGACATCTCCATTTTAACTGACCTGTTTATAATAACTAACTTGCACCTGCTTGCATTTAGTGTAAGCACATTGCTGTTCACGCAGCTTGCGCATGCGCGCGCCACCAAATTACTTGCACAAGCGTGCCTCTAATGTGATTGAAGCCTAACTCACATCAATACTCAATATTTTTAACTATTAATAGTTATTTATGGTACTAGTACGTTATGTTGAAAATAAGTCACGCGAGAAAGATTTATAGTATTAATTCTCAAGTGACTTAAACAAGTGAAAGAAATCGTTTTTTTTATGAGATAATAATAAGTTTTGTGATCAAATCAAAGCTACTTACGTCATGCGTAGAGTTTGTATAGACGGGAATTTAAAAATACTGTCGAAGTATGAGGAAACTAATTTACATTTACATAAATATTAAAGGATAATATTTTAAAAATGACAATAAATATCTAAGGATATTATTATGGGATAGTTAAGGAAAGAGCTATAAAGGAAAATAAACGCAAATACATATATAAAAAAAAATATTTGAAGTATAAGTTTTTTCCTTCTTCAATTTAATGAATTATTTTTGTTATATAAATTATAATGCAGGTTTTAATTTAGAAGGACATTCGACGTCTAAAGAATAGTTTCTATAACCAGGATAATGAGAAGGGTATCTTTGCAACTCAGAATTTCTCAACTGGGGACCCTGGGTTAAAATTTCGCATCTTGGGACTATTTACCTGATTACTCATTTATCTGCAATATGTTACCCAATTAAATATACTTAACAACTTATTTTATGAATAAGATGGGATTTATTAGTACGATAACAAAAACAGCTTTTTAAAAAATATTTTTCATACCTATAATATAATGGCAAAGCATAAAAATAAATGTACCAAATACAAATAACTGCTACATGGTTTATATACAAAATTAAAATAAAATGTACCCTATAAATGTCAGAATGACTTGACAGTGACTTTTTTACATTTTGGTCAAAGTAGTTTGTTTGGTTGCCACCCGCATGATACATTGTTATAAATAAATTTTGACATTTGTCAGTTTTCCCTGCAGAAAAGGAAAGTTTTTGAAGAAAACAACGTATAGAAAATGGAGGAAACCGATGAAAATTACGTTCCTGAGGATATCCTTATGGAAGCGGAAGATGCAGCAATGCAGATTTTTCCAGAAAAGTCCCGAGATGCTTACGACAAGGAGTTCAAAATATTTGAGTCTTGGATGAATTCACGGAAGATAAAAGGTATCGATGAAAATGTTCTATTGGCGTCTGGTTCCAATGAACCAACGAATTTTACAATGACTTCAAATTCGAATAAACCGTTTTCCTTTAATTTCAATAGCAATGTGAATTCTGCTTGTAATACTAATAAATAAATAGAATACTACTTTAAATATGAACGTTATAATCAATAACTCACTAGTGAGTTATATAATCTATAACTCAATGGTGAGTTATGGATTATAACATACTAGTGTGTTATTTGATATTTTACTTGTCTAAAATGAAATGATTCTATAAAATGATAATAATTGTAAATTATATTACAATTTTATTTTTTATTATTGTAGGGCTAGAAAATACTTAACGAATGAAGAATTACGAGTGATTGTCCTAGAAGAATCATCAGATGATGAACTACCTATTGAAGATGAAGACATGTCCGAAGAGGAGGAAATTGTGACTCACAGTGATGACGTTTCAAATTCTGAAAAAGAGTGCACGGAGAATGAGAACTCGGAATTGGATTCGGACAATGAAATAGCTCCAGATGCCAATTTTTTTTGGCTAAGGACAAACCCACAAAATGGTACAAGACGAATGTGTCAACCATCTCTAAAATAAAAAACAAGAATTTGTTGAAAATTCACCCTGGACCAAAACAAGCCTCCAGAGGACTTACATCCGAAATTTTTGCGTTGGAATTGATTCTTGACGCATTTATAATTGAGGAGGTTGTGAAGTGTACTAATCTCTACATAAATTACAAAAAAAGAACAGTAGAATACCAAAGAGCTCGTAATGCAAGAATTACTACAAAGAATGAGATTGCAGCACTTCTTGGATTATTATATTTTATAGGCGCTAAAAGAAACAATCATTGCAATGTTGAAGAGATGTGGGACGCTGAAAGTGGATTTGGAATCACAAGGCAAGTCATGAGCTATAAAAGATTTTATTTTTGTTACGTTGCATTCGGTTTGATGATCGTGACACCAGGGAACATCGAAAGCAAACTGACAAATTGGCTAAAATCAGGGTAATTTTTGAAAAATTTGTTAATAATTGTAAGGAAATTTATTCTTTGGGGGAATATATAACAATAGATGAAAAACTAGAAGCCTTTCGCGGACGTTGCAGCTTTATCCAGTATATACCGAATAAACCTGCCAAATACGGCATAAAAATGTTTGTTATATGCGATGCAAAAACGCATTACATAAGTAATATTGAAATTTATTGCGGCCAGCAGCCGGAGGGGCTATATAAGGTACACCAGAAATTGTCAAAAGACTTGTTGATCCTATCAAAGGTAGCAAAAGGAATCTGACAACCGACAACTGGCATACAAGCATTCCTCTTGCCCAAATCTTACTACAATATTATAAAATAACACTTTTAGGAACTCTGAAAAAAATAAAAGGGAATTACCAGTTGAGTTTTTACCTCACAAGAATAGAGAACTAAAGTCATCTATCTTTGGGTTTCAAAAGGAATTTACAATCGTCTCTCACGTTCCAAAAAAAAAAAAATAAATCGGTTATATTATTATCAACAATGCATGATTCAGGAGAAATTGATCAAGAGACTAAGAAGCCGGAAATAATTCTGGACTACAATGCTACTAAAGGCGCAGTTGATCAATGTGCGGTTCCTACTCAGTAAAAAGAATTACAAGAAGGTGGCCTTTAGTTATATTTTTTTCAATGATGGATATGGGTGGTATAAATGCATATATTTTATATAATTCTAATGCAAACAATCAAAAAATCAAACGAAAAATTTTCCTCAAAAACCTTGCAATTAGTCTTATGAAACCTTTTCTTGTGGAAAGGGCAAACATAACTTCACTTCCGCTGGACATCAAAGCTTCTCTAGCAAAATACAAATTAAATGAAGGAGCAGCAAATGAAATAGAATCTGACCTAAAGAGAAAGGGACGTTGTGTTACGTGTGGTAGATCAAAAAATCAGCACTACTATAAGATGTGATATGTGTAAGGACTTTGTGTGCAAGGTTCATTCAATTGTTAAAACTAGTTGTCCAAAATGTTCCAGACAAACCGAATCACCAGATGAGGGTGTCGGTGACTGGTTTCTGATCGTTGTTGCAACATACGAGGTCTGACAATTAAATAACGAGACTGTCTATGAACATGAGTTCTATTATAAAAATTATTCTAAAATCGGATGCTTCTCTTTAATCTACTCCCCTCCCCTCGCCACACACTCTTCCATTCGTTTTTTTTTAATTTACCAAAGCAATGCTTGAAGTCTTCTTTTAGAAGCTCCGCCGATTTCGCTTCACCTCTTCCATTGAACCGGGTTCCTTTTAAGGCAGACTTGATCTTCGGAAACAGGAAAAAGTCACAGGGTGCAAAATCAGGCGAGTACGGCACATGTTCGGCACTAGAGCAGGTGCGTTGTCCTGGTGCAAGATCCACGACTTGTTTTACCACAACTCTGGCCGTTTCTTACGAACTCGCTCTCGTAGTTTTGACAAAACTTTCAAATAGTAAGTTTGGTTTTCGGTTTGACCATCTGGAACCCATTCAGTCATCACAATGCCGTTAATGTAGAAAAAAAAAAGATTAGCACGGCTTTCAATTTTGATTTCGACATTCGGCCTTCTTAAAACCGTTTATACCATTCAACAATACGCGTACTGGAGAGAGAATTCTCACCATAGGCTTATTTTAACAACTAAGTCGGAGTTTTTTTTTTAATTTAACGAGAAATTTCACATTGATCCATTGCTCGTGTTTTTCGTCACACATATTCGTTATAGAAAAAATACTACTAAAGGGACAAAATCATGGTTTCGTACTGGAATAGTAAATATTTCTAGCTATTCAACGCGGCTTTCGTTTTCCCCCTAGCCCTATAGGACGCCTTTTGCGCGCGCAGTCTCTTTATTTAACTGCCAGACATCGTACCTGTCAAAGTCGTTTTCCTTTATTTTAGCGCTCACTCTCCCTGGAAAAACGCCTTACCGGAACTCTTGCAACTATGTAACTTTGATTTGTTGCCAATGCTCCTATCCAGAGGCGCAGTCATGGGGGTGTTGGGGTCATAACCCCCCTCCCCTATGGAGGATCCTCGCGTCACCATTTCTGCTATAGTATTGGCGCTAATCGCTATTGGCCGTTTGTTTTATTCACTTTCTTGATGGAACCCCCCCATAGTTTTCAAAAATCCCTCCTATGAAAAATGACTGGCTACGCCACTGCTCCTTCCTACTACTATCTTCCCCTTTTTCAGTGTAAGATGATGTTTCACTGTTCACTGGTTTGAACC
The DNA here is from genome assembly GCA_927349885.1 of Psylliodes chrysocephalus. Taxonomy (NCBI): domain Eukaryota; kingdom Metazoa; phylum Arthropoda; class Insecta; order Coleoptera; family Chrysomelidae; genus Psylliodes; species Psylliodes chrysocephalus. Next base: position 50,267,734 of record OV651820.1, on the reverse strand, counting down.
TTAAAATACTATTTACACTGCTCTTAATTACCAATGATGATAAGTTTTCCTGCTAAAATTAATTACACATTATATTTTTTTAGCATTTTATTTTCTCCTTTATCTTAGGTAATACTTATGGAATACCACATGCTTGCTCAATATCACATAAGATTTTATGATGTCGTTTTTATCTATTAAATAACATGGATCTATGTGGGTGTTAACAATTTATTAAATTTTTTTGCATGATCATAAACTAGGGTTTTTGTCACTTTGTATATTTTGAAGTAAGCTTCAAAATCTACCTCTAAGGTGGTACACATATTTAAGTGGTATTACCTTTCCCAAAAATCAATTCATAATTACAGGTTTATGAATTAAACCTTGAAAAACAATTTGTTGTGGTTCTCTCTATAGAACACCCTGTATAAGAAACGTGCACGGTGTAATATTTTGTGGCTAAAATATTATATTGTGTAGTATATTTTAAAAATATGCTTGTCTGTAAAAGTAGTGATATTTTGCAAAAAACTACCCTGTAATTAAAAATATTGTTAATTGTATGTACGTATGCACTAATGTATTACTTAACCATGTAGCAAACGTGTATATGCAACAGAAATATAATCTAGCTCGTTTGAAAATAAAATTATCGAAAAAGTAGATAATTTTCAACTTTACCACCCTGTATATCGGAATTAAGCTCGTTGACACGTTTGGTTACTAGGTTGAGTCCAATAACATACCAAAGTTTCAGAAAATTTGACCGGTTGCCGCTTTACATTGAAATGAAGACGTAGATCTTGTTTTCGATTTACAATTTATTTTTGAACTGTTTGAAATATTCTACTATCTTTTCTATTTTGACCGCCCAAAATAGCTTCTTTTGCTTATTTTGGCATCAAAAATCGCTTTTTGGGATTCTGAGGCCTCTATATTTTGAGTTTTTAACTGGACGATTTTCATATTTTTATACCTATTTTTTAAAGGGTAATTGCAAGGCTACCGATGAAATAATATACGTAAACAAATAATTAGGTGTATGAATAAAATAAATTGGTAATGAAAATATAACTTACGCACGCCACATTTGTCCATGTGATTGGTAACTGGTAGATCAGGTTTACAAAGACATTTATGAGTTATATCATCACAAATAGCTCCTTCGAACGTACATTGTTTCGTATGTCTGCACTTGTCTCCAAATTTCTGATTGTTACCGCCATCTGCAAACAAACAAAATAATTAAATATACCAATAATACTTAAAAGGCAGATATCATAACATGTAATGAAAACTCATCATTGGTATCTACTAGTTTCAGCTGCAGAGGGTCATCACCAAGTCTACAAGAGAACATGTGAACATAAAGTACAGAAAAATATAGAGATGATATGATTAATTAATTGTGATGTGTACATGTTTAATATAAAAAAATAGGATTGTCACTAAAAATTTACTTAATTTTTGGTTAATACCAGTCATTAAACGAATGTATTAATTTGTAACTGCTGTAATTAGTCAATAACATATTAATAACAACTGTAATACCTACTAGTATTCTGATTAGTATTAAACTGATTTAATGATGCCTTTAATAGCAGTTTCCTAACCACAATTAAATGTTCAATGACCATAACTAAATTTTAGCGATTGTTATCCCTTCCATACTCTACGTGATGTGGATTTACAAGCTCACTAAACATTTGCGCTTTAGCATGTAATGAGGAAGCAGCTCTATCCCTATTGAATTCAGTGTACTTGTATGGTATGAGTAAATTGTATTCCAGTTAGTGAAATTAAGTAATGGATTATACGGTTTTACTAAAGAATTTGAGATTGGAGATGCCGATCGTTGTTTGTCTTTTTGACTACCAAAATTTGATTCAGGTTTTTCCTAAAAAAAATTAAGAAAATATTTAGAAAAATTGAAGTTTTGTAATTTTCTGCTATAAAAACTAAACCAACTTTTCAAAAAATTGACGCAAAGTGATCCAGATATAACCTTTATCTATTTAGTTATTGTCTCTTGAACTAAAAATAAAAAAGATTTGCATGTGGTTATAATTCATTTAGTTAGATAGAGACAGTTCTCAATTTATGGGGAAGGTGATATTATTACGACCTCTATGAAACTATTAAATGATCATAATTAAAGTGGTTTAACAGAGAGTATTAGGACCTGTAAATTTCCATCATTAAATCCACTAATAACAATTAATTAATAATCAATACTCATGAACTAAATGCTATTAAGCTGTTCAATATCTATCATTACTGTTTAATAATGACATTAAAGTATTTAGTTTCTCCTATTAAATTGTATAATAAAAGTTACCAAATTAATTTACCAATGATAAGCAAAGTTTTTTATTAGTTTGCTTATGATAGCAACACAGATCCAAGAACAAAAGTTTAATATGTTCTATTAATCAGTTTAGCTGTCTCATATAGTATTAAAAAATTTAAAAACCATTATTAAACTTTTAATGCCGATTAGTATAGTTTTTTCTCGGCGTAGAGTGCACAGTAGGGATCTAATAAAAAATAAAAAACTAGGGAGTCGAAAAAAAATTTAACTTGTTTATGGTAACATCTTATAAAGACAATGAAGGGTTATTATCTCTGTAACTTTGATGTTCTACCACCTCCCTCTCAACCATATATATTTCACTAACAAAGTAAATTTTTTCGTTCCTCGTAACTTTTGTTCCCTGTTTTTATTATAACACGTAACTATGTAATCATATTATCTACAGTCTGTTCGTTATACTTACGTGGGTTTCGGATTAACAAAATTATGCAAATTAGTCATTGACAACCAGTTCCAATAAGCCTCTTCCCAAGAAATTAGGTAAAATTGCCCTAATGGTCAGATTTAAATTAAAATAACATTAGGGAACTGGTTGTCAATGAATAATTTGCATAATTTTGTTAATCCGAAACCCGCGTAAGTATAGCGAAGAGACTGTACATATTTTTATGTTTTGTTCATGTTTTCATTCAGACCTGCCGATGGAAGTTTTAGGATGGCACTAGAATAATATTGGGAATCGAAATTAAGATGACAGAGCCATCTATTTTTGATAGTGGAACCGTTCCAAAATATAATAATAATAATAATAATACTCTCCCTAATTCACCCCCTTACGAGTGAATTTTAACCCCAAAAGCTGAGCTTGTCCGGGGAAAGGGACGGCTATTATTATTATTTGCCGTGGCGCTCCGGGGCGACTTAAAGATGATTGATGGTGCCATTTGACTTACAGGTGAGGAAAACCCGGAAAACCTCACCCACCATCATCGAGACGGTAATGTATGGCGAATTTTTTTAATCTGCATGTCATATCAACAGAAATTGAATTTCTATTAATACGCCACACATCAAATCCTAAATCGAACCATGCAATTTAATTAAAAATCCACATGGTCTGGTCTGGGATTCGAAACCCAGCAGTCTCAGACTCATAAACTTGCCTATAAATGAATATAAGCGCGATAGACCGCTACACCACCGTGCCCGATATACATGTTAACATTTTCTATTTCTTGATATGTGTTTCTAAACAGCCTTTTGTATCCGAGGGCTGTTCTCTTTCCGTTGAGCCTATCTAGTGGCACAGATATTTTTGATTTTTGACTTATTCAATACATTTTTGTAAATGTCTTAAAGATAATAAACAATCGATAAATTTAGGATTCATGCTTTATTACTTGTCCAATACATTTTTGGAAGTGTCTAGAGGAAAATAAACCGATTTAGTATTTTTATTTTTATTTATGGAAGTACCTATTACAATAATAAATATTTTTTAATCAGGCATATCTAATTTATTAATTTCATATTTGAAAAATGCGTTTCAAATGTTATTTCTAATTTTGTCCTAACTGCTTAAACAAATGTCTTTAAATTAGAAAACTCCTCATACATATTAATAGAAATTTTCTTTTGTAATTTAATTTTTATTTAATATATCACATAAGTATTCATTGATTTTCAAATATCAGAATTGCTGCGACCACGTTAAACAACTCAAAAAATATTGAGTCTCGACCTACATAAGACGCCAGTTTACTAGTAACACAATATTTTTTAATAAGATCCATAAGAAATGTATTGGATTTTATAAATATCGATATTTAATGTAGTAAGGTTGAACTAAACATTTTTAAAATCAATAGAGATCTAAGTAAGAAGTAATTTTCCAAGAAAATCGAAACCGGAAATCGATCGGACCTTCTGTTTTAGAGTTATCGTGCATACATACATACGCTCAGCCAGATTTATTTGCATTTTCGGACTTAGAGTGATCGGAAACGTGGAGAAAAGTTTTAAAAAATGGTGGCAAGAAAATGTTTTCGTCGGCACAAATACAATCATACTGAGGCCCCATAGATATGGGGATTATTGATTCATTTTGTATAGACGAAAATGAAGATTTCGTCATTTTATATAAACTTTATAAAAAAAATTTGGATAAAAATGTGTATGGCGACGATGGTGAACAAGTTTTTGTACGTACAAATAACAATCAAGAACAACCAAAATAAAACAATGCATTTCTTCTTAAAAAAATATAAACGGTTAATAATATGGAAACAGAAACTGACATAAATCAAATAGAAGAAAACGATGTAATACAGCTTGAAAAAATAGAAACTGTAGATAATATGGATGAAGAAATCAACAGAAATTATCTAGAAGAAAAAATAGTGCACTTGAAGAAACAGACTGCCAACACAATAAAAAAATTACTTTTTCTTCTATTTTTCTTTTGAAGTCTTGCTCTGCATGAGCATCCAACCAAAAAAATACTCTAAATTATCTACAAAGTTACTATAAGTATATTAATTAATATAAACAATCAGAGAAAAAATTATATATTCCACACACAGAGAAACAGATTTACTGCCTTGGCTAGTTTCATTGCCTCGGTTTTGCCTCGGCAATGAAATGCTAACCGCGGTAGTAAATCTGTTACTTTTCTGACTAGTTAAACAAATAACTATTTTTAACTGACTTCAATTCGTCGGAATATTTTTTTTTATGTATGTTCAGCAATAACACGGTGTCCGATTTTAATGATTCTTTTTTTGTTATACTTCAGGGTGGTCCCGTATGAATTTTGCCAAGATCAAATAATTGGGTCCATAAGAAACTCCTCATACTCTTAATTTTTATGTATGTTTAGCAGTAATTCTTTACCACCTTGTCCGATTTCTATAATTCTTTTTTGTTAGTAAGGGGGTTCCTTAGGGGTGGTTCCCTATAAATTAAGTTAAAATGTGGTGATAGCATCTGCACGGTTTTTAAAGTCGGTTTTTTAAAATTTTATGAATTGTTAAATTTTTTAATGCACAGATCGCTTAGCTTTTTGGCTAGACTATAATAGTTTTAAAATAACCAAAAAAGGTTGACAGCTGTGTGCACGTAGTTTAGATTCAAAAGGAAAAACTTGTATTTCGTGCAAAACTTTTTTATTAATCAATGCAAAGCGCTTTCGGCTTATTTGCTCATCTACAAAAATTGTGGATGTAAACTTACAATTTAAAAAGATTTAAAAAAATATATTATAAAATCTGAATTAGACTTTTAAGTCAAAAGTTAAAATAGCATATATACAATTGTTTGAACAAATTAAAAATTACAAGAAACAAACCAAGTGACAAAAAACTGGTATTGGGAATAGTGAGTGTGGGATAAGCCCTTACAAATCAAATCTGATCTCCAGAAGCAAGTTAGCTTGTGTGGAATTAAGGAATCATGCCACCCTCACTATTCACAAAATTGAAAAAAGGTTAACAAATTAGTTAAAATTTAAAGAAATTTACAATTAGAGGGTGACTGTGGAAGATATATTGAAATTTGAATCTAGAATACAATATTTGATATGAAGCTGCTTGGAGTTTGATGATAGAAGCTGGATAACAGGGAGCCACGTTAGCAAAAAAGAATGGGGAAGTTGATAAAAATAGTTATCTATTAATTAAAGTAGTATCTTACGGATCTGGGGCAAAACGGTCTTATAAGACTAATTATAGTTCAAACTCAGGAGCAGGTGCAATTATAGGATATCGGAGTAATAAAAAATATATTTAGGTATACCATTCCTCATTCCATGAAAATATTATAGGGAAACGTTCTGGTAAGCACACCAAACAATTTGTGTCAAGAAGAGTTTGTAATGTGGAAAAAAGAAGACTTCATCACAACTAGCAGATGAGCATTATGGTCCAAATGAGAAGAAAATTTTGGAAATTAACCCCGATTAATTTAAAAAACTTAAGTATCAATTTCTTGAAAATTTAAATGTTGCCAGCATAGAAGCACAAACTATTTTTAAGAAAACCTCAAGGCAAAGAAAATCTGATGAATGTTTTGAGGAACGACTAAAAAGATTAACTGCCTCAAATTTTGGACGAATTTGTAGACTTCGGGAATCTACTAATAAAAGTAAAGTTGCCGTGGATATATTAAAAGGTACATATCCTGGCAAGTATGGTCACAGTTTATAGCTAAAGAATCAGTTCGCTTACTCTGCGTCGGAACTTTTAATCTCAATGTTCCAGTTTATACACTGCGCAACTTGGATTTGTATCCCTGGCGCATACAGAATCAAATCATAACCAATACAATATATGACAACCGCCTATATTCAAACAGCAGTCTTCTGCGCATCCTGAATTTATATCCCTGGAGTGGATGTTATTTTGGAACATTCAACTGGTCCGAGTGAGCTAACTGATTCTTTAGCAATAAACTGTGGTATGGTATAGAAAATGAAGACAGAGTTTAAAGAGTTAAGTGAACCGTTAGTAAAATATCCAAATCAGGAATCTTCATAGATACCGAACATTATTAATTTGCTCAAGAATAAAATACTTTTTTGCACATCAGGAACTAAAACATGCAATTTACTCCTTAATTTTAGGGACTAAAGTACTACTTTTACACCCTTGGGACTTAAATATTTTAGACTCTTATTTGGACTAATATACTTTGGTAAAATTCTGCAATAATCTCTATATATCACAGTGAAGCCTTGTAAGCAAGAGGACAGGTTCAAATTCGTTATGTCAGCTTTTTAATTTTCCTTTTTGTTTTCAGTAACTTTTTGTAACGATTAAGTATTTCTTTTCAGATAATTATCGTATAAATTTTCAAGTTTCAAGTATGTATATAGAGAATAAAGTGTGTTTTAATGCCTCAAGTGATTCTTGCTCGAGCGGGATTAAACGTGGCATTTTAGTTCGTTGGTACATATAATACTGTAATGCGAGCTATTTCATTATTCAGTCATGCTCTAATCCTCCAAGTCCCTCTCTGTCTTATTTGGCCTTTGAGGCTCAACTTGTCCGATTATCATACATAATTAAACTCCTAAGACCAAACCTATGTGACGACTATGGCGAAGGCGCTTTCGAGTACATTCCAGATAGAACGTAATAATGTTTCTAGTTTTGGCAGGGAGCATTCTGGAGTCCACCAGAATTTTAAATGTATATATAAATATTGGTGGAGGAACACGGAGTCAGTCAGTCGTATACAAACAGTTGTGAGGATAAATGATGAACAGTTTAGAGACATTCGAAATATATAAATTAAAATAGTATTGTTTTAAAATAAATAAGTGTTCAAATAAATTATTATCAACTAAACTGTTGTTTAAGATAAACAAACGTAACAATACTATATTTAATTTTTATTATTACACTGTATTTGGCATGGATTTTTTGTGTGACATTTTTGGATTAACAAAGCATTATTTAAATGATTTAAAATAAAATGCCAGTATTAATAATTATCTGTACGTAAACATTACAAAGTGAAATCATAAAATGACTCATCAAGTAAGCATTAATAAACTTTTTGAATCTACGTAAAAAAGGAAATAATAAACTAGATAAATTTCGTTAACTAAAAACTACTATATGGGCTTAAATACATTTTTTTAAATTAATTTCATATGAAAAAATGTGGGTTTATAGAAGGGCACCTAGTTCACTGCACAGCCAAATTTATATTTATGGTACAGAATTTTTAAAATAAAGAAAGTTTCAGATTTAAAACTAAACGCCAAGTTTTATCAGGAATAACATGTTCTGAAAAAAGTAACAATAAAAAGTTTTCCATATGGAGCAGGCTTTTTACGAGACACTGTATGTATTTAGTGGACAATCCATATTATATATGATTTACCTTTTAGAGTATTGTATATATTTGGCAACAAAGTTTACTAATATTTATAAAAAAGATTTATATTTTACAAAATATTTTTAAGCCTTTTTAACACTTACAAATGTTTTAATTCAAAAGTATTAACATGCACATTTTAAAATGGTACAAAATACCTTAATTCGTCTATAGTTATCGATTTTAAACAAGAGGGGGTATCGTGGAAGTGAAACAGCGAAATTAGTGTCGTAAGAACACCTAAGCCGACCCTGTTCTTTCCATAGAAATAATATAGAAGACCAATATAAACATAACATTTAAGCAGAAATTGAAACCTACTGTGCATAAAAACGCGTCTCTGCGCCTGACATCGCAAAATAGTGTGTCTAGAAGCTTGCGCAATAAGCATGACTTGTCCCTGTAGTGTTGCCAAATATATTAAACATACCTAACAGAAAAGAATTTTAAATTAATTAATTTTTAAATTATATGATTTAAACAGTTTATATCTACGAAATATCGCCACAAAATAACTTATAAACATTTAAATAATCAACTAATAATATATGTGTAATTACATTCCCAAAAATATATACAAATACCGTATTAATGTCATTAATACCGTATTTTTAATGTTCAATAAGCGATTCACCCACAAATTCAATATTGACCTGGCAATAGCACTAAAATCCGGTGTTTCAAGGCTATAGGACGCTGCCCTTACAGGACCGTTTGTAGTTTATTATTTATGCCGCGTTTGAGAATCCACATCGGATGCATCTGAGATGTAGTAAGTAGTAAATCTTTGATCACGTGATTCAGTATACGTAAATGTAATGGGACAGATTTGTCCGATGTGGATAAAAAACGCTCGAGATGTAAAAAATGCATCCGATGTGGATTCTCAAACGCGGCATTAATTACACGATGAAAGTGGCATTTTATTTTTAGTTTTGTGTAGTGTCAAATCCTAGGTACAATAAAAGACATTTTTACATTGGCTAATGAAAATGTAATCAATGTATTAGGCAGCTGTTATATTTATTACAAGATTTATGTCTGCAAATCTAAACCTACCTAAGAATTATAATTATGTAAATAGAGATCTGTATATTTATATACAGGCTGCCCAGCGACGGGGAGACATCGATATCGGTTTTAAGGCATTTTAAAACATAAACCCGATCTCAACAATCTTAGGAACTCTTCTGTCACTCGATATTTTAATCGGTACTTCCTCTTCGTTTTTTGGCTGGCACAACAATTATTTACATTTCTTCATTCCTTACGGCGTTCGAACCAGTAAGGTTTAAAGAAATTTAAAAAAAAACCTACTTTAAAAATAAAGATGTTAATGATTTTCTTATGGATCCCATCTTCAGATCTTGACTTAATGTATATAAAACTGTTTCCTTTTCTAACAAAAAGAATCCTAGAAATCGGGCAACGTGGTAAAGAATTATCGCTCAACATACATAAAAAAATATTTCAACGAATTGAGAATATCCTACCATTTTTAAGTATGTTAAAAAAAAATTATTAATAAAGTGAAAAGTAGGGCATGAACATATATTATAAAGTATATAAAATGATAGATAAATCCAGTTTAGAAGGTATTATAAATAAACTGTGGAAATATCGAGAATCTCGATTTTGAATCGGAAAAATATTCTACGCAATTTAGTATGAAAGCTGATCAAAATGAAACACATGAACGACAAACTGTTATTGACAACTTTCTTCAAACGTTTTCTATTTTTCCGAAAACTAACTAGATAGTTCGAAAATCATTCCTTTTGTTAAAACGCCTCTTGTTCCGAAAAAGGTACACGCCTGTCAACATTCATCGTTCATTAAAAAAGTGGTAGATACAAAACGCTTCGTATTGTAAGGCCAAAATATATTTAGAAATCGAAATATTCATATAAACAAAAAAATCATATGAGTGAGATAACTACCAAATTAATGATTTACAAGTTTATTCCTATTATTTATAAAATAGGTTTGCAATGTGCTGGTGTGGAATGTTATCATCGACTAAAAACTTTAAATCTTTGTATTAAATTGATCGAAAACAAACTATAAATTGGTTTAGGCTATATAGAATGTTTCTAGTAAGCAGCAACTAATTTTTATTATGGAACCGAAAGACCCTTTTAAAAGGGTTCAAAATTAAAATAAAATATGTACCAAGTAAATGTAGTAGTATTTTTTAATTTTTTAATTTATATTGAAAATGGTAACATGAAAGGTTTTCTGTCTAACGACTCATAGTCTCGGCTGACAAAATGTAAAAAAATATCGAACATAATATTCCTGGGCCCTATTTTGCACTCCCCAGATTAAATTTAGTTGTAGCAAATGATATTATCAAATAAGATGTCAAAACACAAGCAAAATCTCGTGACTACAGTACTAATGATTGCCTGTTTGGAAAAGTATCTTTGTTTGTAAATATTTATATGCATAGTTATATTTAAATGCGCATTGTATAAACAAAATCCGCCCATTATGTATATACGTTTAGTTACCGACCCTAGTAGATAGGCAATTTGTTATTGTTTTAAGTTTTACCGTAGGGAGAGAGAAAATCAATATTAGGATAAATGGTCCAGCTCCTTTCTGGTTACGTAGGTACCTAAAAAGTATTTTAGTTTTTGGTTAAGTAATTAATTATTGTAACAGTGATTTTCTTGTGATAGTACCTAATTTAGATTGTGGATTAAAGTTTTTGTATATAATTTCGCTGTTTAATAATAAACGTAGTCAAAACCGGAGCACGTGGTTTTTCTGGAAAGTATTTTTAAAATCACAAGCAAAATCTCATGACTACTGTACTAATGATTGCCGAAAATTAACTAATTCATATTTTATGTCATATCTTTCTTAATAAGGACTGTCAGAACCATATTTACCTTAACTTGAAATTTTTTTAATCGTTTTTTGTATAGAATCATCTCTAAAAATGTATGATTGAAATATCGTGCGAACTATTTGTTCGATCAATAAAAAACTTGCACCGGTCCTGTTCGCGCCAGCACCGTTATACGCATGAGCTCCGACACACTATTTTCTCCTTATGGTTTCATTTTTGATATATGGAATCGGCTTTCTATACTATTTCTATGGTTCTTTCTCTGATATAGCGCGACGTGAGGTCTGCTACCCGACTCATGGTCAAAACATTACCGGAATCTTCTAGGTATGCCGCTGACGCATAGGGCTTAATGAAGCAAATTTTAAAATTTTTTGCACGGTTGAATAGAGATTAAAACCCCCTTTCAAATGAGCTGTCACTCACCAACCCATGCCAATTAAATTTTTCGAAAGGGTTGCTCCCCTCCAGTGGGGATGAAATTAAGAGTAAACTATTCATACAAAAATGTACATTGTAAAAATCAAAAATCGACTTGTCTCGGCGATTTTCCTAACAAGACTCAAGTAACGAATTAGTTAGGGGAGTAAGACTTATGATGCTCACTATATAAATAGCCGCGACTTTGTCAAGAGAAGTTAAGATTCAATTTAAGTGTTGGACAGTAAAGACAAATTGTAATAAATAAATTAGAATTGTGAGTTAGAGCCTAAGTATTATATAAATTAATTAGTACGTTTTAAATAAATTATAAATAAAGTGTTTTAAATAAATACTCTATAAATAAATTAAACAAATGTTACATTAGTAAAGAATTATAACTCGATTAAAAAGGGTTGTTTTTCCTTCGATTTTCTAAAAAAAACTAATTGATCTTTTTAAAATCGATGTTTGGTGATTTTTTCTGATTTATTATCTTGAAAATGATATAATTCATATAAAAAACAAAAGAAGTTAACAAATTTTTGTCCTATACCCAAAAAATTGTACGTACGCTCTTAAGTATAACTTTTGGGACCGCATTTACTTTACGGTCGTATTTTATGAACATAGATTTATCGTTTATTGTTAATAATTCTAAACAAATTTTATTACATATTTTGATTCGATCAATAAACATTTGAAAAACTATTCTTGCAATTAAGTCTTTTCTCAGGAACAAGGACGTTAAAAAGTTAGCTCTACTGGATGCGACAGTCGTCTATAAAGTGTTGTGAGCACCTCGGCCGTATAATCTTTTTTGGCCTAACTAGAAATTGGTTGTAAATTGCTGATTCGACCAAAAAATATTAACATTACTGTCTTTACTGTCTTGGTACACAAATAACTATAGTGGTGGTATACATGTAAACAAGAACTTAAATATAAAACATGACCCAACTTCTAAAATACATAAAAGTTCAACAACTATCTCTGTGCAACCAATAACAGTTTATTACATTTGTTACTATAAATCACATTTTGTAGGTAGCGTGTTGATCTTTTATTTTTAATAAACAAACTTGCAGCTTAGCTTATAAAGCGTTAAACCTGTTCTCACAAAGAACTCTCCTCGGAGAGGAGTTAACACCCCTAACTCGGCAGGAAATCCTATTTGTATTCATGAACAACTTGTCATATAGCATCCACTGGATAATTTACGAAGCTAATCTCTACAATACAGGATATTCCACAACTTTTCGTAATGCTTATGCTTCATGTGTGTATAAACGTGTACAAATCAATATACACACAATAAATATGTATTTATTACATATAGAAAAAACACTAGAGTAAGTAGGTACATAAAATAAACTAATAAGACAATGGGGTCTATTCTGTAACAATTCCTTTATATTTAACGGCCTTTAAAAATATTGGCGGCCTATAAAAATATGTTCATATTTGTTAATTTACTTCTATCATTATTTAAACAGATTTCTTTAAGATAGTCCTCTAATGTATTTTAAAGATCCGTTTAAATAATGACAGAATTAAAGAAGAAAATATTTTTAAAGGCCGTTAAATATAAAGGAATTTTTACAGAATAGACCCCAATTACAGTTAAAGATTCCTTTAAATTAATAATTGTCTATTTTTTCCTGGCCAAGCGGTAATAAAGTCTATAAGTTGCACCATATGGTTAATAGATGAACAAATCATTTTATTTGTGTACAGGGTTGGGCAAATTTGCCGATTTGTGGCTGAATTATGGATTGTATTGAAATTTAACCCAAAAAAAGTTGTTTGTATGTTTTATGAACTATTTAATGACGCTTGGGGATTTTTATCATCTGTCGTATTTATGAAGATATGACGTCATTGGATGAAATTTTAAATTAATCGCCCTATATTTTGTTTTTGTTTAAAGTAGGAATGGCCATAAAATAAAAAGTAAACATTTTATTAATAAGAAATAATTATTATTTTACCATCAATCGAAGTACACAATTTTTCAAAGAAAGTGTTAGAAGTAAAAGCCTCTAACTGCCTACCAATATCCTAGTCTATCAACAAGTGATCTTAATGCATTTTGATAAATTTCAGGTGTTATTTCTTGAAAAGCAATTCTTATTCTGTCTTCCAGTTCTTCCAGCAAATGTGGCAGGTCCTTAAAAACTACTAATTTCAAATGGATCGAAAAAAATCAAGTGGGGATAAATCCGGTGACCGGCCGCTCAATATTGTCCTCTTTGACCCACCTATCTCTGCGGAAATATTGTATTCAATTACTACTTTGCTCTAATATTATAATGAGGAGGAGTACCGTCTTGCTGGAATCAAATTTCATCAGTAAGTTCTAAGTGCAAGTGGAAATAAACGAACTAACTCTGAAACTATCTGGTCTTGAAGAAATTAAAAATAACTATTACCATTCAGCATTCCTCTCATGAAAAATGGTCCAATAATTCTTCCTCTAACTATACCAGCCCAAAACATTTAACTTTTGTGGATATTGGGTGTAACCTTTTTCCATCCAGTAAGGATTATGATCAGACTAATACTGGCAATTATATGTATTGTATATACAAATCCACTGAGACAAAATGTTGATTTATCGGAAAAAACAATGTAGTTCATTAACATATTATCTCCTTTAAGGGCATCAATCATTTCCTGACAGAACTGCATTCGCCTATTTGGATCATCTTCATTCAATTCTTGGTGTAATTGCACTTTATAGGGATGACATTTATTGACTTTCTGAATTCTCCTTACAGCTCTCTCGCTCATATTATTATCCAACGCAAGCTTTGGAACTTTGGTTTTTCCTGTACACTTAGAACCACATTAGGTATATTTTCTTCATCATTTGCTATCCCCTTCCGTCCAGATCTGGCATTGTTTTCACACTTCCTGTTTCATTCAACTTGATCAAATTTCTGGATACTGTAGATTTAAAAATCGGGAAAATCTTGTCAGAAAATGTCTTATTGAACAAATTACAAGCTTCTTGCAGATGTCTCTGTCTCCCAAGCGCATAGCTAAGTTGTTTTCTTGGGTTGGGTAACACTTTTCACATTATTGGTGAATTATAATAATAATAATAATAATAATAATAATAATAATAATGTTTATTTACAGATAACTTGTTTTTACAGTGATACGCTAAAATAAAAATTACAAATATAATAAATATTGTAAATAAACACAGGTGACCCATAAAACCTAAGGGTTGTGCATGGGCTTGATAATTTATTTAAATTATTTGCTCTATTTATTAATTTTTTTCTTTTAACAGCATTATAATATACATATAAATTATAGCTATGAAGTAATGTAATGTACCTAATGTTTTTTTTTTATCATTTTTTTTTTTTACTTAATGCGAATATTTTAAACTAACTACAACTATCTACCAAAGAATGTAATATATTTCTATCGGTAATTTTAAGAAATGATTTTATTCTAGACTTAAAAAGATTATATGAATTTATAGTCCTTATGTACAATTTGTAAATATCTGGAAAAAAGTTATAAATTTTTTTTGCTAAATAACTCAGTTTCCTCTGACCTAATGCTTTTTTGGCAATAGGAATTCTAGTATTTCCTGCATGTCTAGTTCGAGTTTCATAAGTGTGTTCAATTCCACAGATTGAAGATCTATTTTTGTAAAGATAGTTTGCAACATTATAAACGAAGAGTTGTCGAATATCAAAAATATGTGTTTCTTGAAACAATAGGTCTGAAGGGTAAGTTATATCTTTAAAATACATTATTTTAATTATTTTTTTTTAATGATCTCAAGTTTTTTTAGGTGGGTCAGCAAAACTGAGCCCCAGACTAATATGGCATATGATAAACGTGACTCCACAAATGCGTGATATAAAATTTTCAGGTGAGTTATGTCTAAACAATTTCTCATATATTTAAATTTATATAAAACTTGTCTTAAATTATTTACAATGTTATTTATGTGTTTATCCCATTTCAAATGAGAATCTATATGAATTCCTAGATATTTAGCCTCATGTTTGAGGAAAATATTTATTTGGTGTCCATGATTTATGATTGTAAGTTTATTCAATTTAGGAAGACCTGTTTTATAGCTTGCAAATGGAATGGCTAATGTCTTATCCATGTTTATTGTTAATTTGTAATGCGAAAACCAATCAAACACATTTTTTAAATCATTTTCACAAAGTTCTTTAACTGCGTCCCAAGTTTTAGCCGAGTATAAGATTAATGTGTCATCCGCAAAGCTTATTACTTCTCCTTTTATTTCTTTTGAAACCAATAATTTATTAATATATAGGAGAAATAAAATTGGCCCGAGTATAGTACCTTGTGGGACACCATATTTTATAGGTTTATAAGAACTTACATATTTATTTATTTTTACTGCTTGAACCCTTTCACTTAAATAACTAGAGAAAAGGTCCAAAGATTTACCTCTGACACCCACTTCCTCTAAGACCTCCAACAGCTGCATATGGCATACAGTGTCGAAAGCCTTTGCCAGGTCAAGAAAAATACACATTGTGGGAACGCTTTTATCTATATTACTGTACAATATATCTGTTAGATGACACATAGCATCAGTGGTAGATAAGCCGTTTTGGAAACCATATTGCTTTGAACTTATAATATTATATTTATCAATGTATTTAGTTAGTCTATTTTTCAAAGCTTTTTCCACGATTTTTGATAAAGTGGTAATTAAGGAAATAGGTCTGTAGTTACTCATTTTATTTTTGGGTCCTTTTTTATGAACTGGGATAACCACTGATTTTTTAAGGTCAGTGGGAAAAATTCCTGTTTCAAAAATTTTATTAATTAAATGGCTAAGGGGATTTGCAATCTCATGAACTATTTCCTTAAATATCTCACTTTTTAGTTTATCATACCCTGGTGTTTTGTTTATTTTTAACGTTTTTATAATTTCTTTTACTTCATTTATATCTACAGGTTCTAAAAAGAATGACTGTATTGTGCTATTTTTTCCAGGTTTGGGCGATAGTGGAGGAATTATTTTTGAGGCCAGTTTCTCTCCTACTTTGGAGAAATACATATTAAAGCTTTCGGCCTGTTCTTCCTCGCTTATAAGAATTTCATTACTTTCAGTAAGTATTTTTTTTATACTATCTTTTTTCACTGGTACATCAATTTCCCTAACTATTTTCCACAAATTTTTATTATTATATTTATTTTTATTTATTTTATTATTATAAAATTTTTTTTTAGTTTCTTTAATAATTCGATTTAGATTATTTCGATATTTAGTATATTTTAAAAGGGTAGTGGGGTTCTGATTATTCCTATATTCGTTAAATAACATGTTTTTAGTGGCAATTGAATTTATAATACCTTGCGTTATCCAATCTTTTCTTTTAATCTGGGTCCGTTTAATTTTTTTGACATTTGTACAAAGTGCGACACTTTGACTAAGTAGTTTAACTAGGTGATTTGTTTTTATATTTACGTCATTTAAGTTATAGAAGGGCGTCCAATCATGACTATTTAATTTTTGTTTTAGGGCGCTGTAGTTTATATATTCAACCAAATTTTTGCGTTCATTTTTAAATTTACAGTTAAAATTTAATTTTAATTCTACTATAGTTGCTTTGTGATCTGTTATCATAGCATCAAATGTTAATGCTAATATATTTTCTTCTAAATTAGATATTTTGCTTTTTAAAAATACATGATCCAAACATGTTTTAATACGTGTAGGTACATTTATTAGAGAATTGAAATTAAATTCTACCATCACATCCATGTAGTCTGAGGATTCATGTGCATTTAATATATTAATGTTAATATCTCCTAAAAATACATGATTTTCAATAGTGCTACATTTTATTTGTTCCAGATATTCTCGAAGGCAATGAAGAAAATTATTCACCTCTGTGGAAGGAGGCCTGTAAATTCCAGATATTAAAAAACTTTTGTCAGACTCATTATTATATATTTTTACTTTCCTATCTGTATACAGATATAAGGAAAGTATAGGAATCATGATTTTTTTCGACCTCGAGTTTTCGACGGATTTTTACGTTTTGAGGTCCCCTGAATCCGTTTTGACTATTTTCGCGATGATGTCTGTGTGTGTGTGTGTGTGTCTGTGTGTGTGTGTGTGTGTGTGTGTGTGTGTGTGTGTGTGTGTGTGTGTGTGTGTGTGTGTGTGTGTGTGTGTGTGTCTGTATAACGCATAACTCATGAACCGATACACAGAAAAACACCAAATTTTAAACTTAAGCTTTGTTTCAGCGTCTAATGAGCTGATTAGATTTTGGGCAGAGTCGGAACATTTGGGGGGGTACTTTATAGGTGGTCATTTTTATATTTTATGAAATATATCTGTTATTTACGTTTAGAGAAGAAAATTCTTTAAATAAAAGTTACTTCTAATATTATTATCTATAATTTTTGTTCTATACAAAATTTTCCTAAAATGGTCCGTATTCGAGAAATTTGACAAAATGTAAAAAAAATATTTTTTTATAAAAATTGTTCAAATAAAAGTTGTTTGTAATATAATTCTCTATAATTTTTATTCTTTACATAATTTCTCTAAAATGGACCGTATTCGAGATATTTGAGAAAATGTGTAAATTTCGAATTTTGAAAAAAAACTCAAAAACGGATAAAGAAAAAAACATTAAATTTTAAACTTAAGGTTTATTTCGGCCTAACGTGAAATGATTAGATTTTGGACAAAGTCGGAACATCTGGGTGGGTACTTTATGGGAGGCCGTTTTTATATTTTATGGAATATATCTGTTATTTATGTTTGGAGAGGAAAATTGATCAAATAAAAGTTACTTCTAATATTATTATCTGTAATTTTTGTTTTATGTAAAAATTTCCTGAAATGGTCCGTATTCGAGAAATTTGACAAAATGTGCAAAATTCTGATTTTTATTATGAAAGTTTTTGAAATAAAAGTTGTTTGCGATATCGATCTCTATAATTTTTGTTTATACATGATTTTCCTAAAATGGACCGTAATGAAAAAATTGTAGGAAATTAAAATTTTTCATTATTTTCGTTTTCCATGAATATCTATAGAAAAATGTTTCGAGGTAGATGTATGTGGACAATGTATATATTTAGTTTAGCCTCTAAACATTTATATAACTAGATAGGAAAGTCATGTGTTGGACACATCAGATTTTTATTTGAAGAAAGTTAAAATTACCGATAGAAACTATTTTACTTTCAAATTTTATATTATTCCTTAAATAAAGTAACAAACCATCATGACTATTTATTTGTCCCTGATTATAAACTAAATTATAATTGTCCAAATTAAAAAAATGTATATTTTCAACTATAAACGTTTCTGTGAGTACAATACAGTCGAAAGAATAGTCTATATCTGATAAGATGACCTTCAACTCATCTAAATTTTTTCTTACACTTCTAATATTTTGCTGAAATATAGTAAAGTTCGAGTCTATGTTTTTATTAAGGTATCTCTTTACCTCTTCTACTGTATGCACTTCCGTGGTATTAAATGGATTGAAATTTATATAATTGATAAATTGATACATTTTAAATTACGAAATACCTATCTATTTTATTTAAGTCTAAACGCAAAATAACCTGTAAAATAAATTATTGTCTGTTTTTGGTTTACAATAATACGATTTACCACCTTTCCACCAAAGAAAATTAAAAACTAAGAGAACTATATTTAATTACAATGTTACGAATTAGGAATTAGTAAAAGAGACTAATAATTATATTAATAAACAACTTAAATTTGATAATTATTTAAAAAAAAAAAAAATGAACTTTATTTATTTTTCTGATTTCTTGTTCTCACACTTCTTCCTGTGGGACTTTTCTTAGGTTTTCTCTTGTTCTCAGAAGTGTCAGATTGATCTTCTGACTGAGATGCTATTCCAGATTGTGTATTATTGTCGTCATCATCATCCGAGTCCGTGTTTTTTCTTGGGAGCGTTTCTAACTCTTGAGCCGTGTATGATCTACCATTTATTTCTAATTTCTGACCCTTAATAATTCTGGCAGGAAGGTTCCGAGATCTAGCATTTTTAAGGTGTTTTACCAAAATTTTTTGGATACATCTATCATCATAGTTCATATCATTTGTAATGTATATGCCAGTGCCTTTTAACTTTTGCACTTGAGATAACACAATTTTCTTTTTCAAGAAAGAGATAAATTCAATCACTATATGACTATATGCTATAGCAGCATCTTTTCCGATTTGGCAGCGTGTTATCTTAGAATATGATACCAATGCAACGTCTAGAGTTCATATGTCTATTTCCAGAAAAAAGATTGGTTTTATAATGAAGTTTTTAATTTTTTATATATTTATACAGGGTGTTTTAGAATAAAGTACCGTAATTTTAGGGATTTGTAGATCTTAATCAATTATAAAGAAAAGCTCAATATAATTTTCCGACAAAGGTCTCAGTTTTTATTCTACAGGGTGATGAAGTGAATTTCATAAAAACATATTTTCTAAATATCTTCTCTTACAGTAACGACTTTAACATAAAAATATGTATATGATAAGTAATCGTTATTATTGGTTAACACACTATTTCGATAAATTACCATAACCCACTGGCGTAGAATGAATTGCTAAAGAAACAATTTTATTCAAAACTTTTTAAACACCCTACATTTCATAAAACTTAAGATTAATAAATATTTCTTACGCCATTTGTCACAAAAAAGGGACTTCTGGTTGATCTTTGTAGACTATTCCATTTCCGAGGTGATGGAACTGATTTATTTTATACAGAGTGTTTTGAAACATGTCTTAAATATGGCCAATTTTAAGTTTAATTTACTCAATTTTGTCAACATACTGTATATTATTTTCGTATAAAATTCCTTATAAATTTACCTATCCAACGATACTAACATGTCCCAATAGTGTGTAATTGATCGATAGATATTTTATTATTGGAAATAGGAAAAACTAATTAATATAAAAGTTGTATGACCATGTTTAATAAATATTCTTAAATATACAGGGTGGTCCATAAACGAGGGTCTGGCCAAACTTAAATGTAAAACAATAAAATATGTATTACTACCTGCAGGGTGTTTCGCTTTAAAAAAGTATAGATTTGGTCAGCACCTCGTTTATGCACCACTATGTATATTTAAGAATATTTGTTAAATATGGTCATACAACTTTTATATTAAACATTTCTTTGTATTTCTAATAATAAAACAGCTATCGATCAATTATGCACTGGTGGGACACCCTGTATATGTGTTATTGACTAACACATTGGTATTGTTACATGGGCAAATTAATAGGAAATTTTATGCCAAGATAATATACAGTGTGTTGCGTTTGAAAAAATTGAGTAAATTGAATTTAAAATTAGCCATATTTAAGACATGTTTCAAAACACTCTGTTTAGAATAAATCAGTTGTATCACCTCTATTCGTTAGCTTAGTATTTTATAAGTCAGTATATTAAACAATTTTAAAATTAATGTGAACCTACCTAACTTATGATAATTTAATTTGGAGTCTGCATCATTCTCTAATTAAAAAAAAAAAAAAATTGTTAGGCAACACTGTAATATTTTTTAAAAACATTCTAGGGTTAAATACAGTATTCCCAAAAATACAATAAAATTAAGAGTGTTCTATTTAAAAAACACATTTTTATTTGTCAAGCAAAAACGCAACACCATGTATATCCAAAAATATTTTTAAAATATGTATTTTTAAATTCATATAACTTTTATTAAAACTTGTTTATTTGTCAATAACACTAATTGAAATATTGAACAATTACGAACTAATGGGACCCTGTATATAAATGTTAATTTTAAATTTGCAGGAATATTATTTTAGATGACAATGTTTGAGAAACTCTTTGTTTTCTTGTATTTATTTTATCTTTCTATTTCTGTTTAATATAACGTTTAAAAAAATATTGATGTTGACTATGGATTGGGGGTAATTACCTCCATTACCCCCCCCTTATCTACGCCCTTGCTGTCTCCAATCCCAATAACCATCAATAGTGTAATTCTTGCACGTTCACTCAGTTTAACCATGGTTTAATAATTAAAAGATTTAAATTTTATTTCCCTCCAGTCCTTCAGATATCACTTAATTGAAAACTAGGTAGTACGCCTCTGTGCTGCTCACAGATCACAATATTTAAAGTATCACAGAACACGTTCCCCCGTCCTTCACCTTGCCGTGCGTCGTCGGTTACAGATTCATTATTGCTTTTGTGCTGCATCGATACGGATGTAAGTGACAATCACCGTTTCAAATTTATATGTAAGTATAAACTATGGAGGGTAGAGGAAAGGAGAACAATCTCTGTATACAAAAAGTGTCCCTCAAAATATATACAATTAAGATGGCGCTTCTGTGCCCAGGGGACGTCGACAGTCGATAATTCAGATCACACAATGCCACCAATGATATATATAGTAATAAATATTGCTCAACCATAAAAAACTAAAAACTACACCGTGAAAAGTGACTGGTCGTAGAAGAGTAAGTGTTCTGTGATCGAAGGTAAATTTTGACAATACACGACAATAGTCAAATTTTATTGAAAAATAATAATATAAACAATAAATAATTCTTATGAATGAGCAATCTATATGACTATATAGCATTGGATTTTGTCCCCTGGCTACACGAGCGCCATCTTAATTGTATACATTTCGGTGGCCACTTTTTAATATAAAGATCCATATAAGATTGTCCTCCTTTTTTCTACCCTCCATAGTATAAACTAATATAATATTTGCAGGTATTTTTAGGATAGGTAAAAGGAATAGAGACAAATCATCAAATAGTGAGGACAGTGATCATTCGAGTATTTCTCAAAAAGAATTGCTTAAACGTTTATCCCGTTTAGAACGGAAAATAAAAAAGAAACGTCACCATTACAAGCGACATTCACATACCGCTTCACCGGCCTCACTTGATCGTGATCGCTCTGACGATGAACGTAGACGTCATTGTTATCGACCAAAAGACAGGTCTTCTACGAGTCATCGCAGCAGAGGCTCACCTGATGACCGTTTACAGAGAGAAACGGCATTTGGACGAGGGAGTCCCAGATCTACGTCGCAAGGTTTTACAGAAGACCATTCACTGAGAGGAATGGCTTCTCCACAAAATATTGAGTGCGACGAAGCAGTTTTACAACTGGAAAACGACATTATTTTAGATGATGATATAATGCAAATTTTAGGCGATGATCCAGAGCAAATTCCTACTAAAATTCCAGAAGTAAATGAAGCAATAGTTACTAGATGGAACTATATGTTAAAAAATGGCATTACTCTGGACGACAAAACAAAACTTAGAAATCAATATAAATTTCCGTCTAACCTTGAATTAACCCCTCCTGAGGTTAACCAAAAGTTAGTATCAATCCTCACACCGATCCATAAGAAAAGAGATCAATGTTATTTAGAATTTCAAAATGAAATTGGCTATGGGCTAACTGCCCTAAGCACAGGCCTTAACGTTATATTGGAGCATAACGAAAATATACCCAAAAATATTAGAGAAAAAATTCTCACACCTTTGTGGAATGCAGGGCTGATATTTACAAATTTAAATCATAAGGTTACTCAAACCAGAAGAAACTTATTAATACCGCTTTTAAATAAATCTGTAAAAGAAATTGCCGAAAAAACTATTAGTACCAACCTCTTGTTTGGTGAGGGTCTCGGAGAAAAAATAAAATGCGCAAAAATACTGGAGAAAACTGGGAAAGAATTATTAGGACAAAATCCTATACCCAAAACTCCAAGATCTGCAGGTCCAAGAGAACGAGAGGGGGCCAAACGGATAAGTAACTATTCGGGAAACCGGTATCGCCCGACTCGATTCAGGAGGGAGTCGAAGCCATTCAAAGGGCGGCCCTCACGAGAGATATACAATTACCACAACAGGAAAAAACACTAGTAACGGTAAGCTCACACAAATTCTCTGGGCGATTGCAATTTTTTACACAAAAATGGTCAGACATAACCTCAAATCCACTCTTACTTTCCTGGGTAAAAGGTTATAGCATTCCATTATTAAGAATACCAACTCAAAATCGGCCACCTAAAGAATTACAATATTCCCAAGAGGAATATTACCTTATGTCCAATGAGGTGAAAAAGTTATTAAATAAGGGAGCAATTGAAAAATGCAACCCCCACCCAGGACAATTTGTTTCTAAAACATTCTTAGCTGATAAACCAAATGGGGAAAAACGCTTTATATTAAATCTAAAAGTATTCAACAATTTTGTTAAAGAACTGCATTTTAAAATGGAGGACTACAGAACAGTGATAAAACTTATACGCAAGGATATGTTCATGTCCACTATAGACCTAAAAGATGCTTATTTTTTAGTACCAGTAAATATTGATGATAGGAAATACCTAAGGTTTGCTTTTGACGGACAATTATACGAATTTACTTGCCTCCCATTTGGTTTATCCACCGCTCCATTCACATTTACAAAGCTTACTAAACCAATAGTCCAGGAACTTAGAAGTCAGGGCGTAATATGCGGTAATTATTTGGATGACTTTTTAATATTTGGTAATTCTTATACAGAGTGTCTAAATAACACATCTTTGGCATTAAAATTATTAGAATCTTTAGGTTTTGTAGTAAATAAAGAAAAAAGCTCAGTAGATCCTTCCCAAAACAAAAAGTTTTTGGGTTTTATATTTAATAGTAAAAATATGACTATTGAATTACCCCAGGGAAAAAGAGACAAGATAAGAGCATTAGTTAACAAATATCTTTCCAAAAAGTTTTGCAAAATAAGAGACTTTGCTATGTTCATTGGTGTCCTTGTATCATCGTGCCCGGCGGTAAAATATGGCTTGTTGCACACTAAATTACTCGAAAGAGAAAAATTTATAGCATTGCAATTACACAATATGAACTACGACGCCATTATGATCATAACAAATAAAATAAAACCTGATTTACTTTGGTGGAAACTAAATATAATGAGAACTCAAGAAACAATAACATATGACAGGTTTGAACTAGAAATCTATACTGACGCTTCTCTTTCTGGGTGGGGAACATATTGCAACAAACAAAGCACTCATGGTGGAATCAAACAGATAAAAGAATGCACATAAATGCTTTAGAACTTAAAGCAATTTATAATGGTCTAAATGTTTCGTTTCCAACTTTACTGACTGTAAAATTCTAATTAGGACTGACAACACAACGGCCATGTCCTACATAAATAGAATGGGTGGTGTTCAATACCCACACTTACATTCTATAGCAAAAACAATTTGGACATGGTGTGAAGAACGAAATATTTATATATTTGCATCATATATCAATTCAAAAGACAACTGGAGAGCAGACAAAGAGTCTCGTTGTAAATCTACAGAAACCGAGTGGTCTCTAGCAAAATACGCTTTCGTAAAAATATTATATAGGTTTGGAACACCAGATTTAGACCTATTTGCTTCTAATATTAACTATAAATGTTCTAAATATGTGTCTTGGTTTCCTGACCCACATAGCTGGGCAGTCGACGCATTTACCATAAATTGGACCAATATTTATTTCTACGCATTTCCTCCTTTTTCTCTAGTATTAAGAGTAATTCAAAAAATTATATCAGATAAAGCAGAAGGAATATTGGTAGTACCTAGGTGGCAAGGTCAACCATGGTACCCAATATTTCGTAAACTAATTATTGGACCAGAGTTAGTATTTCAACCCACTCATAACTTGCTTTCATCTCCTTTTAGCGAAACTCATCCCCTTGCCAAGGACCTTACCCTGGTAGCAGCAAGGTTATCCGGCAAGCTTTGGAATTGAAAGGTTTACCCTCCTGTGCAACTGAAACGACCATGAAATCGATTACTATATCTACCGAGAGGCAATATAATAGCACATTAAAATTATGGTGGGAATTTTGTGGTAAAAAAGGCTATTTAGTGTTCAACAGCGGAGTCAAAGAGGTAATTTAATTTCTAGAACTCCAATTACAATATAAATCTTATAAATATGGCACATTTAACTCGTTTCGATCTGCTTTGGCACTTATCCTGCCTGATGGAATTGGGACACACCCGCTAATAAAAAGGTATCTCAAGGCACTATCTAATATTAGACCGAGTGCTCCTCGGTATAAGAATACATGGAATACTCAGCCTCTCTTAGATCATCTCCAGCAGTTATATCCTAATGAAAAGCTCACATTAAAAAACATGTCTATTAAACTTGTGACTTTGTTAACATTGATAACTGGACAACGGTTACAAACAATTTCCCTCATAAAATTGGAAAATATTAAAAAGTTAGATATAGATTTTCATATTTACAGATAGAATAAAAACCAGCGGAATAAATAAATTCCAACCTTGTTTGCAGGTCCCTTTTTTCCTTGAAAACCCAGCATTGTGTGTAGCAAAATTATTAGAATGTTATATAGAAAAAACTAAGACACTTCGTAATCAAATAAATGAACTTTTCATTACCTCTCAGCCAAGTTATAAACCAGCTTCTAAACAAACGCTTTCTAGATGGATTGAGACAGGCTTAGAGTTGGCGGGAATTGATCCTAAATTCAAACCCCATTCTACCCGGCATGCCTCAACTTCAAAAGCCTTTAGCAATGGAGTATCAGTTGATTTGATTTGTCAAACAGCAGGATGGACTCAAAGCTCGACTTTTGCAAAATTGTACAACAAACCAGTAGTAGACAACGAAATTCGCAAATATGAACCTACAATCATAAACTAATACTTAGATTTTTCCTAATGGTTTTATACTTATTTCTTGTTCATATTTTCGTATTGGTTTGTTAATCTTAATAAATATTCGCAAGTTACTACTATAAACATCTACTTAGTTTTCAATTAAGTGATATCTGAAGGACTGGAGGGAAATAAAATTTAACGATCAAACGAACTTACCTGTAGTGAAGTTCGATCGTAATTTTATGAACCTCCAGTCCGAAGATATCACTTCCCAGCCCTCCCAAGGGAAAATAACATTATTTTTAGCAATTGTAACCCCAATAACTTGCGAAAAGGGATAATTTGAAGAAATGAATCTGTAACCGACGACGCACGGCAAGGTGAAGGACGGGGGAACGTGTTCTGTGATACTTTAAATATTGTGGTCTGTGAGCAGCACAGAGGCGTACTACCTAGTTTTCAATTAAGTGACATCTTCGGACTGGAGGTTCATAAAATTACGATCGAACTTCACTACAGGTAAGTTCGTTTGATCGTTAAATTTTTTAGACCTTCCTTCAAAAAAAAAAACTAATAGCAGCCACTCTGTAAAGCTATAAATATTATTCTGGTTCCGCCATTTAATAAAAATGTCATATTCGTTTAGATAATTTTCTTTGAATTTCTCCGGCAGCAAATTTAATGTGGTCACATCTGTCGTTTCTATGATTTCTTCGGGAATACATATTTCATATTCCGAATCTTCTCCATCCATAATAATAATAATAGAAACAACTACTAAATTTAAACAAATCTAATTATTGATACTATAAACAAATATGTTAACTTCAAATCAGTTACAGTTCATGGGGGTCTATTCTGTAACAATTCCTTTATATTTTAACGGCCGTTAAAATATTGGTGGCCTTTAAAAATATTTTCGTAGTAGATATACAACGTATGTATGGCCTCACATAGGGAATTCAATGTGTAAGAGTGAGAGGTACATATTCAATGGATAGGATCTTGGACACCAATGCTTTTTAAATGGAAAACGTGTAGTTTACTCTGGACAGTAGAGTACAGGTGTGGACATTTAAGTAAAGACTGGACAAATATTGCTAATAATTTAAATGGGGGAAAGTTATTTGTAATAGGGTAAAGTCAACATTGGACAATGAAAATAAAATATATTTTGTTTTAAAATTATATTTTTAAAGAAACAGTATTAAGTATTTACAGTAACTCAATGAGTTTTAAAATTGTCTCTCTTTGAAGCTCAGCTTTTTTATTTAGCCCCATTTTTAGTAAACTTGTAATAAGTTTCTTTTCCTTAATTTGTTTTTCTTTGTAATTATTCCTAATTTCAATACCCCGTTCTGTTTTGTAAAATTGTCTCCGTTTCTCGTTAGCTTCTTCCCTCCGCCTTATTCCTTCGGCACCTCTATCACATCTACATGTGGATTTATCATGAAGTTCGTGTTCGGATGTGTAGTTTTCTAAGTCTTTTACACCTTCAGATGCTAATTCTGAAATTTCTGTGCGTACTAAACCACACTGTTTTCCTCGAGAATGTAACCAATCTTGTTTAAATACTCTTCTATCGTAATGAGAATGAGGTGTACCCCTAAGACCATCTCCATCCCTTCTAAGTGGCTTTTGTCCATCAGCACAGGTGATGTATCTGAGGACACCAACAGCATGGTCCAAGCAAATTATTTTCCTAAAAGTTGTTTTTGAATGGAGTCGTGTACCAGTGCGCTGTAGTTTTTTCTTGTAGGCCAACATTGTAAATCCATTAGTAAAATGTATTAAAGCGTGAAGATGTTCATGTGCTGTACTACCATCGTCTGCTATTAGATGACATCGACAAATAGAATACCATTTAATATTTGGAGCACAAGCAAGTAAATTAAAATCCTTTTCATTTAATATTAAATGATACCATTCTTTGGACAATTCTTCGTAATCTTGTGCCATTTCCTGTGGCGACAAAGCGTTAATTTCATTTAGATTCAAGAGAGTCAAATAATCCGTTTTTGACAGTGAAGACATTTTTTTGTTATTTTTAGAGAAACTACTCGTAGAAAATGTCTCAATAGACTGGAAGAGTCTTTAATGTCTCAATACCTTAAACAAATAATTCATTACCCCCACCACCAAGATTTTTGCGCACGCGCAGTAGTACAAACGAACGTGATGTAAGCGTTCACGTGAACGAAGGTTAGGTTAGGAGGGCATATGAGAAGTTCTAAAGCAATTTACCGAGAAAAGATGAAAAATAAGAAAACGATGAAACATGGAGAACTTCTCGTATGCCTTCCTAACCTAACCTTCGTTCACGTGAACGCATGTCGCAACGACGCTTACATCACGCTCGTTTGTACTACTGCGCGTGCGCAAAAATCTTGGTGGTGGGGGTAATGAATTATTTGTTTAAGGTATTGAGACATTAAAGACTCTTCCAGTCTATTGAGACATTTTCTACGAGTAGTTTCTCTAAAAATAACAAAAAAATGTCTTCACTGTCAAAAACTGATTATTTGACTCTCTTGAATCTAAATGAAATTAACGCTTTGTCGCCACAGGAAATGGCACAAGATTACGAAGAATTGTCCAAAGAATGGTATCATTTAATATTAAATGAAAAGGACTTTAATTTACTTGCTTGTGCTCCAAATATTAAATGGTATTCTATTTGTCGATGTCATCTAATAGCAGACGATGGTAGTACAGCACATGAACATCTTCACGCTTTAATACATTTTACTAATGGATTTACAATGTTTGCCTACAAGAAAAAACTACAGCGCACTGGTACACGACTCCATTCAAAAACAACTTTTAGGAAAATAATTTGCTTGGACCATGCTGTTGGTGTCCTCAGATACATAACCTGTGCTGATGGACAAAAGCCACTTAGAAGGGATGGAGATGGTCTTAGGGGTACACCTCATTCTCATTACGATAGAAGAGTATTTAAACAAGATTGGTTACATTCTCGAGGAAAACAGTGTGGTTTAGTACGCACAGAAATTTCAGAATTAGCATCTGAAGGTGTAAAAGACTTAGAAAACTACACATCCGAATACGAACTTCATGATAAATCCACATGTAGATGTGATAGAGGTGCCGAAGGAATAAGGCGGAGGGAAGAAGCTAACGAGAAACGGAGACAATTTTACAAAACAGAACGGGGTATTGAAATTAGGAATAATTACAAAGAAAAACAAATTAAGAAAAAGAAACTTATTACAAGTTTACTAAAAATGGGGCTAAATAAAAAAGCTGAGCTTCAAAGAGAGACAATTTTAAAACTCATTGAGTTACTGTAAATACTTAATACTGTTTCTTTAAAAATATAATTTTAAAACAAAATATATTTTATTTTATTTTATTTTCATTGTCCAATGTTGACTTTACCCTATTACAAATAACTTTCCCCCATTTAAATTATTAGCAATATTTGTCCAGTCTTTACATAAATGTCCACACCTGTACTCTACTGTCCAGAGTAAACTACACGTTTTCCATTTAAAAAGCATTGGTGTCCAAGATCCTATCCATTGAATATGTACCTCTCACTCTTACACATTGAATTCCCTATGTGAGGCCATACATACGTTGTCTATCTACTTTTCGTATTCACTAACTTACTTCTGTCATTATTTAAACGGATTCCTTTAAAATAGTTTTCAAATAATAATAATTTTTAAAGGGATGTTAAAATTCGCCTTTAATTTTTAACGGCTTTGAATTAAAAATTGAGGATTTGTATGGTTATGTTTTGAAACTAGTTCAAATAAATCTTAAATGCGATGTTTTCACGTGTTCTCCTGTCATTTTAGAAGGGAATCCGTTAAATTAAATAATATTTAACATACCTCTAAAATTTGTATACAGGGTGTACCAATAAAAACTCCCAGGCCGGATATTTTGGTAAGTAATAGAGATTTTTAATTCTGTAAAAGTCAGTTCGTAGAACGCTAAGAGAGCTTTAGTATTAGATATAAATTAATTTTAAATAGTTCAATAGGTAGATGGCGCTGCGCTCAATATATTTTTTTCGATGGGAGGATCTTTCTTATGTAACGCATCTTGTAAAAAATGCATTTTTAAGCAGATTTTGTTTTATAAACTAATTCGATAAATCTAGTCATTTTTGATATACAGAGTTGGTCACTCAAAATAGTTTCTTCCTGTTTTTCGGCATTAATCATTGGATTTTTAGAAAATGCTAAAACAAGTCGATTTTTATTCCAAATTGAACACATTTTTACAATACAGACATCTGTCATGTGTCAACCCCCTCCCTTCTACTTCTCCAACCCCTTAATTTTAAATAAGGAATGTATCATGTACGGCACATCATTGAAAAGGTAATTTTATGGGGAAGTCAGAAATATGACAGTTTATTGCAATATTTTTAATTTTAGCGCCCTCTATCGGGATAAAACACCTGTAATGTATTATAAAGTGTGATACTTCATTTGAAAGCTAATTTAATTATTAATTCAATGCACCACATAACATTAATATAAATATTTCCATATTGCACTTGCAACAAAATAAAGTTAGCAATAATGTTTAAAATAATGCATGAATAATTTTCAAACTATTGCAAGTGCAATATGGAGGATATTTATATTAATGTTCTGTGGTGCATTGAATTCATAATTAAATTTGCTTTCAAATAAGGCGTCACACTTTATAATACGTACAGTTTTTTTATCCCGATAGAGGGCGGTACAATTAAAAGTATCGCAATGAACAGTCATATTTCTAAATTCCCTATAAAATTACCTTTTCAATGATATACTACACATTGTAGTGTCACACTCTATAATACGTAGTAGTTTTTTATCCCGCTAGAGGGAGATAAAATTTAAGTAACGCAATATACAAAAATATTTCTGAATTCTCCATTAAATTACCTAAATGATGTGTTATACGTGATACATTACCTATTTAAAATTAAGGTGTGGGAGAAGTGCAAGGGAGGGGGTTGACACATGACAGATGCCTCTATTTTAAAAATCTTTTTAATTTGGAATAAAAATCGACCTGTTTTAGCATTTTCTTAAAATTCAATGAATAATGCTGAAAAATAGGATGTAACTGTTTTCAAGTGACCCACTCTGTATATCAAAAATGGCTAGATTTATCAAATTAGTTTATAAAACAAAATCTGCTTAAAAATGAATTTTTTACAATATACGTTATATAAGAAAGATCCTCCCATCGAAAAAATTATATTGAGCGCAGCGCCATCTACATATTGACCTATTTAAAATTAATTTATATCTAAAACTGAAGCTCTCTTAGTGCTCTATGAACTGGCTTTTATAGAATTAAAATATCTCTATTACTTACCAAAATATCCGGCCTGGGTGTTTTTATTGGTACACCCTGTATACAGAATACCATTTTTGGTTAAAAAAATTAACGGGTCGCTAAAAGTTAATTTTTAAAGGCCTCTAAATTTTAACGGATGTGTTACAGAATAGACTCCATGTTCCGGTAAAGGTGTGGAACAATTGCACTAATCAACTGTATTAGCTTATGGAAAGTTAACGTTATGGCATTTTTTAACGCTTTTTTTTTCACTTTAACGATAAACAGTCATTTTAATCGCTTCAACTTGGTGAAATACAAGGTATTTTAAAGATAGAGCGTAGAAAAGCTCAATTTGTTAAATAAACCAGAATGAATTAAAATCTACAGATTAAAAACCGGTGACAATATTATAAAAACCAAGTAAACAGTAACACAAAAACCTTGGTATGTATTCTAGTCAGAGATGTACAAGAATCGTATTAATAAAACAGTGAATTATATCGAGATGTCAATATGACATTTATAATTTCGAAAGGTAAACTATGGAAAAACAATTTAAATTGGTACATTAGGATATTACAGACAAATGTGTCGGTAGTTATCGAATACGGTAGAGTAGGTATTTACGGCGCTCGCGTTCATTTGCAAGTCAATTTTGTGGTAGAGAGACGCTTTAAATCCTACGGAACACCATGTGAATTTATTTGCATGGTTCTCTAAATGATTTGATGGATGCCGTATTATCAGAAATTTAATTTCTGTTGATGACAACCAGATTATAAAAATCGCCATGTGTTGCCGTTTTGATAATGATTTTACTGGTTTTCCTTACCTGTAAGTCAAATGTCGATATCAATAATCTTTAAGTCACGGGAAATAATATTAATAGCCGTTCCTTAGCCTACCCAAGTCGATCAATCGGCTTCAGGGGTTGCAACTCACTTGTAAGGCGGTGAATTAGGGAAAGTAATATTATTATTCATTAATTATACGAAACCATGTATATCTTGCTGTTTTATTATTTTCTTATGATAAGGTAAGTCAGAAACCACCTGAATCCCATATTGATGGATTCAGAAAGAAAAAATCTATCTAAAAAAAAACGTATATAATTTAAAATTTTATTCGATAGCGTCATATCTGGATAAATATAACAGATGACGAAAATCCCCAAGAATCATTAAATAATGCATAAAATATACGAAAAAATTTATAGGAGTCAATTTTCAGTACAATCCATAATTGAGCCACAAATCCGAGGTTCCGCCAATTTTGCCAATCCCTGTATATTCTGGCGTATGTGGTACGGTAATCATATAAAATAAATACATAGAGAAATTTATTTTACCAGTGACCAAATTCTCGACTTTGGATTAGTACTGAAACCACCTAATAAGGAAAAGTGTCGAATGAAACACTTTTCAAATTAATACAACTTACCGAAAATTTATATATTTTATTATGAGGCATACATATATTTTGTGTGTTTTAGAGAGAGAATGTAAATATATATTTTTATATAGTTTTAAATTCATAGAAAACTAAATATACATTTTTTATTATTTATTTACATATTCTAAATATTGTCGATAGTCTCAAATGTGCTAATGTTATTTAAATAAATAAAGCTCTAAATTAATATCACAAATGTTTTATTTAGTTTAAAAGTGCAAGTAGTTTCAGATAACGAACCATTATTAAGGCCTATAATAAAAATTTAAAATGACAGGTAACAGCTCTTGTAGAAACAAACGTATTGTACTTACAAAATAATGACAATATTATAACAGCGAATAATTTATCTCTGCTTCTCAAGAAGAGTAACATATTCCCGAAAAACTGATTTTTTAGAAGAGCGATTTAAAGTTTTGCGACACAAAATACCAAATATTTTTCGACTCATATTATATCACAACCGCTAAGTTACATCCAGTCACGCCCAACTATTTTAATTTTATCATCAAAACCGAAAGGTTATCTGTCGGGTTTACTGGAGAAGCGACTTCAGTGTTATACAGCACTGCTTTTTATGTAAATAATATAAAAGATCGCAAAAGAACTAAATGCAATAGTTTTAGCGACGATAAGATTAATAATTATTTTTCGAATTTGATTTCTTACTTATTTTTCACTATCAACAGCTGTCGATATTTCATGTTAACCCGTGTTGTCTGTATATGCCTCATTGAATTTTCCCGGTAGAATATTTCTTATCTATCCTTCAACGGCTTGGTGATGCGCAGCCATCCCGGTTGAACCCCCCAGGCCTCACTTACTTTCTTATCTGTATACAAATAGGGAAAGTATAAGAATAGTAATTTTTTCGACCTCGAGTTTTCGTCGGATTTTTACGTTTTGGGGTTCCCTGCATCCGTTTTGACTATTTTCGCGACGAGTTTCGACCTCACATGACCATTTTCTTTACACAATCTGGGGTGAAATTTGCTGGTCACCTTCAGTGGTTTTTATCTGGTTTTACTTTTTGCATCGGTCTTTTTATCTTCCTGGCTTCTTGTTTGCCAGAGAGCTGCCCCATATTATTTGAGTCAACGGTGTTCTCTCCTCATGGCAGATTTGTCGGCCTCTCATTGCTGGTTGCTGGATGTTTTATCCACGTTCTACCCTCAATATTTTCTGTTACCCTTCAGAGTTGATTAGTATCCGGATACTTCTGTATCCGGATACAGTATCCGGATACTTTATGTGTATCCGAAAGCTGTATCCGGATACTTTTCAAATAAAATACGTATTTTTCAATATTACAATATTTAAGACACAATTGCAATAGGTACCTACTTAAATGAAAAATAGTAATATAATTGTTTTATTATGATTTGTAGTTTTGTTTCGTGCACCCTGTAAAATTTAAAATAACGCAAGCAAAAAAAAATCACATCGCCAAGAATGAATTCGACGATTCACACAGTATACAGACGGTTGATATTCAGCATCTTGCGACACGTTTTTACCCTGCAAACTCTTGCTCGGTGTTAGCGTCACGAACTTGTGGAGGTTCCATTAGCCCAGTTATGTTTCAGTTGGCAAAGATAAGAGACGGTTGTTCCTGTGTTTTTATATAGTGCAATATTACTAAACTTTCTGTATCAGTTTTAGTGCCTATCTATACGCAAAGGTAAGTAGGTGTAGGTACCTTGAATTTTTTGTTT
The DNA here is from genome assembly GCA_927349885.1 of Psylliodes chrysocephalus. Taxonomy (NCBI): domain Eukaryota; kingdom Metazoa; phylum Arthropoda; class Insecta; order Coleoptera; family Chrysomelidae; genus Psylliodes; species Psylliodes chrysocephalus. The sequence continues at coordinate 50,233,077 of OV651820.1, read as the reverse complement.
TGTAAAATGTCTAATTACATTATTAGTTTTTAAAATGTAGTCGAGAAAATACATGTATGAAGTTGTTGCTCATAATGTTACTGATCATGTGTTATTTATGTCATCAACATCAATTAGGTATACAGATCTGACAAGATCAAATATACGAGTCTGCTTTGCCTATGCCAGAACGAAACATTCAGCAATCTCTCACTCCTCCTCCTCCTTTCGACGCTCTCGAATCTGCCAAGTACCGCTCGTCGGAAGAGCCACAAAAAATGGATTGTCGAATACATCTGACACTGACGAGGATATGGAAAGGTTGTATAAACATGGCAAGTCGCGCCAACAACGAGCTTATTTCGTTAGATTTATATGGACACTACACTGGCTGGTTTTTGGCGCGTTTCAGGCGCGACTCCTTTTATTTACACGCACCTTTATGTTTTATTGTTTATTTTGTTTTATTGTTTTATATTCACAGAATAAAAGTAATAAACAATTTTTTGAGTAGTTTTTTCCTGTTTCTATTATATCGCTTTCCATTTTCGATAATTTATTTATGCCTACTATATTGTTTATTGTTACTTGTAATCAATCTTATTGCATAATTATAACTATTGGTATGAAAACATTATTTTAACTCACTTTAAAAGTATTCGTAAAAGTATCCGAAAAAGTATCCGGATACTTGTATCCGAGTACTTTTTTAGGTGAAAGTATCCTAAAAAGTATCCGGATACATTGTAAGTATCCGTATCCGGTACTCGGGTACTTTTTTCCTGTATCCGACCCAACTCTGTTACCCTTGCATTGGACCAAGTGATATCCACCTTTTCACCATTAGTACTTTTCGAGGGGTTGCCTCTCAATATTTGCAGAAGAGGATCTATCTCCTTACTCTTATTTCTAAAGTTTTTTTAACAATACCTACCTATACACTGCCACTTTTCATTTTGACTAAGCAATTTTAAATTTCATCCACAGTTGCTTAATCCCTATTGTAATTTTTTTCTCACCCATATTTTTAGTTAAACTAAGTTAAATTTACAATACCCATCTGATTTTCCACCTCCACATCTTTAATTTTACACTACTGTAACGCTAAATATGGATTCATTCAGGTTAGTGTTTCATACATACTGTCAACTATTTTAGTTCAATCTTAAGTGTTCTATCTATTTTTATATTTATATATTGTTCCTATTACTATTAAGGATTATTGTATTACTGGCAGGGAGGAGGGGGTAAAGAGGTCATTTTTATATTTAATGAAATATCTGCTATTTAGGTTTGGAGAAGAGATTTTTTTAAATAAAAGTTACTTCTAATATTATTCTGTATAATTTTTGTTCTATACAAGATTTTCTTAAAATAGCTCGTATTCGAGAAATTTAACAAAATATAAAAAAATAAAATTTTTAAGAAAATTGTTCAATTAAAAGTTTTTTATGATGTCATTCTCCCTAATTATTGTTCTATAATCTACATAATTTCTCTAAAATAAACCGTATTCGAGATATTTGAGAAAAAGTGTAAGTTTAGAATTTTGAAGATAACTCAAAAACGTATGAAGAGAAAACACGCAATTTTAAAATTGATCTTTAATCCATCCAGCCTAAACTGATTAAATTTTGGGCATAGTCGTTATATATGTTATTTACAGTTGGAAAAGAAAATTTATTAAATAAAAGTTACTTGTAATGTTATTATCTACACTTTTTGTAGCATACATATTTTTCCTAAAATGGTCAATAATACAAGAACAAAACCTAAAGGACAAAACCTAAAGAGCGTTGGGATACTTACAAATCCCATCTCAGAGAGTACAAAAAAAAATCGTTAGACAAAAACAGAGAGATGCATGGAGATCCTACTGCGAAGAAATAGAAAATTTCCTGGAGGTAGCGAGGCTTCAAAAAGCTATTTCAAGAGATCTATACCACAGTATTGGTGAGCTAGTCAAAGAGGTTGGCTTGAAAACTGCAAACCTCAAAGATAGCATTAAACTTCTGGTGTCAACACAATTCCTTGACTCGATCATCAAAGACGTGGCCGACTGGGTAGAGGATGAATACAACCCATCTGTCTATGATTGGCAAACTGCTAAACATATTTAGACGATGACAAAATTAGATGGTCAATACATAGCTTTTCTTTATTTAAAGCGCCAGGACCTGTTGTTATCTATTCAGCCTAACTTCAGTGGGGTCTGGAAGAACTCGCACCCCACCTGATAGGTATATTCAGATCCTCGTTGGCTCTGGGGTATATCCGCTAAAAATGGATATACCCAAACCTGGAAGGACGAATTACACTGTCCAAAAAACAAACCGACCAATTAGTTTGACGAAATTTTCCTTGAAGACATTGGAAAGGCCATGCGAAAGCTACATAAGGGATGTAGTGATTACAACAACACCACACCCAAATCAATATGCATACACAACAGGCAGATCTACTGGTTCAGCCCTTCACCTAGTTGCTGGCCGGATAAAGAAATCCATGGACAAAAATCCGCCTTAGGCGTTTTCATAGACATAGAAGTGTAAAAGATGTGAATATAATAGACTTGTTCGCGAGGGGATGTCCACAGAGGGGATGCTCATTAAATGGATAGAACATGTAAAATATCAGATCACCATTATTTTTAAATATCAGTAATTAAATAACGGTTTGTGATGCGAAGCCGACCCTGTACCCTGCTCGCGACAGAAAGTCTAGCACTGACCATATCGAGACCTATCTCGAGAAACTGATTCAAATGCTTTCCATCGCAGTCTTACGCGTGTAGGATAATTTCTAGAACTTCCAGACTGAGCTTCTAGTCTTTCGAGAGCGTTACATTTTTATATAAATAGCCGCGATTTTGTCGATAGAAAAAGATTCAATTTAAGTGTTGGACAAATTAGAGTGTCTAAGTATATAAATTAATTAGTACGTTATAAATACATTGTAAACAAAGTATTTTAAATAAATTAACTATAAATAAATTAAACAATCGTGATAGGTTTGTAAAATATCGACAAACTCTATTAACATTGATGTATATTATTTTCATATACAACAAGGAACTTGATGAATTCTTCAAAGATATATAGGTATATGCGTAAATAGAATACTACATCATGGGCCATTATTCTTTATTTCTTTATGACCAATTTCTGTTTTTTTTTCGCTACGGGTTATTTGCATATCTTTGTGATATTTTATCGATTCTTTTGGAGTATAATATTTCCCAACATCATAATTTAACTTTGAGAACGTGACCATAAGCCGCATGGTTATTATGTCGAAAGTTTCTGTATCAACAAGGTATAATCAATAACAACCCTAGTTTATAATATGTCAACTCCTATAGAGTAATTCGTTAGTAATGAAATTCTGAGTAAATTTATAATTATTATAAAACTTATTTCTTTCAAATAGGCAGATCTAAAATATTGTTCATTGTTTAATTTTCCGATAGTTTACGTTATTTGTTTAAACTTTTAATATCACAATTTTACATTTTTTTTTTAGATACCAAGTTGCAAATACTAAGTAGGTACTTTTCGTGCAGAATTATTAATAATTACTAGTATTATTTTGATATCTACATTCTAAAATCTTTAATTTGTTATTTTGTTTTTAAAGATAAATACTCAACAGTTCTACATAAAATTTAGTTTTTAATTAAAAATAAATGAAGGCAAGCGGTTTCGACCCAAGAGCCTCTAAGCCAAAATGTGTTTGTTTTGTATATTTTTTTCTTACAATGTTTCATCTACCATTTAAGCCTGATGATGGCCCTTGGGTCGAAACCGGTTGCTTCCATTTCTATCTAATCCATCTAATAAACAAAAATTGAGTGAAACTCAATATGGTCGGTATTAACCTAACTTCACGAGAAACTCCGACCGAAATATGTTTTTCAGTTTTTTTTATTAAAGTTTTTTATTAAAGTTAATTTTCCTTTATTGTACGTTATCAACAAAAAGTAGGTTGAGGTATGTTTTTATTGATAAGTGCCAGCGAAATATCACCAAAATTCACAAAAGTAGTCTCCGAATTCGAAAATGTTTGTTACCTGGTTGGAATTCCCTTAATTTCCTACAACAAATGTTCTATCACAAGCGGGAAAACACCGGAAAATTTATCCTTGTTTTTGCTTGTACTATTATCTGTTAGCTTTAACAACTAAGTTATATAATTTTGGACTATCCTGTATAATGTTTATTTGATTAGTTTTACATTTAACTGTTAATTTCCTGTAGTTAGAAGTCTATAGTTACACAATTTGATTTCTTAAACGTTTCGATAGAACGAAAGTGTTGTTCCACTTGAAAACTGAAAACGTTCACAATCCCCAAATACCGAGTTCGAATTCATTCATTATTCTGACAACGTTTTTATTGTCATGTCAGCACTACAATGGCCCGTATTATAGGTTCTAAGACATGATTTATTTTAGAGACATGAACTATTTTCATAATTACTTGGAAAAGCGTGAAAATTCCACTCTGTTTCTGTTAAATATGTAAATGATTAACATGAACCAAATGCTCTGAAAAATGTAAATTAACGCTTCGTTTGAATGCGGTGTTTTTGATATGCTATCAAAATGATTCAGTGAAAATAAAGATACCTATATATTGAAATACTTCATTTGTTTTTTGAAAAATGTTGAAACATCGAAACGCTGAAAAATAATTGACCATGCTGTGGATAGAAAACCAATTAACTATTTTAGTTAATGGACTAAAGTTGTACAAATAAGTCAAATTCATGCGCATAATTTGTAGAAAATTATAAAACGGGATTTTTCAAATTATGTCGCTTCAAACCATGCCCGTTGTAGATCTTCTAATTGTTTTCATAATCCAGCAAATAGATACATGTGCTCGTAGATGGGTGACCGCTGGTAAGTTCTACCATGGGCCATGCCATCCAGGAACTAGCGTATATGGGTCGTGGCTGGTTCCCTATATAAGAAAACTAGCTGTTCCCCGCGGCTTTGCACGCGTGGAGTCATGCTTTTAACATCAAAAATGCACGATTTCCCAAAAAAAAAGGAGCGATATATTTTTTTAGGGTTCATGATATGAATGTGATACTAGTAAAAATTAAAGTTAAGTAGAGTATTCTAATATTTAAATATATTGATCTAATTAAGAATCTCTTTGTATACCACATTTCTGGTACGATTCCCATCTGCTATCCGTGTGTCGGGACATCGAGATGTTGATTTTATCAATTCATACCAGAAGTTCCACGTATTAGTTTATAATTATTTTTATTTATTTTTATTTATTTTTATTTATTTTTATTTATTTTTATTTATTTTTATTTATTTTTATTTATTGTTATTTATTTTTATTTATTTTTATTTATTTTTATTTATTTTTATTTATTTTTATTTATTTTTATTTATTTTTATTTATTTTTATTTATTTTTATTTATTTTTATTTATTTTTATTTATTTTTATTTATTTTTATTTATTTTTATTTATTTTTATTTATTTTTATTTATTTTTATTTATATTTATTTATTTTTATTTATTTTTATTTATTTTTATTTATTTTTATTTATTTTTATTTATTTTTATTTATTTTTATTTATTTTTATTTATTTTTATTTATTTTTATTTATTTTTATTTATATTTATTTATTTTTATTTATTTTTATTTATTTTTATTTATTTTTATTTATTTTTATTTATTTTTATTTATTTTTATTTATTTTTATTTATTTTTATTTATTTTTATTTATTTTTATTTATTTTTATTTATTTTTATTTATTTTTATTTATTTTTATTTATTTTTATTTATTTTTATTTATTTTTATTTATTTTTATTTATTTTTATTTATTTTTATTTATTTTTATTTATTTTTATTTATTTTTATTTATTTTTATTTATTTTTATTTATTTTTATTTATTTTTATTTATTTTTATTTATTTTTATTTATTTTTATTTATTTTTATTTATTTTTATTTATTTTTATTTATTTTTATTTATTTTTATTTATTTTTATTTATTTTTATTTTTATTTATTTTTATTTATTTTTATTTATTTTTATTTATTTTTATTTATTTTTATTTATTTTTATTTATTTTTATTTATTTTTATTTATTTTTATTTATTTTTATTTATTTTTATTTATTTTTATTTATTTTTATTTATTTTTATTTATTTTTATTTATTTTTATTTATTTTTATTTATTTTTATTTATTTTTATTTATTTTTATTTATTTTTATTTATTTTTATTTATTTTTATTTATTTTTATTTATTTTTATTTATTTTTATTTATTTTTATTTATTTTTATTTATTTTTATTTATTTTTATTTATTTTTATTTATTTTTATTTATTTTTATTTATTTTTATTTATTTTTATTTATTTTTATTAATTTTTATTTATTTTTATTTATTTTTATTTATTTTTATTTATTTTTATTTATTTTTATTTATTTTTATTTATTTTTATTTATTTTTATTTATTTTTATTTATTTTTATTTATTTTTATTTATTTTTATTTATTTCTATTTATTTTTATTTATTTTTATTTATTTTTATTTATTTTTATTTATTTTTATTTATTTTTAATTATTTTTATTTATTTTTATTTATTTCCATTTATATTTAATTTTAAATATTTCTATTTTTATTTATATTTTACCACTTCTCCCTCTTAAAATGTAAACATCCAAAACCCTGAAACACATCATTATTTATTTAAAATGAATAGCTATAAATCCAATTTTCAAGTTTCTACCTTTCAAAAATCGATACTTCCATACCTACAAACTTTTACCCCCAAAAATCAATAAATCCATAAATCCATAAATCCATAAATCCATAAATCCATAAATCCATAAATCCATAAATCCATAAATCCATAAATCAATAAATCCATAAATCCATAAATCCATAAATCCATAAATCCATAAATCCATAAATCCATAAATCCATAAATCAATAAATCCATAAATCCATAAATCCATAAATCCATAAATCCATAAATCCATAAATCCATAAATCCATAAATCCATAAATCCATAAATCCATAAATCCATAAATCCATAAATCCATAAATCCATAAATCCATAAATCCATAAATCCATAAATCCATAAATCCATAAATCCATAAATCCATAAATCCATAAATCCATAAATCCATAAATCCATAAATCCATAAATCCATAAATCCATAAATCCATAAATCCATAAATCCATAAATCCATAAATCCATAAATCCATAAATCCATAAATCCATAAATCCATAAATCCATAAATCCATAAATCCATAAATCCATAAATCCATAAATCCATAAATCCATAAATCCATAAATCCATAAATCCATAAATCCATAAATCCATAAATCCATAAATCCATAAATCCATAAATCCATAAATCCATAAATCCATAAATCCATAAATCCATAAATCCATAAATCCATAAATCCATAAATCCATAAATCCATAAATCCATAAATCCATAAATCCATAAATCCATAAATCCATAAATCCATAAATCCATAAATCCATAAATCCATAAATCCATAAATCCATAAATCCATAAATCCATAAATCCATAAATCCATAAATCCATAAATCCATAAATCCATAAATCCATAAATCCATAAATCCATAAATCCATAAATCCATAAATCCATAAATCCATAAATCCATAAATCCATAAATCCATAAATCCATAAATCCATAAATCCATAAATCCATAAATCCATAAATCCATAAATCCATAAATCCATAAATCCATAAATCCATAAATCCATAAATCCATAAATCCATAAATCCATAAATCCATAAATCCATAAATCCATAAATCCATAAATCCATAAATCCATAAATCCATAAATCCATAAATCCATAAATCCATAAATCCATAAATCCATAAATCCATAAATCCATAAATCCATAAATCCATAAATCCATAAATCCATAAATCCATAAATCCATAAATCCATAAATCCATAAATCCATAAATCCATAAATCCATAAATCCATAAATCCATAAATCCATAAATCCATAAATCCATAAATCCATAAATCCATAAATCCATAAATCCATAAATCCATAAATCCATAAATCCATAAATCCATAAATCCATAAATCCATAAATCCATAAATCCATAAATCCATAAATCCATAAATCCATAAATCCATAAATCCATAAATCCATAAATCCATAAATCCATAAATCCATAAATCCATAAATCCATAAATCCATAAATCCATAAATCCATAAATCCATAAATCCATAAATCCATAAATCCATAAATCCATAAATCCATAAATCCATAAATCCATAAATCCATAAATCCATAAATCCATAAATCCATAAATCCATAAATCCATAAATCCATAAATCCATAAATCCATAAATCCATAAATCCATAAATCCATAAATCCATAAATCCATAAATCCATAAATCCATAAATCCATAAATCCATAAATCCATAAATCCATAAATCCATAAATCCATAAATCCATAAATCCATAATCCATAAATCCATAAATCCATAAATCCATAAATCCATAAATCCATAAATCCATAAATCCATAAATCCATAAATCCATAAATCCATAAATCCATAAATCCATAAATCCATAAATCCATAAATCCATAAATCCATAAATCCATAAATCCATAAATCCATAAATCCATAAATCCATAAATCCATAAATCCATAAATCCATAAATCCATAAATCCATAAATCCATAAATCCATAAATCCATAAATCCATAAATCCATAAATCCATAAATCCATAAATCCATAAATCCATAAATCCATAAATCCATAAATCCATAAATCCATAAATCCATAAATCCATAAATCCAAAAATCCAAAAATCCATAAATCCAAAGATTTAAAAATCCAAAAATCCAAAAATCCAAAAATCCAAAAATCCAAAAATCCAAAAATCCAAAAATCCAAAAATCCAAAAATCCAAAAATCCAAAAATCCAAAAATCCAAAAATCCAAAAATCCAAAAATCCAAAATCCAAAAATGCAAAAATACAAAAATACAAAAATACAAAAATCCAAAAATCCAAAAATCCAAAAATCCAAAAATCCAAAAATCCAAAAATCTAAAAATCCAAAAATTCAAAAATCCAAAAATCAAAAAAATTTAAAAATCAAGAAATCCAAAAATCCAAAAATTCAAAAATTTAAAAATCCAAAAATCCAAAAATCCAAAAATCCATAAATTCAAAAATCCAAAAATCCAAAAATTCAAAAATTCAAAAATCCAAAAATTCTAAAATACGTTAATAATAATTAATGATGGGTAGCTGCAATTCCAATTTTCAAGTTCCCATACAAAACTTTCACCCCCGTTTACCGCCTTAAATTAAAAAAATATGAATATATCTTTATGTATAATGTATTTGTTATTTGTTGATAATAGGAAACATAAATTCCAAAAGAAAAAATTGTAATGATGCTTCTAATGTAAACTTCGACCGTGCATGTGAATAATAGGAAGACAAATTTAAATTTTAAAATTTTGAATACATTTATGCATAAAGGCGAAATCATTGTTAACAATGTAGTGGTGATTTAACATTACATTTTCATTCCTCTTTTGAAAAAAAAACGAGTGTATTAAAACTGCTGGTGCAGAATTCATGCAATTTTTTTATGTAAATGTATTAGATTATAAATAACTAACGTAATCCTTTGAAGCTTTATGACTGAATTATTAAAAAATATATATTTTTGTTTAGTTTCATAAAGTATAAACTCGAAACTGAATGGAGGTTGGTTACTTTTTTTAGACATTGAAGTAATTAATTATACAGGGTGGGCCACGGGTAACGCATCGATCTATAGAGCCAAAACTATTTTCCTTTTTTTAATTTGTTTTCATAGCTAGATATATATCAAAAATAGTAACAATTTAAAATAATTTCGATTGTACAGGAAAGTGAATCATATCAAAGTTTTTTTTTAAAACACCTTGTATTTTATTATTTATTTGAATTGCACTTACTTTTCCTGTTATAACAATACCAAATATTATGGAATTATGCAGGGAATTTACCACGCTATAACCAGTTTTATAAGGTAAATTTAGTCAACATTTATGCCGACGTACCATTTTTTTTTTAATAAAAAACAAATATTTACATTTTCTTGAAATTAAATTACTTTGATTTTGTTTTTAATTGCCTATTATGTATTTTTATGACTACAATACAACAGAAATGTCTATAAATTATGCTGTTTTAGTATTGGACCCTTCAGGTGTGTCGTTAATTACTAGGCAACGGTGCCAAATGTCAAATAACGAACGTAACGCTTTAAACTTTAAATACCACGATTTTAATAAATTTGTTCTCGAAATCAGGAATGAATTAAAAAAAAATATGAAACCTATGTTTTTACATTATCTATCAATTCCTAAAACAAAACAAAAATTGAAGAGAATTCCCCATTGTCGTAAGTCTATTATCAGTGCTACTAAATATAATTCATTTGATCGAAATAGAATATTTTTGTAAAACATGATTTTTAAAACCTCTTTTTGAAAGACATGAACACTATTAATGAAACAACTATTTATTCTTCCTCATCCTAATATAGGTACCATAAGCCAGTAGTAGTAGCTACAATAACAGTAGGTACCTAGGATTCATAATTTTCGATAGGAATGAGTTTCTATACGGATATTAGTATAAAAAACCTTGAGAAAACCAGTGAACTTGTTTGACTTTTATTCTCTGAAATCGAATGAGCGGCCTATTGACAAATCTAGGACTGATTCTAATCCACTCATAAATTTATTTATTCCATAAAATTTTTGTTTAAAACTATTTTTAAAAAGTTTTTGTAAATCTATCAGATATCGAAATATCACCAAGTTGGCTTACTTTTTGTTCACGGTACATATTGTGTATCTCCTACATAGTCTCAAGCATAGACTTTTGTAGTATTGAAACATTTACCACATTAGTTAAAATTAAAAATGTCAGCCTATGTTTAACGTTTATTTTTAAGGCACTACTATACTTATCCATGTTATTAAAGAAAATGTATATACCTTCATTAATTTTTTGAAGACAAAAGCATTTTATAATGAAACAAGTAAATTTTTAGAATATAAGTTATCAGAGGAGGTTATTTATCATTCTTTTAAATCTAATTCGTTGCATCAGATTCAGCAAATTCTCTCATTTTTAATTTATCTTTACAAAACACTAATGCAGTTGCAACACTCCCACTTAAAGCGCAATAATTAATATCTTAATTTCCCAAATACCGCCCTTCACATTGTTAAGTATGTTGTATACTTAATTGCGGACTGTTACTTCAGATAATTTATTTGTATAAACATCTGTTAGGCTGCTAAAACTACGTTAAGCACAAGCGACCATTGTTTAACTTTTAATATGTACAATATTATTTAGTTTGCAAATGAACTAAAAATTTAAAAAACGTTGATTGAAACCACCATTAGCTAACGGATCCGCAAACGTAAAATGGTGGAAGTGAATTCGTCTAGAATACTTGATAGCGTCTCCCTACCTTCTACTAGTGTTGGTATATCTAAAAGGGTCGTAACATAGGCTTTCTTGGAGGTAATTTTTTCCAAAACAATTGTCGCCAGGCCTGCCAATTTCGGAAATAAAATATGATTTTTTTTTAAATGACATTTTTAAATTTAATCAATTATTCATAATCTCATATGAATAGATCACTTTCAAATTTGTGCTGTGTTGGTTTGGTTTATTTTAAAATGTAATATGAAGATACAAATTTCTTATAGACGACGATGCAGAACAAATTGTGGCTCCCTGTTTTAGGGCTCCGGTCCCCTAATGTTATTCATTTTAGAGTTTAATATTACTTTTTTTATATCGGCCGGTCTTTTTAAATTGTTGGTAGGTATGTTATTTCATTTAAAAAATAATTTTGTATAATATCTTGCGATTTGTTTTCTATACGTTTAAGCATGTATTTGTTCGCAACATCTTACAAAAGATGGTTTTTAAATACCTTTACAACAGAGGTACTTTCCTAAAACTGGCCGAAATTTTAAACCAATTACAGTTCCTACAGAAAATCTCGGATAAAAAGAAGTATTTGTCAGCATGCAGAATAACAGTAAAATAGGTTAACAAAGCTGGTAAAAAAGATTGACAAACCTTTCTCTAACTTTGTTAATATTTCAGGGCAATAGTGTTACCGACAGACGACGACAAGGAGAACCAAAGTTTAGTAATCAATCAAAATAATTTAGTATCTCTAGAATTAAAAACTTTTGAAAATTATAATAAGAAACATGTAGCAGTCTAGTAAATACTACATTTAAAAATATATTTTTTTATCAAATATCAAACTTTTGGGATTCTTCTTCAATATTAACCATATAGAAATACATATGATGTGACGAAGTCACTCTTTTTCTTCTTAATTTGATTTATAAATAATTGTTTATTAAAAGTTAATTTCTGCTTGGGAACATTTGCGAGAACCCCCGTAATTGGTATTTCTCTCTCTTTCCCGTTTTTAACATTTGCTAGAGCCTATATTCAGTGGTCTCCAACCCCTCAATGTGTTGAGCTACTTTGTTAATTTTGGAATAAACAGCGAGCTACCCACACGGAAGCCACGTAACGCAACGTAAATGAAATAATTCACAGTTAATTTATCATTATATGTATTTATTTTACTATTTAACTGGTAATACATAATACATAGGTAGGTACTAATAATAAACTAATAACAAAATGACTAATATTACTAGTACGTACTTGTTCATAGCTACATTCCTACATACCAAATGAAGGTGTTTGAAAAATAAACACAAACTCTTATCCAGCCACAACGGCATGTCACGTAAGATTTAAAAATAGTTAATAATAACAACAAAAAAGTAACGCACTATCATGAACATAAACATTGAAAAATAAAAAAGCACGTTTAATGAGAAGGCTGACACTCAGACTCATCGATCATTTTTTTAATGTTTGCAGTATAATTTGATACAGCCATTCGAATACAATTATCCAAATGTTTTTTTTTGAAAGAGTAAAACCAAATTTGGTAGATTTTCACACTTTTATTTTAAAAATAAAAATTTTTAAACAAACACTAACATGACATATGTTTCGAAGTACAACTTCTTTTTCAAATGTGACTATTTACAATTCGGTATCCAATATATATACAAAATAATTTAACAAAACAAAGTACTTAAGAAAACATCAATAACATTACAAAATAAACTAACTATTTAAAGTAAATAAGGGTACTTAGGTAATTATAATATCCATCAAATAACAATAAGATAGCCCATTACCGCGATTATCTCACAGAAAACTGGGAAAGAGGTTTAATAAGGGTGAATTATTAATATCTAATTGATCATTTAGTAAGTTATCTGAATTTTTAAATCTATTTATTTCAAGTGTTTCTAAATGGTTTAATTTAAGGCTCTTATTTTCTACATGTAAAATTTCAAAGTTGTCTGTAAAAGAATGATTTTCAGCTAAAATATGATTTGAGTAAGTAGAATTATTTTTGTTTTTTGTATAGCTATTATAATGTTCGGAATAGCGTTTTTAAAATATTTAAAAAACCAAAATATTAACGTAGCTTTTAAAACCAATAATACGCTTGGGAAGTATATTAAAAACAATAAGGGTAAAATTAATCCTAATAATAAATCGGGGGTATATAAATTAAATTGTGGTAGTTGTCCAAAATTGTATATTGGTCAAACAGGCCGTACTTTCAAAAAACGCTATTCCGAACATTATAATAGCTTTACAAAAAACAAAAATAATTCTACTTACTCAAATCATATTTTAGCTGAAAATCATTCTTTTACAGACAACTTTGAAATTTTACATGTAGAAAATAAGAGCCTTAAATTAAACCATTTAGAAACACTTGAAATAAATAGATTTAAAAATTCAGATAACTTACTAAATGATCAATTAGATATTAATAATTCACCCTTATTAAACCTCTTTCCCAGTTTTCTGTGAGATAATCCCGGTAATGGGCTATCTTATTGTTATTTGATGGATATTATAATTACCTAAGTACCCTTATTTACTTTAAATAGTTAGTTTATTTTGTAATGTTATTGATGTTTTCTTAAGTACTTTGTTTTGTTAAATTATTTTGTATATATATATTGGATACCGAATTGTAAATAGTCACATTTGAAAAAGAAGTTGTACTTCGAAACATATGTCATGTTAGTGTTTGTTTAAAAATTTTTATTTTTAAAATAAAAGTGTGAAAATCTACCAAATTTGATTTTACTCTTTCAAAATTAAATGGATTTTCATCAAGTAAAGGCCGAAACAATAAATAATTATCCAAATGTTCATCTGTAAGTCGATTGCGATATTTGTTCTTAATAAACTTCATATTGGAAAAAGAAGATTCACACAAATAGGTTGAACTGAATAATACTTTCACTTTCAAGGCAACACGGCATAGAACTGAATATTTGTCTTTACTTACAATAGGCCAGATACATTTGGTACTTGAGACTAACGATTTTAAGGCTAAATCATTTTGAAACTCAATTACTTCCATTTCTGTTGCAACGATGTCTTCGCGAAAGTTCTGCATAACACAAGTTGCAAACGTTGGATATCAATTTCCATAAAGGGTGAAACAACAAACTGCGCTACTAAAGCCATTTCGTTAAAATCCTTAAAACGATTTTTTAAGTTATTCTTCAGGGTAGAAACTATTTCTACATGATATTTGCTGTCATAGGCTTTTAATGGATTTTGAGATATTTTTTCTGAAAGAATAGGAAAATGCTTGGCATCGCTGTTAATTAGGTTTTGTTCCCAAAACTCCAGCTTTTTGATAAATGCTTTTATATCAGAAATTATTTCTGATAGTTCTTTGACTCTCCCCTGAAGCTGCAAATTAAGTTCGTGTAATTTCTCTGTAATGTCCACGAGAAAACCAAAATCTCTAAGCCAGATTGAATTTTCTAGTTCCGGAGTCGGTTCATCACGTTGTTTGGAAAATTGAACTATGCCAGATAGGACATCATTAAAACATTTCAGCACTTGTCCTCTACTTAACCATCGGACTTCAGAGTGAAGGAGTAGGTCCCGATATTGACAGTCAACTTTATCGGCCAAGGTATTGAATAATCTTCTTTGTAACGCTTGAGTTCTAATCTTGTTCACAATTTTTAACACCAGTTTCATAACGTTGTTTAGTTTCAGGAAATTTCCACATAATGCTTGCTGATGGATAATGCACTGGTAACAGAGAAATTGCGGAAAAGTTTCATCTTTACAACATAACGCCACCAGACCCTTATCACAACCCACCATAGCTGGAGCGCCATCGGTTGTCAAGCCTACCATTTTCGATATTGGAATTTTCTCGGAAGAAGTATTTTTTAAATGAGAAAACAACTCCTGTCCAGTAGTGTGTCCTTTCAGTGGAATAAACTTCAAAATATCTTCTTTAATCGTAAAATCACTAAAAACCATCCTGACGGACACGGCCATCTGGGCAATGTCAACGACATCTGTTGATTCATCCAGTTGAAGTGAAAAATAAACACAGCTATCTAAGTCAGTTCTTAACTGTAAAAAAATATCATTGCTCATTACTTCTACACGTCTCATCACTGTATTAGCAGAAAGTTTCATAGATTTTATAGCTGAAACTATTTCGTCTTTATTTCTTAAGTTGGCAAATAACGAATCAGCAGCTTCTAAAAACGCCTGTTTTATCATTTTCCCGTCTTCATAAGGTTTCTTTTTTTGTACAATTATCCGGGACACACGGTACGATGCTTCAGTTGCAGCCCTATTTTTGTCGACTGTTCTTAAAAATATTGATTGTTATCCAATTATCTGCTTTTTTAAATGTTTCAGTTTCTCCTTTCTGGCGGCAGAATGTAGTGGGAATGATTTTTCAAAATTAGAATGTACAGTTTTATGATGTCTCTCAATATTTCCTTTTTTATCAACGGAGACCGAAGTATTACATAACAAACACACAATTTCGCTGATATCAGGAGGGCATTTTTGTCAGCTCCGATTGTAATTTGAGAAGTCATACTCCCCCTTTGAATCATCTAACCGTCGAGGTCCGAGGACCAAGGACCGAGCAAGCCAGAGGAAGAGGGTAGAATTCGAATCATGCAAAGTGGACTCTCTTTTTCGTTCCTGCTGTATTCACTGCTTGTTCCGATTGTCGCTCTTCCGTTCCCGCTTATCCACTGCAATTTTCGATAATTGTAAAAAGTTTGTGGAAAGTAATACTTAGTTTTCTCACCGAATATAATTCCAAGGTAGATGCTTTTATTTTTAATCTGTTTAAATGACCTGAGAGTCGACTAGTGTTTACCATTTTTAATTTTATTAGAGACCGAGTTAGAAAGGGACTTCTAGAGTCCTGTAATTGTCCGCGTAAGACCTTTTTGAATTTCGTAGTCGAACCCACCGTGGATCGCCCAATGAATGTCAACAACGAAGTATCTTGAAGCCAAAATTATTTTTTCCTTCTTTCTCTATATCCCTAGAGTGGGCCGCGTATCATTCTTTTCGAATTTCGTAATCGAATCCATCGTGGATCGCCCAAGGGACGTCGACGACGAAATATCCTACAACAGAAATTTAACTGTTGTATTCCCAAGAAATTAAGTTCTAATCACCCCCTCTTTCTAAAATTTGGAAAATATTTCGTTGGCAACTACCATCCTAAAAACCGTTCCCTTCATTGGCCTGAAAGTGATTATTCTTGTTTGTCACGCGCCAGGCATCCATCGCATCGGTTGGAAGTACCGCTCGAAGAACTATATTATTTCTATTATACAGGGAATGCCGTAATTATCGTTTAATTTATTTCTCTTAGCTTATTAATTTTTATTGCTTAGCTTATGTTTAAACAATTAATTAGTTGGCAATTTATTTTATATTATACAGGGAGTGTCATCATTATTGTTTAGTTTTTTATTTTGGTTTAACAATTTTTATTGTGTAACTTTTATGTTTTTTTTTTAATTAATTATTAAAATGTATATTTAAATAATTTTCGTCTGGGAACGTTCCGAAGGGCTCCCGTATTTTTGTTACCTGGAACTTTCCGTTTTTTAAACATTTAGGAAAACCCTCGTAGTTTAAAATATTTTCGTATTTATCGAAATTCAAATTCGGATGTGAACGGTCAATTTCATTTAAATTATCTACGTCTATTCGGCAAGTGTCAAAGGGACGTTTTTTTAGGAATTGCTCATGAGACATAAAAAATATGCAAGCGCAAGAAAATGTCTTCTCTTCTTTTGCTGTTTAGCGTCGACTCTCACAGCTGCCGTCCACCGTAGAAAATTTTGGTATAGTGCCACAAAGTCGACTTTAGTATTCCGTAGCGCCAACCACCCCGAAACTCAAGGTAGGGGCTATTAATTTTAATCATTTTACTAGTTAGTTTGGGTATCCGATAAGCACATTGACAAATAACCGACGAGCGTTAGTTCATTTTCAAATTATTTCACATAATTTTTTCTGGGAAACCGCTGGAATTTTTTTTGAGATTTGGTTGACAGTGATTCAAGTGTATCACAGTGCCACTGTTCACCCAATTTCCTTAAAAAGACACCGGAGTCAAAACTGGAGTGTAGGATATAATTTAATTTCCTTTATTTTATTTGTTTGTTAGGAAAACCGCGAGTTTTCTTTCTTTTTGTTGTTTGATTAACAATTGATTCAAGTGTATCACAGTTTCATCTGTTCTATCTAATTTCCCAAAAAAATAAACCCAAGTTATTTTTAAGACAGAGTGACCCTAACTTTATGGCGCTTTCTCGTTTTCTCTCTCTCCCTCCCCGAAATTTATTCCGTTTTAACGTTAAAAACCGCCTTGAACAAACTGTCCGAATTCCTACAGAATTTGGTATTAGTCGTTCCCATCGGGATTGTGAAAATCCAAATAGTGCAGGGCATAGTGGCGCATTCGTTTGCAAAATTGTTTTAATTCGTAATTTTTTTTTAAATGTCCGGATGGCTTTCCTGATTATAAAAGTGTAAGTTGACACTTGATATCTGTTGATGTTATTGTTTAAACAACGAAAAATTAATTAAGCCAGAAAAAAATGCATATTTTGCAATGAATTAATTTTTTTTATATTCTTTAGGATATTTAGAATAAAAAAAGTTCTTACGCTCATCATCGTATCTTTAACCCTTTAATTGTTATGAATGTTTTAAAAACCGGAATTGACGAAAATTCTAATTATCTTGAATTAAATAATATACCTTAAAATTTAAAATGCTATGATTTTAAATTTTTTACCGAATATTCAAACTATAATAAACAAAATAACCTAAATAAATTTTCAAAATTTTGTTTGTTGTTATGTTTTTTTTTACGTTATAACAATATGCTTCCTACGCGCTTGTACTTTTAGAGAGAAGTACTTCTATCTCACTTTCAACTCAATGTATAAGATGGGTAAGAGAAAGCCCGATGACGCGCTAAATCAATTTTTTGCTGTTTTTAAGAGGAATTAAGTTAAAAAATTATTATTATCATTTTTCATAACATTTTGTTATATTTGCCGATTATTAGTTTTGTATCATGTGATTTTTTTTACTTTTTTAGATACTTTTTTTATTTATTAAAGTTATCAGAAACATTTATTTTTAACATTTATTTTTATTCATGAAAAAATTATTGTCAGATACTGCCTGAGAAGTAAAATCTTCTTCAACCTATTTTCTCAATACGATAAAAAGGCCAAATGCACTTGTCGTGATCTTTAGATTTCTCTGGTTTTGGTTATGTTTTCTGTGATAACCAAATAAAGCCACTGTATTTAACAAAACCGCCATTACCTGAAGACTTAGCAAAACCGTGCAACTGTAAAAAAAATTGTGCAACGAAAGCTGGTTCGTGTCAAAAACTAAATATGACGTGTGTGGCATTATGCGGATGTTTAATTGAATGTTGCCAAAATCAATTTCATGTAAAAACTAGTTAGATGTACAAACTATAATTTTATGTAAAAATTTTCTTAATAAATGAATATTACTATTAAATAATCATAGTGGAAAAGAATTAACAACCATAGAAAAAATTGAATATAGTATTTTTAATACAAATCCCGATGCACGTCAGCAATGACGTCGGTCATTCGTCATAGTACTACCAACTAATTAAAATGTCCCTAACTAAGCTAATAATCCGAAAAAGTCACGTATAGTCGCGAGCATTCATGAACGTAGTCATATTACTAAAAAGTCGAAAACTGTTATGGTGATTATTTTAATAATTTTAAGAATTATTTAAATTATTTAGTTTATACATGTCTAATTCTTGATAATATAAAATTTATAAAAACATTATTAAATGTTTAGTACTCAAAAAATAATACTTTAAATTAAATAATTTTGACATTCTGTACGCCCATGAAGCTCGTATGTATAGAGAAGAAATGTCATTACAGCAATTGGTACACCTTGTTGCGGTGTTGCAACCCCCTTTTAAAAAATTTCACTGATTTAGTTAGGTTATGTTTATGTTGAGTTAATTATTGATTGTGCATTTTGTTTTCTGTAATTTAAAATCCTTTTGCCTGTATTTTTAAGCTTTGCCAGTTATACTTATAAAAAACTTTTTCAAAACAACCATAGAGTGAATAAGCTGATTATTTGTCGTTTAATTTTTATATACAAAATGCCTAAAAAACTAAATAGTCCTTGTAAGGAGTTGATAGCTTCTTTATTCCATTATTTTGAATGAGAGCGTGATAATGATGGACCACGTTTACCTTTAACTGCTGTAAGAGAGGTAACAAGTTATAAAATTTAATAGAAATATGAAATTATTTTCTTGACTTTTTTAGTGTGTTGCAGCATCTCTAAATAAAAATATTTCTACTGTCAGTAGTATTTGGCAAGCAGTCAAGAATAATGAATGATTAAAATCGCTAATTAAAAAGCATTCATATAAACAAAGGATTACCTACTAATACAATAACACTGGATACAAGTGGAATCCGAAGTGGTATTTATAATATGTATGAAACAAGTAAGTATAAAGACAAATCTATTTATTCAATCATAATTTATTTATATTACCTATAAAAGTTTTAATTTGTATACAGTAATATAAATACATACTTATTTGCAGGTCAACATATAACTTTGGAACCTTTAAGAGAAAAGTTGATTGAGCGACAAATGTTTAATGGCTATATTGCATCATTGTCAACTGTATTAAAAGAATGAAGGAAAAAAGATAACCAAGACGTGAACTGTAAATAGGTCAGTTTTTAAGAAATTATAGAATTACAACAGAAGCATTTCGTTGTCATTGATGAAAAATGTATCATTCAAAATGAAACATTAAACAGCTCCTGGGAAAATAATGACAAAGGGTGTTAGACCTACAAAAATCGATGGCAAGAGATAAAACCAAATTTAAAGTAAATTAAGGTATCAGTAATTGTGTAAATCAAGTAAAAAAAATATTAATATTGAAATGACACATCATATTGAAGATTTAATGGTAGATACGCTATTCTAGCAATCATATAAAGACAATTTAATTGGAAAAATTTGATTACAGTGGTCAATAAATATCTACATGTTTTACATATTTTCGAGATGTACAGTGAAACCCAAAAATGCCTTTTTTTTCAGAAATAAACTTTAAAACAATATCAAAAAATTAAAAATGAAGTTACAAGATTTGATATAACGGTGTACCTAACATTAAATCATTGATATAATGTGTTGTTTCGATATTACAATTTAGAATATAGCGATATTGACACACGTTATACGAAATGGCAACTAAATAGAAATAAATAAAACATTCTTTTTTCAGGTGCGAACCGCCAAAGAAATATATGGTAGATAATTACCTAAGCAGAACAATATAGACAAAGTATTACGTAATCTTCCCTGCCATTGTATTTTTAACTCCATTGAACTTATTTGTGACCTTTCTAAGCAATATTATAATAAACATATTGGCAGAGAGGGAGTTTTTAATAGATTGGAAATTATTTTTATTATAATTAACCCTAATAACGATATCGATGACTGCGATTCAAATACTTGCGATCTGGATTAGGAGAAATAAAAGAATTTTATAGAAATAATGAAGATTAGTAGATAAATAATTGTTTTTTATGAGAAAATAGTGTAATTAAAAAAAAAACATTGTCTAATTTTTAAAACAATAAACAGTTTGATATATTTCTTATATATCTGTATTTTTATTTAATTTATTCCAAGATATAAAAAAAATATTTGACTGAGAATAACATTTTTCAAATGTCTTTTGAAGCTGATAAAATGGAGAATCTTGATGTTTGAGTGATGAATCTATTGTTCATACATGTTTCGATAACTTTAGAGTTGAAAAGAAGTAGCGATATCTGTTTATTTTTGAAGCATTTCTGGCTATCTTGAATACTTGAGCTACAGAACCGTTACTGAAAGTGAGATTTACTAAAGCACCTACTCAAATATTTTAACAATTTCCTTCTTGTATTCAAATATTTTAGCATTTTCAAACTTTAATTTTTTAAGTATAGGTATCTACTGATATTATGAATCCTCCACATGCCTTTGTAGTTTTAATTTTTTCAATGACCTCTTTAATTTTATGGGGTGTTGTGGTTTATAACTTAAATGTAGTTCTGTTAAATAACTTTCTTGGTGAAATTAAATTAGTTTTAGATATTTTCTGTGCTAATTCTAAACCAATTTTGATCCATCTGCAATATACTACCTTACAGTTTTATTTTCCATGACTTGCATAAAATGTTTAAAGCTTTTTTGTTCAGATGTTTATTATTCATAAAGGAATTCAATATTTTCCGTTAGTTATATACATTTAAAACTAATTGTTCCTACTATATAGTAACATAACAAATACATAACCTTACAATTTTAAAAAATTTTAAATTCCTCAACTATTCTGACGATTAGGCAACACTGCAAGGCCGTGACGTCATAAATGATCTCTGACGTGCATCGGGATTTGTATTAAAAATACTATACATATATATTGCGTACTCTGTTTTAAAATAAAAACCAGGTCAGTCAACTATGCTCATCGTAACAGGTAGAAGTTTCCCTTGAATTACGGCAGGTATGTTTGTCTTCTTTTATCTTATTGTAAAAAAGTGAGAAAAATTTATTTCTTAGAGAGCTCTTGGCAATGATTTTTTTTTGTGGATGGAACATTTTCATTAACTTCAATGAATAAAAAAGTTATCTTAAGTATCTAAAAAAGTAAAAAAAAAATCACATGATACAAAACTATTAATCGGCAAATATAACAAAGTGTTATGAAAAATGTTAATAATAATGTTTTTAAACTTAATACCGCTGAAAAACAGCCAAAAATTAATTTAGCTTGTCATCGGGCTCTCTCTTATCCATCTCATACACTGAGTTGGAAGTGAGATAGAAGTACTTCTCTCTAAAAGTACACGCGCGTAGGAAGCATATTGTTATAACGTATAAAAAACATAACAACAAACAAAATTTTGAAAATTTATTGAGGTTATTTTGTTTATTATAGTTTGAATATGGTGGGGTTGGTTGTAGCTTGGCCATTGCTTTGTAGTTTAGATTGATTGCTTGCACACTCGCTTAACACGCCTGCTTTGTAGGTAGGTAACTTTTTTATAGGACCTCCTCGTGGCACCACTGGATAAGGCCAATAGCGATGCTTCAAGAAGCACCACTATTGACTAACCATCAAAGCCCAATGCCACGGTGTAAGGTAACGTGCCTAAGGATGAATGACCGCAGGGCTTAATATGCGGTGGCGAACGTTCCCTTGGGGGAACCGGGCGAAACCCCCAAGTATCTAGCCTTGACTCTGTACGGGGGGTACTGCAGAGTTGGACTAACCCCTTCTCCCATACTCGTGGAAACAAATTAGTGAAAATAATTTAGAAAAAATGGACACCCAAGGAGAAGAGTCGGATACAGACGACTCAGGCTCCTTGAACATGACTGTCGGAGATATTGCGTTAGCTTTGGACTCCGACAACCCAAGGGAAGGAGGAACTGCGAAAGCAGAGGACTCTAACCCCTTAGCGGGAGGAGGATCTGTGAAAACAGACGACTGCTCCCAAACAAAAGAAAAGGTCAAAAAAGCAGATGTTAAGCCTGCTGATAGACCGAAAAAACCTTCAGGAGCTTCTGAGGGAAAGAAAAATGGCTGCAGGAACGTAAACGGAGGAAAATCCCCACAAGAATGCAGCCTAAAAACGAACCCAACGGAGGGAGGACCAAACGAAGAAAGGGGATAAAAGGCCCCGATCTGAGTCGCAGACTCCCCCCACTCGAAGTGGAACTAAGCGGGCCAGAAATGCTCCGGCATCGGCTGGCTCGTACAGCGACACTTTGAGGGGTATCCGACTGGCTGTCATCCAGAGAAGGCATCCAGATACAACTCTAGACCAAGAACAAGGAGACTTGGTACAAGAAACTTGTGGAAAGGCTCTACGCTACCCCTTCAGGTAGTGGAGGAGCACTACAGTTCCACAAAACATCGTTTAGCGCAGGGGTCATTTGGATGACCTGCGCTAACCAGCAGACCGCGGACTGGTTAAGGAGGACGGTCAGCACTCTGGGAAACCTTTGGGAGGGTGCGGATTTGACCGTGGTTGAATCTAAGGACCTCCCGAGAAGACCCAGGGTTCTTGTTTTCATCCCAGACGAGTCCGAGGTTACAAAAGTCAGGGGACTTCTTCAGCTCCAGAATACTGAACTGAAGACGCCGGACTGGCTTCTAATGAGCAGAAAAATTGAAAAGGAAGGGCAACTCCTAGCCTTTTCAATTGACGAAGCGTCGTACAGGGCTCTCGAGAGGTCACAATTCCGGGCCTATTATAAGCTAGGAAGGGTGACCTTCAGGGTCCTAAGGCGGCCTGGCGAGGATCAGGATAATCCAGATCAACCTCCAGCACTGTAAAGCTGCTTCGGCGGTACTTACAGTGGCGATGGGGAGGTTTGAAGTGGCCCTGGTACAAGAACCATGGATTAGACACGGTACAATAAGAGGTTTAGGAGGGTTGGGTGGAGAGTTAATATATGACAGATCCACAGACACCCCTCGAACCTGCATAATTGTCAAAAAAGGCATAAAAATACTGCCGTTAACTAATTTCTGTTTCAGAGATTTAACAGCAGTCAGAATCAAGATCGATGCAGGAAATGGACCGAAGGAGGTAATACTCAGATCGGCATATCTACCTTCAGACGATCCTGAAGCAACACCTACCAGAGAAGTGGAGGAGCTGGTAAGATTCTGCAGGCGCAACGGAATGCAGATGATCATTGGCTGTGATGCAAACGCACACCACAGGATCTGGGGGAGCACCGATACCAACGAAAGAGGTGAGTCTTTACTACAATTTATTATGGCAAATAATTTAGACATAACAAATGTAGGCAATAAACCGACCTTTATAAGAAAAAACAGAAAGGAGGTACTAGATGTAACAATAGCATCAACATACTTGAGTAATTTTGTTACAGACTGGCATGTATCTGACGAAGAGAGTTTATCAGATCACAGACACATAAACTTCAATATTAAAGGTAATATTGCAAAATAAACTTATCGGAATCCCAGGAAAACAGACTGGGAGGCATACAATGCTTCCCTGGAATGTAATATTCCGAAGATGATAAAGACGATAAGAACAACAACAACAACCGACCTAGAAATGGCTGTGGATGAGTTTAATGACACAGTCACTAGCGCTTTCAACGATGCCTGCCCCTTAATAGCAAGGAACTCTACCAGGAAAGTTCCATGGTGGAATGATGACCTGGCTATACTAAGGAAACAGGTGAGACAAAAATTTAATAAGGCTAAAATAGCCGGCGAATGGGAACTATATAGAACCATACCCACCTGTTACAACATAGCTTTACGAAAAGTCAAGAGAGAGTCTTGGAGAAGGCACTGTGAGGAGATAGCAAGCACTCAAGAATGTGCAAGGCTCCAAAAAATTCTCTCAAAAGACACATAACACACAATAAACACCCTTAAGAATGAACTTGGGAGTACACAATCACAGGGAAGGAAACAGTAAGGGAACTCTTCAGGGTTCACTTCCCTTGTGCATAAACCATAGCACACACAACGGCTAACCAGAACTGGAAGCTCATAATAGAGCGAACGGGGAAGATTGGAGGATAGTCAAACAAGTGGTGAACTATGATAAACTGAAATGGGCAATTAGCTCATTCGAACCATATAAATCACCGGGCATGGACGGGATTTATCCAATAATGTTACAAAGAGGTCCTGATATTTTATACAGCAGACTCTGTAACATACTCAGAAGTAGCCTGGCCTTTGGACACATACCAAAAGCTTGGAGAAATATTAGGGTAACTTTTATACCAAAACCTGGGAAAATGGGACAGGAAACGGCAAAGTCCCTAAGACCAATAAGTCTTATGTCCTTCGTACTTAAGACTTTGGAAAAACTGCTAGATAGGCATATTAGAGACGGGATATTGGTCCAAAGGCCAATATACCAAGACCAATACGCCTATAGTGCAGGGAAATCAACTGAAACAGCTCTCCATCAACTAATAAAAATGGTGGAGAACACACTGGAAAACAAGGGGGTAATGCTGGGAGCATTCTTGGACATCGAGGGTGCATTTGACAATACCTCCGTTGAATCAATCATTAGATCTCTCAAACACAGAGGAATCGAGGACACATGCGTGTCCTGGATCGACTCTATGTTAAGGGAGAGAACTGTACACACAACCCTTATGGGAGAGACAACAGCGGCACGGGTAGCGAGAGGATGTCCACAGGGTGGAGTGCTGTCTCCACTCCTGTGGAACCTTGTAGTGGACGGGCTGCTTAGGGCTCTCAAAGATAAGGGACATAGAACCCTGGGATATGCCGATGATCTAGTGATCATGGCACAGGGAAAATACAACACTATAGTAAGAGATCGAATGCAAGAGGCTCTAAATATAGTAACAAAATGGACAGAGGCGGAAGGACTAAACATTAGCCCAAACAAATCTGACATAATTGCATTCACCCGCAGGAGGAAATTGGAGGGACTAGGGCCTCTAAACCTAAGAGGTGCAAGCATCCAGCTTAAGGGGGAGGTAAAATATCTCGGGGTTATGATTGACTCGAGACTTACCTGGAACCAGCATCTAGAAAGAACCACAAGGAGAGCGGAAACCTCATTAATGATGGCAAGGCGAATCTTTGGAAAAAATGGGGGTTAAAACCAGACATGGTATACTAGCTTTATAACATGGTGGTGAGACAAATAATAACATACGCAGCTTTGGTGTGGTGGCCAAAGACACAGCAAAGGAAAGCAATAACGAGGCTAAGCAAGGTACAGAGACTTGCCTGCCTCGGAATAACGGGGGCAATGAAAACAACCCCCACTGCTGCAATGGAAGCACTAATAGGACTTCCACCTCTTCACTATGTGATACAAGGGGAGGCAAGATTAGGTGTTTACATATTAGGGAATACACTGGGAAATCTTGACATTCGGCCAGGTCACATGAGTATCTCAAGGTTAGTGACAGGAGACGTGCTAGACATGAAATCAGACCACATAACCAAGAGGTACTCTTTTAATACTCCCTTTGAGGTTTTAATACAGGAAAGAGCGGAGATCACCATAAGGGAGCCCAATGTCCAACGACAGGAACAAACCTGGTATACAGACGGGTCTAAGACTGCGGAAGGCACTGGGGCAGGAGTATTCTCCAAAAACCCTGATACTAACCATAGCTATGCTATAGGAATACATTCCTCGGTATTTCAGGCCGAGGTATACGCAATTTTGCAATGTGCAAAAACGAACAATGAAAGAGCTGTCGAAAATCAGCATATTCAAATAATGTCAGACAGCCAAGCGGCACTTAAGGCCATATCGAGTCAGAAAGTTACGTCGAGGCTGGTATGGGAATGCATCGAAGAACTAAGAACACTGGCAGACCGAAATAGAGTAAAACTATTTTGGGTGCCAGGTCACAAAGGGACCGAAGGCAACGAAAAGGCTGACGAACTTGCAAAAAGAGGGTCAGAAGAAACACCGGAACCAGACACAAACCCAGGAGTACCAAAAAGTACAGTCCGGGGTTTTATAAATGACTGGATTCGGAAAGAACATATCAACTATTGGGGAAGCACCCCAAAACAGGCGCATGGAAAAGCCTTCATAGGCAGACCATGTCCCAAAAGAACTGGAGAACTACTCTTAATGAATAGGAACCAGTTGAAAGTAATAACAGGGTTCATGACTGGGCACGCCCCAGTAAAGGGACACTTGAACAAAATTGGCATGTACAATGGGGAACTCATGTGCCGACTATGTCACAAGAAACCAGAAACGGCCAAAAACATACTGTGCGAATGCGAAGCTCTAGATCGCAAAAGACAGGCTCTTTTTGGACAACCCCAGGTTGATCCAACAACGTATAGAACCCACTCACCCAAGGATCTGTACAAACTTGTACAAGGTACAAAGGTGATAGAGTAGGTGCTATGAACTAACATGGAGTAAAACACAATAAGCCAATAGACTTCAGTGTTATTCGGAGACACATAGTCAGACGAGCCCAGAAAAAAAAAATAGTTTGAATATTCGGTAAAAAAATTAAAATTGTAGCATTTTCTTGTTATGAAGATTTTATAACAAAATAAAAGGTTTTTGTTTTATTTTGATATCTTAATTAGTTTAGGAGCTACACTCCGCGGGGAGACAATTGGCCACTCACTATATGTTATTAAACAGCAACTAACTACTTACTTTTAACTCATTCTGCTAGCTCACCTTATAAAATGCTTGTAAAATGGGGTGACTCCTTTATTTTTAAATTATTATAAAAAAATAACAAATAAAATTTATTAGAGACTTCCAGAAGTCCATTTGAACTTGTCCACAAAAAGGTTTTCTGCATAATTCTGTTTACCAATAAAAAAAATGTCTCTCTCGCTAATTGTGTTTTAAATTTAAGCATGCTTTATTCAAGTTTCTAATAGCTAACAATTTAATACAGTTATTTTCGCTTTATAGAGGATATTACTGCTGCATGAGATTATTTACGAATGAGTTCATTTACTGTCTGACACACACAGAGTTTACGAACTGTATACAAAAGACCTAGCCATCTGTCCACTTTCACAGCAATCCAATTAGGTATTACAGCAGTTTTTATGCTAATTAAACAATGGATCGCCTGTTCTGGAAATTCTAAAATTAACTCCAGTTTTTCAAATTGACAGAAGTTGTCATTCGCTAATTTTATATCCTACGCATATTAATTGAAATTTATGGATTTTTATCTGTAATTAAATTTGTTCATTTAAGAATGAAATATTATTGAAGGTAATACTGCACCTAGTTTTGAAGCTTATCGTAATACAAATTAACAAAAGCAAAATTATTTGTTTCAAAAAAGAGGAAGAATTTTCTATAAGTTTCAATTATTTGATATTAGGTTTATTCAATCGGAATTTTCTCTTTCTGTTTCGAAAACACATTGAATTTCGTTCATCAACATAATATCAGCCAATTAAAGAAATGTATTTTTGTCTAGTTGGATAAACCAGTGGCGTTCATATGAGAAGACCCATGACATCTCTCGAGCAATATCTAACTAAAAAATACGACAACAAAGAAAATACGGTAACTGATCTAAATATAAAAAACACTGTTATATTAAATTGGGAAAAAAATATTTAAATGCAATTCAAATTCAAACTTAAAAACCAATCACACATAAACTTACTCTCTAACTCTAATATAAATTAGTTAGTCTCGATGACAGACTTAAACTCAGTGGTGTGGTGAATACGGCGAGGAATGGGAAATATTTTAAGGACGTGTTCTGGAAATCGAAATAGGCAAAACATTTTGTGTTATCATGTGTTCAAAAATACGTTATTTACATTTACACGGTGACAAAGAAATTACCAACTAAAAATCAGTTATTTTCAAATTTTTTGAAAATGAATGTGGAGAGCAGTTTTGATAAATTATTTTAAAAAAATTTAAGAACAACGTATTTTTTTATAAATTCTTTGTCAAAAACAAATGAAAAAATGAACTTCTAATACATTACAAAAATTAAAAGAAAATATTAGAACTTTCCTAGCTATTCGCTCCGTGCGAAGTCATGGAAAGGGAAGCAAAAGCGATACTAGCGCTAGCTGCGGATAATTCGTGCATTTTAGGGCGATATTTTGTAATTTTGGCATATCAAATACAGGTATACATTTTACTTTTTTTCAAAAAAAGTAGGTAAAAACAATACAATAAGCAACCGGAGTTGCTGTGTTGAAAATTGAACAAATACTAGCAAAAAAAAACAGTGAAACTTATATAAAAAATTTCAGTAGCAAAGTGGAAATTAAATCAAAGAAATAAATGGATAGATATACAATAAGAAGAAAAATTACCTTTATTTTTGTAATAATAACCGCAATGCTGCAAATAGTAGACATCAGAAACTTGAAAGGTTTTAAATCAACAATAAATTATCATTTTACCATGTTCTTTAATATCCCTTATTCTTAAATGTTCATTCAGCAAGGACTAGATTTCAAGATTTCTGCCTTTAATTATTATATGTGGTTGGAACGCAATTTTGTAACTTACTGATGGGAAATCAGTTTTAATCATTCATTCTATGTTTTCTTTCGAACAAAAACGAAAATATAAGTAATGATCCTTCTTTTATACATTTTAACTTCACGCTATTATTAAATGGTATTTTTTTATTTTGACAGATTAGAGTAATTCTTCAATGAAAACTTATTAGACTTAGGCAACTTCTCGTACAATTTCCAGTAAATACTGTTGCCTGCCTATATTTTATTATTCATTTTTATCGATTATACATAATTTTCTTTAATTTAAGCGATAAAAATATATAATAATAATAAATTAATGTTTTACTTGTTTTACAAATCCATATACTTTTATTAAAACTACCATATATACTTTTTAATTACGAATTCTATTAAAAGTTGCATTTGTCAGTATACGCAGAAATAGTCCATTAGTATCAAAACGAATTGGCGCTGCTGTCGCGCACGGAACGAATAGAAAACCGTAAAAATATTTTTTTTTTAAAACCAATACCTCAAACTAAAAAGTCAAAGAGCATAAACAGTTTTGAATTTTAATTGAGAAAGTTTGTAATTTGTGCTATAATTTTTAGACAATTGAAACATATACATTTTTAAAATTTTATTTTATTTTTATTTTATTTATTTATTTACGGGCAAGCCCATTTCAATTACAAATTACAATTATAAAAATTAATTAAAATATCACAAATAGTTATGGTGCTGTTGCACAAAGACATCATACATGTCATGCAAACTAGAAACATTTAAAATAATAAAATAATAACAGGTTAGTCGAAGGTTAAAATAGAGAAAACACACAGTAAAACATTAACATTAAAGCTCAGTATTACGTAATTGAGTTTTGAATGATGAAAATTGAATATTGAACAGCCTGTGATCATTGTGCAAGTTAGCTAATCTAAGCATTCTTGGAATGCAGCTGTTAAAAGCCTGGTTTGATCTATAAAAAGGTACATAAAATGTTTGCAGTTGCCTAGTTAAACGAGTTTGAACAAGAAGATTTATTTTTTCAAGAAGTTCAGGACAATTACTTCTACTATTTATAATATTAAATAACAAACTAAGGTCTCTTTGTTTTCGCCTAGTTTCCAAGGAGGGGATGTTCAGGAACTGTTGCATCAAATCATATTCACAATAAACACCCAATTTAAAAGCTATATGTCTGAGAAAGTTGTGCTGAACACTTTCTATTTTCCTACTATATGTTATATAGTGTGAAGACCAAACAGAAGAGCAGTAGTCAAGGTGAGGTCTGACTAACGAACAATAAAGAACTCTAATTGTAGTTGTGTCAGTAAAATCATGGGTCAGCCTTTTGATAAAACCCAACATTTTCATAGATTTGTTGACAGCAGCAGATATGTGTTGATTGAAGTTTAAAATAGGATCGAGAATAATTCCAAGGTCTTTAATTTAATAAACAGAGTCTAAGATATGACCATTTAAGTTATAGTTAAATGTAGTTGAAGATAGGTGGGAACGATAAAAACGCATGATATGGCATTTAAGTCCATGCCATTTAAAGAACACCATTCTGATAAGTTATCGAGGTTAGACTGAATTCTACGGGCATCATCATGAGTTTTAACAATTTGGAAAATTTTTAAGTCATCTGCAAATAATAAAGCTTTGCTGTTGCGAAAACAATAAACTATATCATTAATGAATAAGTTAAATAGTAAAATTAATACGAATTTGAATATTATAAAATAATTATAATTATCAGAGGACCCCTGCTTCGCACCGGACTGCCCTATGAGAGCTACGCCAGTGGCTTCATCCCCTTATAGAGCTTGATTTTCCTTAAAAGTTTAAATTAATATCATTTTTCGTTTTTGAGTTAGGTTTTTCTTTAATATTTCAACTTCTTTAAGTCTCCCATTTTAATTCAGATTTTTTTTAATCAATAGACTTTATTCCCTTATAGAGCTTGGTTTTTACTAAAAATAGCTTGATTTATGATTTATTTTTATTTTTATTTCAGCCCCCCATTTTA
>OV651820.1:50114661-50200944 GCA_927349885.1 Psylliodes chrysocephalus | reverse complement strand
CCACCCGAGTGAGAATAAGTTACTTTCCGCAGTAGTTGTCACAAAATGTCAAACACCTAATTTCTATTTTGATCTATGTAATGTCCATATTAATACTAAAATAGATATGATTATTGTTAAATTATTGAAATTGTTGTAAATTAGATCCTAGATATTTATCTTTAACAATTATTATTAAAATAATTTTAAAATAATGTTTGCTCTTTATTCTGGTTAAATACATAACCGATTAGATCATTCAATTGACACAAGGGCTATTAGCTCAGGTGGTTAGGACGTCGAACTTATCAACTTTGTCATTTTTCGATCGCGTTCAAATCCTGGCGGGGCAGATTTTTTTTTGTTTTTTTTTGTTTTTTTTTGTTTTTTTTTTTTAATTTTTTTTAGTATCTTTTTGTTTAAAAAATATGAAAACTGAATAAATACGATTATTGTTGATTATTTTTTTAAATACATTTGAATTATTATAGTAATAATAACCTTGGTTTTTTTATGACATTATTTTGTGGTGGTAGGAAAAATATTGTACATCACTTGTATGAAAAGTGATTTTCTACACTCGTGTGAAAAATGTCACTTTCCACACTCGTAATGTAATATACTAATTTTATTGAGATACAAATTTGCAATTAAAAGATATTGATGAATACAAAAACCATTCGATTAAAAAGGTTTGAATCCGAATCTGCCTGAGTTAGATAAGTGCAATCAATTATGAGCACGAGCCATGTTTTTGTACAAGTCTTTATTTGTCAAATATCTGTCAGGTATCTATCTCTATCTAGGTTTGGCAACGTGAGTTCAATGATTATGAATTAAATTTTAGCCTTTACTGTCGATGTCGCAGGTAAATGTATTTTCCTTCCATATCAACAAGTTTCTTTGGAACTAACTCGACAAAGTTTTAAAAAGTAAATACTCGTCAAACTACTCTCCCTATGAGAAAACTAAAAAGAGATATATCGCAACGCCATCGCCATTAAAAACTTAGTAAAATATTTATAAGGTAGAAAGCCAAACTGATTTTATATTAAACAAGTTATGCTCTGCACTATTCGGATCATGTTACCAAACTTTAATGGAAACTGTCAATTTCCGAATATATGAACATGAAATCGAATTCTCTTTATTGATTTTTCTTTCTCTGATTAAAAATTGTTTGTTTAGTTTTGTTGATTTAATTCAGTCGCAGAATTTTCACAATCAGTGACAAAAGCCGATTAGTGATTGTACTTTAAACAACTGAAACTGATGGATATAAATGCGGAAATTGGTTTTTAAACAATGTTTAAACCTTAGAATATAAAGCAGTGAGGAAGAATGGTTACGCCAAGATCAGTTACCCAAGACGGTTATCCAAGATGGCTACTTGACATTAGTATTAGTGTATCATATTTATATTGTTTAAAAGTGTAATATTTTTTAGATTAAAAATGCAGTAAAACAAAAGTCTCTTTAAAAATTGATCATTATATTTCAGGATTTTTACAATTTAACAACATAATTTTTAATGATTTATCAAATTCTTACCCAGTCAATTATTTTTTTTTTATGATATTGGATTAATAGAAATAATATGTAGATATAATTGCAAAATATTTTGATTAATGTCTAAGATAAAGAATTGTCCAAGATTTTCCTAAATAGTCGTTTAACAATTTCTTTATTATTATTTCCAAAATATTTCAAAACAATATTTTCTTCTTAGATTTAGATTAGATTGGGAGTTGGACGTTGTTTCTACTTCTCCACCGCGACCTTTTCAGATCTATTGTTTTAGATTATGTCTTCTAGCTTTGTCTTTTTTTATTAGACTTTGACAGTGTCTCCCGCATGTAGTTGCATGCGTTTTGCTTTTTTTCGCCCAATGTTAAAAACCTCATTTCAGCCAGGTCTTCACATTGGCACAGGACGTGGAATGATGTTTCCTTTTTCTCTTCACAGAACCTGCACAAAGTTGCTTCTTCTGCTGGATTGATGACACGCATGCGCCTTTTGAGGCGACAGTGTCCAGTAAGAAGGCCTATAGTTATCCTAATGATTTGACGCTTTTAATCCAGTAGATCTTTCGTAAACTTGGCCAATGATTCCTTGATGAACTGTCTCAGTCTTGGATAGTTGTTCCACCATTTTTGAGACTCTTTTTGAATCCATTGTTTAATGAATGCCTTGCACAATCGCTTAGCAACTCCATAGAAGGGTTTGGGACCTGTTATGGCCTTATCTGAGCCTTCTCGGGCTAATTCGTCGTCCTCTTCGTTGGCTTGATATCCCTCATGACTATTTAGCTCTGCCAGGTCTTCTAGATAGTCTTTCACCAGTCGTGATTTGATTTCTAGTGAGAGAATTGCCTTTAGAGCTGCTTGGCTATCAGAGTATATGTCAATAGTTTTGCCTGATACTTGCTGATCTAATATTTCTCTTGCACAGTGTTGTATGGTCTGAAATACTGTTGCATATTTTCCTAAACTCAGCAAAATCGTTGTTTCCGACTTTAGTCCATAGATTCCTGCACTGGCTCCCTCCTTGGTGTTTGAATCGTCTGTGTACCACACGAGTTCAGCCTGTACGGGAGGTCCCTGTTTCAGGATTCTCGGGCTGGTATTTGAATTTGAAAATTTCTTTCAAATTTGTATGTGGTTATGGCTCTATCAGTGAGCATAGCTAGAATATTTTCCCTTCTTACTTGCTGATATAGCCTTGTGTGTGCTGACCTGGTTTCTCCTTGTATGCAGATGTGCAGTGGCGTGAGATTTAATAATACCTCCATTGCTGCAGTTGGCTTAGTGCGCATGGCCTTAGTAGCACCTAGACAGGTAAGCCGCTGAATGCCAGTGAGTTGGCCTATTGCACTTACCTGCGCAGTTTTGGTTACCCACGCCACTGCACCATAGGTTATCATGGGTCTTATTACCCTTGTGTATAACCACATGGTCATTTTGGAGTTTAGACCCCTGTTTTTCCCACATATTCTTCTACAGCTTACGAGAGCTATTGTAGCTTTGTATGTGAGTTTTTTGAGATGTTGATTCCACGTTAGCCTTTGGTCAAATATGACAACTGTTGGTTTTGTGCGTTAATGGACAATTGTTTCTTTTTGCATCAGTTGTTCACTATGATTAGAGATTGTTCCGAGACTGTGCCTGCAAATCACCCCCTGATGAAAATTGCTAGGTCGTCTGCGTATCCTAGGCAC
Organism: Psylliodes chrysocephalus; assembly: GCA_927349885.1. NCBI lineage: Eukaryota > Metazoa > Arthropoda > Insecta > Coleoptera > Chrysomelidae > Psylliodes > Psylliodes chrysocephalus. Next base: position 50,197,748 of record OV651820.1, on the reverse strand, counting down.
TGGTAGCCTTCTTTGGCCAATGTTTTGAGTGAGTCGTCCACAAGAACTGACCACAGCATTGTAGATAATATTCCTCCTTGTGGGCAGCCCCGTGTAACTTTTGCCTGTATGGTTGCATTTCCTACAGTGGATAAAATAATCCTGTTCTCTAGACAGGCAGTGATCCATTGGAATATTGTAACTGGGACGTTTCTCTTGTTTCTTTGTCATCTATTGACTTTGAAAGTAGCCTGTTCGTCCAGCGCGAGGTCAGTTGACTTTTCTGGCTGGTATGCATATTGGTTGGAATGGAGCGGATTTATTTTTAGTATCTCGTCCCTGATATACCTATCTATCAATCTTTCTAGAGTTTTAAGTAGGAAGGAGTATAGACTTATGGGGCGATATGACTTTGGCGTTTGGTCTGTGGCCCTATCTACTTTGGCAAGGTAGACTATATTTGCATTTTGCCATATGGCTAGGATATATCTCCAGGCAATGCATGCTCTGAAGATTTTGCATTTTCTTCTTCCTTATTCAATTTTGTTCTTGAGTTTCAGCATTATTCTCTAAAAAGATTTGATGACGTTTCGTTGTCTCCATACGGTTTGCTGTTATTTCCTTAATTTAATATTCTCGACTTCGTTCTGTGCTTACAAATTTTGGATTAGTCTTTTGAGCTTCTTTTTTCGAGGGCAATCAGGAAGGTTTTCCCATTATTAGACAGGTGTCGAAAACTTTTTTCTGTTTAAAATAAGTTTCTCACTTTTCAAATCTAAAGGCATCAATACAATACAAATACAGATAATTGTAAATAAATACTTACACTTGAATAGTAGGTACAGTATTTGGTAGCAGTATAACAACAAGAGGGAAAGGTCTATCACAGTAATTTTCTTTAAAATGGCCTATTCTCTTCTTTAGTTTTCATCAAGTAAAAAAGTGAAAATTCAACAAAAACGTGTCATAAATGATCAATACTATTTGATATGATCAGATTTTAAGTTTGTTAATATTTTACTGTTACTATTATTATTATTAATATTAATTACAGTTAGTACAGCAAATCATAAATTAGTCATTATGTTTTTTTACACGTAATACATTATTTATGAAAATGATTAATTCGTTAAGAAAAATGGTGCATGAAATTAAATTAACAATATAATATAATAATATTTAAGTTTCTGGTAAAAAAACTTGTTTTTATATTGTGTAAAATTAAAAAGAGCTCAATGGACGTGCTAATCTAAAAGGAGTTGATCAATTTTCTTAATATTAGTGAAAAATTGAAATTAAACATTGTGTTCGATGAACCAAATCATAACTATAACTTAACATAAGAAGGGTACGTCATGCCATGTCAATGGCAATTTTAGGTTAGAAACAACTACGATGCAATTATTTAAATTTAACCTAAAATACATATTACTATAAAATCAATGGTGTTAAGATAATGTACTTACTGTTAAAGACATAATGTGTATTTTTTTTCCTTAGATATTGAGAATCTAGATGGAACTGGTAATTGCGCTTTATATTCAAGACAATCGCCCCATCCGTCATTCTCCGGTTATTCCAACAATTTGCAACAGTTTGCTGTTATACTGTTCAAGTACAACAATCATACTATACCAGAGCATAATGAATGGAATCGCGCGCTTAAAACTGCAGAAGTTATCGGAATCACGTGCCAACTAGTCATAAATGCATGTTTATTGCCAAAATAAATTACGCCAGTGGCGTATAAAAACTATTGGCAAATTAAATGCGGTAATAGTAAATAATATTATATGAAAGTAGGTTGGTTATCTATTTTTGTAGTAATAATCATTTATGTTTATAATTTTGTTTTGTTTATTGTTAGAATATGTAAATATTATGCCAGGCGTAGAAACACTATTGGAAAATTAAATGGGGTATTAAACTAGAACAAAATATTGAAGAAAGTTCGCCTTAAAACTGCAAAAGGTATCGTTATCATATCAAAATGCACTCTTCCAGTGTCGCAGAAATACTATATTGGCAAATTAAATGGGTATTTGTGAATATTACTAGATGAAAGTAGGTTGGTTATCTATTTTTGTTATAATAATTCATCTATGTTTATAATTGTATTTTGTTTATTATAAAATTATGTAAATTAGGCTTGGTATCACTTAATTGAATTCTAAATCTATGAAGTTTCGTAATCCATTAATTCTGCAGAACTATCACTGGAATCGTCTTTATCGTCGGAACTTAAAGTTATGACTAAAGTTTCAACTACCGTTTCGATCATACCGTCCAAGCGCCACATTTTATTCCTTAATTACATATGAAATAGCATTCTGCCAATCTTCAGGTTTTATACGTTCTATACCGGTTTTTAATAAACTTTGAACATCGGCTATTTTAAAAGTATTATTTTCTCGAGCTACAAACCCTTTCACTTGCGCCCAAATTAGTTCAATAGGATTGAATTCGCAGTGATAAGGGGTAAGTACCGTTATACCACGATCACGAGCCATTGTGTCGACAACATATTGAATATATTTATGGCGGTGTTCCTTTATTAGGTCCATTAATTTCACTTTAAGCATCTCCTCAGTAAATGTTATTGCTTTATCCCGCAGCCAGGTTTGCATATCCGCTTTCCTACTGGACATTATCGGAATGCGTTCAACTCGTTGACTGTGATAAGAAGCGTTATCTAGTACAATAACTGAATTTCGTTCTACACGGTGTAATACTTCAGTAAACCATTTGTCAAAGCATTCCGCATTCATGTCCTCGTGGTAGTCTCCTGTTTTTTTCGATATAAACACAAGAGCGCAATTTTCCAAAAATCCATTGTCACTTCCGATATGGGTAACAATTAGGCGCTGTCCTTTACCTGATGGTGCTTTCAAACCTGTAGATAATCCCTCTATAAAAGCTTGGCGATGACTAGTTACAGAAGTATCTTGCCATATCTTAGATACCGTGTGTCCAGTATTCACCCACGTTTCATCGAGATAGTATATCTTTTTTTTAGCGGCTCTAAACTCTTTAATATTTCGTAAATAACGCCGTCGCCAGGATACTATAGGTATCTGACCTCTCAATTAAAATTGATTTCCTACACCGTTTGACAAAACGAAATTTTAGGCCCCATAAAATTTTTCGTAAAGTTTCACAGCTCATTAATGGAATTTCTTCATTTTCACTTAATTTTTTAAGAACAACTTTAAGTGTTGGAAAAAAAAAGAAAGTACAGTTCTTTGAATGATTTGTTTTTGGTTATCGTCCAATTTCAACAATTTTCGACCGCGGGTATGCGTTTTAGGGGCTTCTAAGGAGCCTCTTTTTTGTCTTTTCGCGTACAATACGTTCAATTGTTGAAATAGATACTCCAGTTAAAAAAGAACTGCAGTTTACAGCTTCATTTGTAGGAAGTGTCTGTTTCAGCCCATCATACACTTTCCATATAATGTTCTTTTCATTCTTTGATAAGGGCTTTCGCCGACGTAATTGGGTTTCACTTGGACCCGCCTCTGAATCCATTACTATTGTAACAATATAATTCTACTATTAAATTGTTTTTATTAAATTTATAAAGACACCAATATTTTACTATTTAATAAACTTTTAAAGTACCTACCTAATATACTACAAAATAAATATAACTCCTCGAATATGCACTACCACTACCAAATTGTAAGGCACAAACATGAACACCTACTCGTATATGAGAAAAGAGCACTTATACAAAAAAGTGTTTATAAAATATAAAATAATTATCGTAAATAGTTAAAGTTAGTTTTCAACTGTCTTTGTGCCTGTGCTGACAATATTTAATCTGTAAGTCGTCTGTCTTTTATTTACTTGAAACACATTTTAAAACCATTAAACACAGATAACGAAGTCATTAGGGAATAAATATATTCATTTCTTGAAAACTATCAAAAACGTATATTTAACACATCATCTTTGCTTAAATAAAGATGTTGACAAACAAATTTAATAAAGTTTACTAACAAATACCTAATAAATAATAAATAATTATTTGGTATTTGATACGCCGCCTATGCTGACTCTGTCGGAATTTTTATTCATAGACAACAGTGTTGATCATGCATATGACTCACCTTCTCCAATATTTTGTCCGAGTATAGCAGGAGTTTTGCTCTAAACAGTGTTGCCAACCGTAGGATTTAAATCGTATTTATACGATTTTTTAACTCTCTGTACGATGGCATTAGTGAGATCGTACGTAAAAATACGATCTTTCCTTTTTAGGTAGGTTTATCTAAATGTCTGCAACAACTAAATTAATTCAAAACATAAAAGATTAAATATAGTGATTTTGTACCAACACCGGCTATCATGGCATAAAAACGCTTGTATGCAAAATTTCAATTACTTCCAAGTGAGAGTGATTGATTAGTTTAAATATGTTAATTTAAAGTTTCATGTATTTTCTTTGGTTTTATAAAATGTTATAAATAGATTTATTTTTTCTTTCCTTTTACTTATGCTATACATGTACCTATTATACGATTTTTTTGTAGATAAAATGGCTAATATACCATTTTTCTACTCTACTTGTACGATCTCTCAAAAAATAGTTGGCAACGCTGACTCTAAAAGAATCGTTGTAATTAGTATGTAATGTAATAAGTTGCTTTATAAATTGTATTTATTATTTCTCATGTCTCAGCTTTCCGTAGAATAAATCAGTTTGTGTTAAATAGTATTTTATTTTTATCGAACCAGAGATCTCACCCAAATCGGTGTTTTGGTGTGACTTTCTCAATATTGTGGCGACCGTGACAGGACTTTTGTAGTTTGGTAACATAACTGATTTATTATTACACCGAGTTTTCATTGGAGTTTTGAAAATCAAACTTTTTCCGATTGTTTGTTATTTCGTCGGAGGTCCGTCCGGGTTTGATACTTTTGTGAGTGAAAAATGGAAACCGATAAGAAACATCGCTTTGTTCTTCGAGGACTTTTTACGAAAACAGCTACCGTTATCGAAAATTTATTGTCTGTACCGGTTGTTGATAGAGACGGATAGCAAATAAGTGCAGAGTGGGAGCTGATACAGGAAAAATTTAGCGACCTTTCTGTGGTAGAAAACAAGGTTTACGAAGATATGTTAGCGAGTTTAACAGAGGAAGATCTGACTAAAGAAATGGAAGCCTTTGATAAGTACCGTCATCGCTATCACGTTTTAAAATTGAAATGTGACGACATGGTTACGAACAGGTCAGTTATTTCTACATCTTCTAGCTCTGGGACAAACCAAGGTAAGCGAAAATTTAAACTACCAACTATTGAATTGAAAAAGTTTAATGGAGACCTGAAAGAGTGGCTGCCCTTTTAGTGGCAGTTTAGAAAAGTGCATGATGATTCAGATATCGATTCAAATGATAAAATTGTGTATGTTACACAAGCCACTCTGTTTCAGGCAGCAAGGCTAGATAAATAATATAGAGTTTCTCTGCTTTTTTCGAAACTAATGTTAAAATTATTGAATGCTTGCAGTGTAGATTCTGCAGGGAAGATCTCTAGATAGAGGTCTATGTACGTAAACTTTTAAAACTTGTTATAAATGGCATTTCAAGCGGCTATTCTAATGTTGCTATGCAGTTAAGGTCACTCGAAACTTTAGGTATAACAACTGATAAATATGCTGCAATATTATATCCCATGATTGAATCTTGTTTACTGGAAGATATAATTCTGCTCTGGCATAGATCTTTGGACTTTTTAAGACCTTCATCGGAAAATCTCGACAAACCAATAGATGAATTTGCTCTACAGACTAGGTTAAAAGGGTTAATTAGATTCATGCAAAATAATGTTCAGCATAAGCAAAAGGTTCAGATTAAGCGCAATTCAAAAAACAGTTTCGAGTGACCTTGAATCAAAAAGAACGAGTAAACCACACAAAACATTCGTGACCGATTCGCTCACAGCAACAGCCGCTGGTTTGATAAATTGCGAGGTTGCCAAGTGTATTTATTGTAGCGGTCAGCACGAAAATTAAAGTTGTTTTAGAGCGCAAAAATTTAGAATAAGACAATAGAAAAAATGAATATCTCATAAAAGGGCTTGTTTTCGGTGTCTCAAAGTAGGGAATTTTGCCAAGAGATGTCGTAGCCATCGAAAATGTATTATTTGTAGTGAATCTCATATTATTTTGATGTGTCCCGAGTTACGCGTTCACAAAACTGACGCAGAATCATCTCAACTACTATTAAAGCGGACGTCAAAGATACAGACCAGGGACCCATTTCATAAAACTACTTTGCAACTTTTCACTTTGCATATTTTACTAAAGGACCCCGCACACCGCTTATGGAAAAGTAGCGACCTGTTAAATATCATAAATTTTTGATATGTTGTAGTTCTCGACCCCTTAAGCAATAGTATCTATGGGACCATTCAAATCCTATGACTTGTTTTTAAGATACAGGTGCTAAACTTTAGAAATATCACTTATTTGATAACTGTTATTTCAGGAGAAAGCTAATCGATTATAATTTTTTGTGCAAAATCTTATTGTAACATCTTTTTGCATTCTACGTATATAAAACGAGGTTACAAATTATTTTCCTTTACAGGGTGGGCCACAAATAAGTAAGGACATGTTATTGATAAATACTTTTATTGTTCTAGAAAGTGAACATATTTACTAAAAAATAAATTATTGCTATATTTATTATGTCTGATGATATTACAAAAGATATTGGGTGCCATTTATACAGGGTGATTCGGAAATATCGACATAGGCCAATATATTAAGTATTAATGTGAAACGCAGTATTTTTTACGGGACTTTTGTGTATTTACGATATGTACAATTACCCAATTCATTGACTACAAGGTGATTTAATAAATATAATTATAGTTAATTTATAAAATGTGTCAAAAAAACATTTTTTTTTAGGCATCCTATATTTCTTGATTAGTCCTATAAAAGTATACATATGTTTTTACTGGCGTATCACCTATCCCGTAGGAAATATTTTCCAAAATTTTAGATGTTTTCTATGACTGGTTTTTGAGATACAGGGTGTTAAACTTAAGAAATGCCACTTATTTGATAACTATTTCAAAACATCTTTTGTCATCTACGAATATAAAAAAAAGTCAAAAATTAGTTTTATTTACAAGGTGAGCCACAAATAAGTAAGGACGTGTTTTTGATAATTACTTTTATTGTTGTAGAAAGTAAAAATATTTGCTAAAAAATAAATTATTGCTATATTTATTATGTCTAATGATAATTATTACAAAAATATTAGGTGCCATTTATACAGGGTAATTCGTAAGTACTGACATAGGCCAGTATATTAATGTGAAATGCAGTATTTTTACGGGTCTTTTATGTATTTGCAATCTAGTAATAATTAATTTTCTTTTCTAAGTATATATTTTTACCACATAAACAATAAAATACAATATCCAAAACATGTCATTCAATAGAATAACTATTAATATATTTAATAAATTACTCCGTAGTTAATGAAAGTGATAGTTATAAATATGTTAATAATTTAATCTTACTTATAGAATAATACACTGCTTAATTATTTTGTATTGGGCACAGTAGTGCTTTTAGACAAGGCGCAAATTGGGACACGTATAGCATGTGTGAGGTGACGCAACGCGGCACGTTGTTTTGTAAACTACAGGATTGAATACATTGGTGCAAATTGACGACGCAGCGCGACCTAGCACGACACGCGTCGGCTCACAGACGTGTCACGTATTAGTTAAGACACAGTTTCTCGTGCCACGCGTGTGGGTGACTTTGTTTACAAGTGTTTTCCTTGTTTTTTTTTACGAAAAAATGACAGAAGAAAAGTTAGGTTAGGTTATTTAGGTGATTTAAATTTCTTCTTCATCAAGGAATAAAACAACATTTCCTCCTCAGCATCATCCGATTCTGATTTAGAACTTAAGTTCAATAATGTCAGACATTGTTTCGTTCGTTTGTCAAAAATGTCAGACATTTTTTGATGCACGTGTAGCACGTACGAGTCGTGTTTCTCGTGTCACGTCACCTCACACATGCTATATGTGTCCCAATTTGCGCCTTGCCTTAAAGCGAACATGTGGCAACTATGCTATCCCTGCCATCGCTCTCTAGGTTTGTGCCTCACTTTCGGTTCGGCTAATATCCCACTACTATATCTTCTAATTCTAGTCATCGACGATGACTGGTTGTTGCCCTGTTGTCGTTTTATTAACTTGTATACTAGTCGTATACCTAACATGAAAAAATAAGTACTGTATAACTACTGTAGATACATACATATACCAGTCACTTAAAAATATTGAGTATTACATTTAAACATATTGGTCTACGTTCATTTTTACTAGTCAACCTTGTTATATTATTTAAAACGATAAATTTACTAATAAATAATTTTTCGGGTAATGTTTTTATCCTATAGACAGACCAATGAAAGATATCAAAAACATATAGCTCTTCTTATTTGCGATTTATTCTATAGATGAACATATTTTTTACCCCTGTGTATATTCGTCGAATGCCAAAAGATGCTACAATAAAATTAGCCGCAAAAAATTGCATTTTCCTGGAATAACAGGTAACAAAAAAATGGATATTTCTTAAGTCAAAGCCTGTATTTCAAAAACCTATCATATTAAAAGGCTGTAATTTTTGGGAATTTATTTTCTACAAAATGGTTGACACCAGTAGAGAAAAACCTTTATAGGACTAAAAGTACTGGTTGATTTATTAAATTTGCTTGACACACTCGATAAATTAACTACTAATCTGTCTTTTAAATCACCAACTAATCAATAAATTGGATAGTTCTACATATGTTAATGTTATAAAAAATCTGATGTGTCCAACACGTGACTTTCCTATCTAGTTATTATAGGCTTTTTCCGGTTATTTTGTACAACCTATTGCAGCATATCTATAAATGTTTAGAGGATAAACTAAACATATACATTGTCCACATACATCTATCTCGAAACATTTTTCTATAGATATTCATTGAAAACGAAAATACTGAAAAATTTAAATTTAGCACTTTTCCATTACGGTCCATTTTAGAAAAATCATGTAAAAACAAAAATTATAGAGATCGATATCGCAAACAACTTTTAGTTCAACAATTTTCATTAAAATCAGTATTTTGCACATTTTGTCAAATTTCTCGAATACGGACCATTTCAGGAAATTTTGACATAAAACAAAAATTATAGACAATATTATTAGAAGTAACTTTTATTTAAACAATTTTCTTCTCCAAACAGAAATACCAGATATATTCCATAAAATATAAAAACGGCCTCCCATAAAGTCCCCCCCCCCCAGATGTTCCGCCTTTGTCCAAAATCTAATCATTTTACGTCAGGCCAAAATAAAACTTATTTTTAAAATTTAATGTTTTTTTCTTTATCCGTTTTTGAGTTTTCTTCAAAATTCGAAATTTACACATTTTCTCAAATATCTCGAATACGGTCTATTTTAGAGAAATTATGTATGGAATAAAAATTATAGAGAATTATAATACAGACAACTTTTATTTAAACAATTTTTATAAAAAAATATTTTTTTTACATTTTGTCAAATTTATCGAATACGGACCATTTTAGGAAAATTTTGTATAAAACAAGAATTATAGATAATTATATTAAAAGTAACTTTTATTTAAAGACTTTTCTGCAACAAACGTAAATAACAGATATATTCCATAAAATATAAAAATGACCATTCATAAAGTACCCCCCCAGATGTTCCGACTCTGCCCAAAATCTAATCAGTTCATTAGACGCTGGAATAAAGCTTAAGTTTAAAATTTGGTGTACTTCTGTGTATCGGTACATGAGTTATGCGACATAAAGACACACACACACGCACGCATGCACGCACGCACGCACGCACGCACGCACGCACGCACGCACGCACGCACGCACGCACGCACGCACGCACGCACGCACGCACGCACGCACGCACGCACGCACGCACGCACGCACGCACGCACGCACGCACGCACGCACGCACGCACGCACGCACGCACGCACGCACGCACGCACGCACGCACGCACGCACGCACGCACGCACGCACGCACGCACGCACGCACGCACGCACGCACGCACGCACGCACGCACGCACGCACGCACGCACGCACGCACGCACGCACGCACGCACGCACGCACGCACGCACGCACGCACGCACGCACGCACGCACGCACGCACGCACGCACGCACGCACGCACGCACGCACGCACGCACGCACGCACGCACGCACGCACGCACGCACGCACGCACGCACGCACGCACGCACGCACGCACGCACGCACGCACGCACGCACGCACGCACGCACGCACGCACGCACGCACGCACGCACGTACGCACGCACGCACGCACGCACGCACGCACGCACGCACGCACGCACGCACGCACGCACGCACGCACGCACGCACGCACGCACGCACGCACGCACGCACGCACGCACGCACGCACGCCCGCACGCACGCACGCACGCACGCACGCACGCACGCACGCACGCACGCACGCACGCACGCACGCACGCACGCACGCACGCACGCACGCACGCACCCAAGCACCCACGCACGCACGCACGCACACACACACACACACACACACACGCACACACACACACACACACACACACACACACACACACGCGCTCACGCACGCACGCACGCACGCACGCACGCACACACACACACACACACACACACACACACACACACACACAGACACCATCGCGAAAATAGTCAAAACGGATTCAGGGGAGCTCAAAACGTAAAAATCCGTCGAAAACTCGAGGTAGAAAAAATCATGATTCCTATACTTTCCTTATATCTGTATACAGATAGAAAAGTAAAAATAAATTAATTAAAAAAGACGGTAGTTTTTATAGAATTTATTTATAATATTTCTCAAACAAACAAGTTATAAAGTCATCTTAAAAAGCTGACTCCAAAAATAACAGATTTTGACTAAATTTATATGGCACCACTTTTGAGGTAACCCCTTTCTAATAAAAAAATAATCATAGGAAAACGACAACGTGGTAATGAATTAGCGCTGAAGTCGTTAAAAAAAGGAACATACATTTTTTAACAGAAGAAGAATTAATTTTGACAAAAAAAAGATACAAATTGTTTATATACTTTGATATAATAAATGAACTTCTAGAACATGACGGCATTATTTCTTAGACTAGGTATAAAGAGAGGACTTGTAAAGTCGCACAGTGTTTCGAACAATATACAAGCCAGATGGACAAATTTATTTAGTTGAAATTTCTGCCTGTAACGATTATATCTACTCATGAACAATGTTTAATTGTCAAAATAGTTCTTGACGTCCGCTTACTACATTAATATCACGAAATGGGGGCAGTGCATATATAAAATGGATCAAAATTGATTTTTAATAAAAAAAGTTTCAAAAAACTTAAGGCATTTGGCCTTTTTCTCACATGCCCAATATTATTACAAATTTAATTTCATAATATATAATAATAGTATATTATGCAACGATCATGTAATGATGGTTATTAATACACGAGCATTAACCGGGATACGAAACGAGCCAAAGGCGAGTTTCGTATGGTTTATGCGAGTGTTTTAATAACCATTACATGAGAGTTGCATACGCTATTTTTTCTACACCCGATAAATAATCAAGACCTATAAATATTCTATTTATATTGGTATTGAACACAATAACAGTAATTACTCGTATTTCTATAAAAAATTCTACAAAATTGTAATTAATGGTATTACCTTGGGTACTGGTATTATCACAGATTTTTGGGGCAAAATATTTTGTACTGCATTTTCTCCTTTCTCCTATATGTGTGGAGGAGTGTTCTATATCGCTGATATCAGACATTTTAATATTATAATTATCGAAGTTTAGCTATCTACGAAAATTTAATACGTTTTGACAACTAAAACAATTACATAGGAATTTAGGACAAACGTCAAACATCATGCTTGATTGAAAAATTGTAGGTTTCTATTGATTAAAAATCTGTATCATAATGAAAAATCTGTATCATAATGGGTATCATTATGAAACGGATTTTGGGCATATAAGTGCATTATTATAATACGGGTGTAGAAAAATATTCTTATCTTTATAGTTAAGCCGAAAATAACTTAACATTATTGATATTAAAAATAACCGACATTCTAGTGTAGGAAAAGCCCCTCATTAAACAGATACTTAAGTATATAATCCATCTATTTACAAATATTATCTATTCCAAATGCAATTACCAGGGCGCTGCGACAATTTGCAGGTAGTCGGATAATCCCTAATCTATTTCACACATTTCTATGAAATTCTAATTAAGCAATCATTATTGAACTTATTGACTTTCATTCCTCTCAGAAAAGGGTATAAATAAGTCGGTTTTTAAAATGTATAATCAGTTTGTATTTTGAATTTGACCAGAATCCAGTGGAAAAATATTATTGTTTAAAAGATGGAACCACAATACGTATCCGAGTCTTCAAAAAAAGAAGCAGTAATTGTAAGTATAATGTTGATGTTTTAATATTTTGTTCTTATTTATATAATGTTCCATCAAATTTAAAGACTGATCTTCAAACTATATAGGCACGGCTTTGAATTAAATTTAAATTGACATTAGGTTTAATTAGGATCTCTTGCCATTTTAATTATTTTTTACTTGAAATTTGGTAATAATTTAATAATTCTTGTCCATATTATAAGTTTTTCTAGTTTTCTTGTAATTTAGGGATTTTATTATATTTTTTAGTATTTTTATAGCAGAATTGCACATTTAGTTTTCTGTACTTATTTGCCGCTTTAACAGTTGAAATGACTAACTTGCATGCTTTTTTCCAAGTCCTACGTATATTTAAGTCATTGATATATTTAATAAAAGACTTAAATTTTAACCGCCGTAACGTAACTTAAGAACTTAACGTAAGAATTTGAAATATTGAATTTACTTATACTTATTATTTATAAATGTTCATAACGTACCGTAAAAAATTCGCCAACTTTTAACTAAACAACTTACGGTCAAACAATGAGATAATTATCATGAATATTTTGTGTTTATGTTATTGGTGATAAAATATTTATGAACTGAAACAAGATAAAAACTAGTTTTCTAGGAAATATTAAATGTTCAATATTGCTTAAAAACAATCAACATCTTCGGTAAACTATTCTGTTTTATTATATTTTTATATTATTGCTTTTAAAGTAGTTGTTTGTTTTTTTTTTGTCATCGGCTTCAACTGCTAAGGTTATTCCGCCTCGTGTTCTGTGTAGGCTTTGTTACTGTTTCCCAGCGCCACTTTAGGAACAGCACTGGTAATTCTATAACGAATATCCTAAAATTTAACAGACCTTAAAAATATAACGTATGTTAAATATGAAAAGCAATTCTGTAAATTCATGAAAACTTTTAACTCGTCATAATTAATATAATAATTCATTTATGCCGCAAAAATCTATTCTATAAGCAGAAATATGTGAAAAATTTAACATAAATGTGTTAATTTTATGCGTTAAATCGAGGATATTAATAGGCTTTAAAACTTAACATATAAGAAATTATAACTTTTGAACGTTTAATTCAACTTATAATGCAAGAAATTCGTGAAAAATTACCATTTTAAAAGTACTCAAGTAATTTTAACAGTTGAAATTACACAAATTCCATTTTATTTATAGTGTGCCTATTTAAACTTTTTGTAGTTAGTAATTGATTTGCGATAGAAGGGTACTATTATAAAGTTACTGGGGTTAGTTTTGTCTCTGTTGAAAACTGATGACCTACCAAATAGTTTATAAAGTACATTCAGCCGCTGCTTCTTTCAATATTCTTGTTCAAAAACAGACATACAATAAATATTATAAAAGGAATGACATTTATTGGACATACCTTAAAACTTGACCATACTTTTATTGCAAATTTGAACTACTTTTAACGTATGTGTTAATTTTTACAGAATTACAATTTATATTAAAATGGTAAAATTTAACACCCGTTAAAAATAAATGTATTGAATTACCACAAATTTCTATTCAGTGGTAATTCTATAATTCAATACATTTTTAACGGCTGTTAAATTTTACAATTTTAACATAATTTGTAATTCTGTAAAAATAAAATTAACGCATACGTGAAATTAGTAGTAGTTCAATTTTAAGTTTGGTTAAGTTTTAAGGTCTGTCAAATAAATGTCATTCCTCTTATCATATTTATTGTATCTGTCTGAATATTGAAAAAAGTAGCGGTCAAATTTACTTTATAAACTATTTGGTAGATCATCAATTTTCAATAAAAACAAAACTAACACCAGTAATCTTATAATAGTGCCCTTCTACCGCAAATCAATTACTACAAAAAGTTAATATACACTATATAATAAAATAATTTCTACATGGAATTTGTGTAATTTCAACTGTTAAAATTACTTAAGTACTTTCAAAATGGTCATTTTTCATGATTTTTTTGCATTATAAGTTGAATTAAACATTCAAAGGTCATAATTTCTTAAGTTTTAAAGCATACTAATTAGTATCTGTTAATATCCTCGATTTAAAGCATACAATTAACACATTTATGTTAAATTTTTAACATATTTCTGCTTATAGAATAGATTTTTACGGTACAAATGAACTATTATGTTCATTACAAGTTAAAATTTTTCATGAATTTACATATTTAACATACGTTATATTTTTAACGTTCGTTAAATTTTAACATATTCATTATAGAATTACATAAAACAAAAAAATTGTAAAATTGCATTTTCCCGACATCAAATCAATTAAGGAAAAAAAAAATAATAAATTAGTTTGGCAAATGGATCCAGATTCCGCAGCCATAGTTCTCGAATTCACACACACACTTTTTTCAGATCAACGACATCCAGGAGCAGCTCTCTCGGAGAATGAAAAACTTCACCATCTCGAGAAGGCCCGCTAGATCTTCATCTCCTAAACCCATTGGAGAAATACCCCCGATGTCGTATTCTTCGTCCGAATTCGTAGGCTACCAAATTTTTTTCTCAAACCTTATGACAAGGCCCTTTGAACCCCAGATGAGAGGAAGTTTAAGACCTAGAGGCTTCATCGGTGGACATTTTGTGATGTCAGGTCCTAATAGATACAGACCTGTATTAACGGCTGAATCTAACAATCCAAGCGGAAGCAGTTCTGGAAGTAGCATGGTAAATTATATAGGTACTTGTTTTTATATGCCTATGCCTAGTACTGAATATATCAAGTCAAAGGCTGAAAAATTGTTTTGTAGGAATAGGAGGAAAGCTAATGGTGATTGTGTTATGAATTAGGCAATTTACTGCAAAAGTAATTTTTTAAGGAAAGTTGATTGTGATTTTGTATATATAATGTGTCTGTAACGAATCATATTGTTGATAATAATTGATAAAATATACTATTTTATATATTTTTATGTTTTAATAAAAATATCACGTTATCAAAATATATTATATATTACATTATATTTAATTGTTATTTAAAAGGGTAACTACCTCAAAAATATTAAAAAAACTATATTCATGAAAAAGTATTAATATTGATTGTAATTTACTAAAAGAGTAATTAATGTATTTGACGAAAACTGATTGTGATAAAATTGTTGATTTTGTATATACATATGTCAATAAATTTTGATAAAATATACTTTATTTTATATATTTTTATGTTTTAATTCCAATATCCCTAAAAAAATATGAGAATGTATCGACATGTTATAATCAAATATTTCATGAACAATTTAAAAAAAGTTTTACCAAAATACTTTTTTTTTTTCATGAAAAAGAGTTTGAAAAACTCAAATTATCATTATGATTAAGAGTTTCTAATACAATATTGCGAAAAATTTATTTGAATTTGATTCGCTAATTCAAGAAAAATCTGATGATTACCGGTCTAGGTATTACAGGATTTTTCCGGTTATTTTTTACAGGGGACATATTGGGCCGTCGCGGTCGGTCGATCTATCGGTCCAAAGACTGTTAGAACGAAGAACCAGATACGAAGAAAAATTTTCTTTCTCAAGTCAAAAGCTGACCAAATTGTGTCTTATGAAGGTAGCGGTGACGAAAACGATAGCTCAGAAAACGATTTTTTAAAATAAATACCCTGTGTCCGCGGATGGGAGTACCCAATAGGAAATTTTTTTTATTATTTATATAAATAAAAATTTCTTTTGTGTATTCGGTCATTAATTTTATTTTATATCGTTAGTTCAGCACTACATATGTTTTGGAAAACTTTGTTTCCATCTTCGGGTGCAGCCAAAATTTAAAACATTAAAAAACAGATGGGGAAGATTACAGTTTAAACAAAACGTAAAAATTCTTTGAAAACTCGAGGTCGAAAAAAATCATGATTCCTATACTTTCCTTATATCTGTATACAGATAGGAAAGTAAACATACACAAAAGTCAATTAAAAATACGGAGTTTCACATTCATTTAAAAAACATCGAATCACTCTGTATAAATGACAACTAAAATCTTTTGTATTATCATTAACATTGATGAATATAGTAATAGTTAATTTTGTACATATTTTCAACTTCTAAAACAATGAAAGTATTTATCAAAAAACTTGTCCTTACTTATTTACGACTCACCCTTTAGAGACACATATTTTTAGACTCCTGTGTGTATTCGTGGAGTGTCAAAGGGTGTTAAAATAATAGTAGACACAAAATTATAATTGATTAGCTTTTTCCTGTAGTAACTGGCAATAAAAAAGGATAATTTTCTCAGTTTAACTCCTAAAAACCAATCAGAAAAAGCTGTAATTTTGGAAAATATCTTCTGCAGGATGGATGATACGCCAGGGAAAAAATATGTATAATTTCACAGGACTAATCAAAAAGTATAGAGTTCTTAAAAAATTGTTTTTTTGACACGTTCGATAAATAAACTATCAATATAATTATTAATTTACCCTGTAATCAATGAATTGGATAATTATACATATGGTAAATACACAAAAGTCCCGTAAACATATTGTGTTTCACAGTAATACTTAATAAAAAAAATATATTGACCTATGTCGATATTTACGAATCACCCTGTATAAATGGCACCCAATATCTTTTGTGTTATCATCAAACATAATAAATATAGCAATAATTTATTTTGTAGTCAATATTTTTACCTCCTAGAACAATAAATGTAATTATCAAACACAAGTCCTTATAGTCCAATTAAATAACGAAAAAAAGTCCCTTGGAGCTTACATTAATTTGTAATTGGATGAAACAAAAAGGAGCTTGTGTATTTTGATGTGATCTTTCCGAAAAAAAGAAAACAGATGTAGCAGTTTTTCAATTTTTTTTAAATTAGGAAAAACCGGATTTTCCGGAATTTTCCATTGTAAAAATGCTAATTATCTGGGCAAGTATCATTCTGATAGTGAAAATAAATGCACCATTCGAAAGAGGAGGCAAAAATAGTTCGGAAATTCATTGCACAGGTAGTTTTAATGGCGAATTTCTCGCCGCCAGAAGTGCTTTTACCAAAAAGTCGTTTTTTCGTTTTTTTTAATTTGTGGCGAAATTATAAATGTTAGATATATGTGCCCATGAGAGAAGTTGCGTATTTTTTTGTTGGCTCTCAAATAAAATAAGTCCCGCGGCGAAATCTGATATAATTTTTCGGGAATTCGCAGGAAACCAGAGGCGTAGTTTTTTTTTAATTTTTTCCCATGTGAGTTTTTCCGGGTTTTCCGAAAACATCTAACAAAATAAATATATTTGAAAAAACTAACTTCGCCATCGAAAAGAGCACAAAAAAATACACAGAAAGGTATACTTTAAAAATGTTAGAAAATTAATCCTAAGCCTGAGTGTAAGTTCCAACTTGGTGATAAGCTTGCTTTTTGTTCGCTAATATCTGGTAATTCTATATTTTGTACAAAACTCAAGAAACGTCTTATAACAAGTCAGTAAAATACAATTTAATAAATTTTAAGCCTAATAAATTTAGATATGCAAGAAATTTAAAACTGAAAATCGCAAAAAAATCAAATTACAGTAATGTAGTGTATACACGAGTTTTGGATCCCGCGGAGCGCGTGTAATGGGACTTTTGTCGGGAGAATTCTACAACTTAGAAGAAACATACACACTTTATTCTTTGTATACACATTTAGAAGACATGAAATTTGGGTTTGTTTAATTTTCAGACAAAAAAACGAAAAATTGTCAATTTTAGGCAACTTTTCTCAAAAACCGTGTTTTTTGGTCGTCACTCAATGAACAATGGTCAAAAAAAGAAATAAAATATATTTGCAGAATTTTCCGTAATGTAGTCGTATTCTAGACACAATAGAGTACTGAAAAAAAAAGTTTTGAGCCATTGGGTGCATTTTTGGCATTTTTGTGCCACTTCAAACTTTCGAAAACAAAATTATTTTTTTTTTTTTGAAAAAAAAATTATTTTATTGTTTGATATCTCAGCCAATTATGGTCCGATGTCGGTGAAATTCACACACACATAAGACTTCACATTTAAGAGTAAGCTTTGTAAGTGGCATTAAAAAAATTCAAATAGTTTGGCCGTTATAGGCAAACAATGAAATTAGGACCGCGGTGCATTTTGCCCTTCCGCCATATGCCCAATTTTGGGATTTCTCTTCTGGAAATCACTAGTCACAACCCTCAAGCTCAAAACGAATTTAGTTTTTTTAAATATCTTAATTTTTATCAATGTTATAAAGAATTTAGTGTTTGAACATTTAACAAATTCAATTTTTCGACCTTCGTCGCCTCAAAATACTAAACAAATTTCAATCGTCCATACCGCGAGAACGGTGCATCGGATCAAAATTTCTCAAGAGACATAAAAATTAGCATTTTTCCTAACCTTTCAAATGTCGTAAACTGCGTTTTAAAAATATTGATTTATTTCCGACATGCGCCTGCGCAAAATTGAAAAATTGACAAAATCCAAAATTTCGGCACTTTCGAAAAACTGCTACATTTTGCTACTTTTTTCGAAAAGATCACCTCAAAATACATAGAATCCATTTTGTTTCATCTAATTACAATTTAATGTAAGCTCAAAACCCGTAATTTAATTCGTTTATTACTGTAATGTATTTATATTGATATTTAATATAGGTCGATCCTGTATAAACAAAGTTCGTTTTATCGAGGTACGCAAAAAGTGGATTTGGCGTACTGATAAATGCGAACTACATATTGTAAAATATGTGAATGTCTATAACAGTGTTGCCAGAATATATTTTTGTAATGTACCAGATTTATCTAAAAAATGTACCAGATTTCATAAAAATGTACTAGATTCTATAAAATTACCAGATTTTTCTAATTATGATGTATGGTCATCAAAGAGCAAAAAAAGGTTTATAGAGACACGAACACAACAATTTTAAACAATATTTTATCTCTCGATAAATTTCTAACAGTATTCTATCTCTCGGGCAATTTTTAACAACTTTTTTTTATCTCTCGAGCAATGTTTGTACAATATTTTTTGTACAATTTTTAACAGCCTTTTTTACCTTTCAAGCTATTTTTGAACAATATTTGATCTCTCGTGCAATTTTTGAGCAAAATTTTAACAATTTCTAACACTATTATCTCTTGAGCAAAATTGAAAAATATTTTAATACCTTTTGATATTATTTTATCTCTCGAACAGTTTTTAAATCTTTTTTTATCTCTTGAGCTATTTTTAAACAATATTTTATCTCTCAATAAATTTCTAACAGTATTCTATCTCTCGAGCAATTTTTAACAACCTTTTTTTATCCCTCGAGTAATGTTTGTACAATATTTTTTGTACAATTTTTAACACTATTTAATCACTTGAGCAATATTTAACAGTTTTTTTACCTTTCAAGCTATTTTTGAACAATATTTGATCTCGTGCAATTTTTGAGCAAAATTTTAATAATTTCTAATACTATTTTATCTCTCGAGCAATTTTTATAAACATTTTTTTATCTTTTTAACAATTTTTAAACAATGTTTTATCTCTCGAGAAATGTTTAACAGTATTTTTTAATTCTCGAGTAATTTTTGAATAAGATTTTAATAACTTATGATACTATTTTATCTCTCGGATAGTTTTTAAACCTTTTTTTATCTCTTGAGCTACATTTACACAACATTTTATCTTTCGATAAATTTATAACATTATTCTATCTCTCGAGCAATTTTTAACAACTTTTTTTATCTCTTTAGCAAACTGCACAATATTTTAACTCTCGACAAATTTATAAAAATATTTTAACTCTCGATAAATTTTTAACAATGTTTTATATCTCGAACAATGTTTGTACAATATTTTATCTCTAGAGCATTTTTTAATAGTATTTTATCGTTCGAGGAGTTTTTAAACAATGTTTTATCTGTCGAGAAATTTCTAATAGTAGGTATCTCTTGAGTCAATTCTGAACAATATTTTATTTCTCAACAAATTTTTCAATAGTATTTTATCCCTCGAGCAATTTTTGAACAAGGGTTTAACATTTTGTAATACTATTTAATTTCTGCAAAATTTATTAAATATTTTTATCTCTCATTAAATTTCTAACAGTATTTTTATCCCTAGAGCAATTTTTGAACAATATTTTACCCCTCAAGCAATTTCTAATACTATTTTATACTTCGACCAATTTTTAACACCCTTTTTTACTTCTCAAGTCATTTTTGAACAATATTTGATATCTCCTGGAATTTTTAAACAATATTTTATCTCTCGATAAATGTCTACTATTTTATCTCTGAAGTAATTTTTAACAACTATTTTAATTTCTCTTGCAATTTTTGACCAATATATTTTATACTTCAAATGGAAACATACGCTGAAAAAAGTACTAGATATTGTTTCGAGTGTACTAGAGTATCAGATTCTCGAAGAATGTACTAGAACTAGTACAATTGTACGAGACTGGCAACACTGATCTATAATATTTCAGTAGTTAAATATATGGGGTTTACGTTGGTTGAACTAGTTTTATTCTACCCCCTTGAAATACTACAGTTGGCGACGAATAAGGGATATAAGTTTTTTTTTCAAGTACGGAAATTAGTTAAAAAGTAAAGTTAAACAAAAAGCCGATAAGTGCCGGGTGAAGTGAAAAACCACGTGAAAAATAGTTGGGAAAATGGCGACGCACATAGGACACTTACGTGAGTTTAATCCAAGTTTATGCGAATTTTTAAAAAGCAACTAAACCAATATTTCATTGCAAATAAAATAACTGATGAAGAAACTAAACGAGCATTGTTATTAAATAGTTGCCATGAAAATAGTTTAGATCTATTGGGCAGTCTTTGTATACCGGCTCAACCCGAAAATAAAACTTTTAATGATCTGGTAGGCTTATTTGATAATTACTTCACTATAACTAAATTAGTTTTTCCGGAACGACAAAAATTTTACTCAGCATTTAAATCGAAAGATGAAAATGTTCAAGAATGGGCAGCGCGTTTGAGACAACTTGCTTGTAAATGTGAGTTTAACAATGCTGTATTGAAAGAAGTTTTACGTGATCGATTTATTATGGGTTTTGACAAAGGACCCATCATTACAAGACTCTTTGAAGAAAAAGAGGCTGGTCTTACTTTTGAAAAATGTATTGAAATTGCATGTAATAAGGAAGCCAGCAGCAAAAATCAAAGTGATATAGGTTTTAAAATAAAACAGGAACCAAAAGTATTTTGTTTGGGAGCGAAAAAGCTGCAAATCAGTGCTACTAATAAAAGCGGGAGAAGTTCCAATGGTAATTCTTCAACGGTCTTCACATCGCACTGCTCAGGCAGCCATTTTGAAGGCCCGTCCAACTCCAAAGTTCAACAGTCTACGTCATCAGGGACTCATAGAGGCCGATGAAGTACCGAAATTGTGTTCGTCATTTGTGCGGTACTATTTAGCATCAAAGTGTGACAAAAACCTTAAAGATTATCGTAAAAATAATAGGAATAATTTGTTAGTCAGAATCAGTTGATCAGCTGTTTGTAATGAATTCTAAAAATTTGGAACCTATTTTGATAAATGTTGATGTTAATCATGTAAATATTAAATTTGAGTTAGATACCGGGGCCAGTTTAAGTTTAATATCTAAAGAAATAAAAGATAAATATTTTCCAGAATTGGAAATTGTTCATACTGATAAAGTTTTTACGGCTTATACTCGTAGCAGAATATATCCTTTAGGAAAAATTTATATAAACTTATTTTACAATAATATTTCGGAACAAATGTTTTTATATGTAACTGATAACGGTGGACCGCCTCTTTTAGGAAGAGATTTTTTCAATAAATTTAATTTGCAGATAAATAAAATAAATATTGAGGAAAATATATTAAATAAATCTTACAATGAATTTTCTTCTGTGTTCAGTGGCGATTTAGGTCTTTTTAATAAAGGATATATTCATTTAAAACTAAAAAAAGATGCACAGCCTAAATTTTTCAAGCCTAGAAGCTTGCCATTTGCTCTAAAAGAAGCTGTTGAAAAAGAGATTGATAGATTATTAAAATTAAATGTTTTAACGCCAGTTGATTATAGTGATTTTGGCACCCCGGTAGTTCCTATAATTAAAGCTAATGGTACAGTACGTTTATGTGGTGATTACATTACATTAAATCCTAATTAAGAGATTGATAAATTTTCACTTTCTAGAATAGAAGAACTTTTTGTTAAATTGCAGGGTGGGAAAATATTCACTAAATTAGATTTATCTAGTGCTTATCAACAAGTATTACTTTCTCCAGAATTTAAAATTTTAACGACTATAACTACACGCAAAGGTTTGTTTTGTTATAACAGACTTCCTTTCGGAATCCATTCAGGTCCTTCTAAATTTCAAAAAATTATGAATACTTTATTTGATGGTATGGAGGGTGTTGCTTGTTTCCAAGATGATGTATTAATTAGTGGTAAAAATTTTAATGATCATGTTGATAGAGTTAGGTCTGTACTTGGTAAGCTATCTGATAATGGTTTAACAGTTGAGAAAAATAAATGTCAATTTTTTGAGGAAAATGTTACATATGTTGGTTTCAAAATTAACAAGGAGGGTTTGCATATATGTCAAGATAAAATTGATGCAATTAATAATGCTCCGATACCTAGTGATGTTACTCAATTAAAGTCAACACTAGGACTAATTAACTATTATAATAAATTTATACCAAATGCATCTGCAGTTATTCAGCCTCTATATAATCTTTGTAAAAAAATGTTAATTGGAATTTTGATGAAAGTTGTTTGAAAGCTTTTAATAACGTTAAAAAGATTTTGTGTTCTGCTGAGGTCTTAGTACATTTTAATCCAGATTTGCCGATTTATTTGGCTGTAGATGCTTCCCAATATGGGGTAGGTGCAGTCATTTGTCATCGCTTGGATAATGTTTATAGGCCCATCGCATATGCTTCACGTATGCTTAATAAAAGTGAACAGCACTACTCACAAATAGAAAAAGAAGCTTTGGTGTTCAAAGATTTTATCAATATTTATTTCATAATAAATTCATTTTATTTACAGATCATAAGTCTCTTGTAGCAATTTTTGGTCCCAAAAAGGGCATTCCAATGTATGCAGCTAATAGATTGCAGAAATGGGCTTTGATCTTAGCAAATTTTCAATACGACATTCGATATGTAAAATCTCAGGAAAATATTGCAGATTTTTATCTCGTTTGCCATTGAAAAATGACATTGAAAATAATGATTTGTCATTTATTATTAATTATGTATCTGATAATAAGCACTTGCCTATTGATTGTCATTTAGTAGCAGAGTATTGTTTGCAAGACCCTATACTGAAGAAGGTTGTTCATTTTGTAAAAAACGGTTGGCCAAAGAATGTTGAAAATATCTTAAAGCCTTATTTTGATAACAAATATTCTTTTTCAATTATAAATAATTGCCTTATGTTTGGAAATAGGACAGTGGTTCCTGAAAATTTACAGGGAGATATTTTAAAAATGTTACACAGTTCTCATATGGACATGGTAAAGACGAAGAGTCTGGCTCGTTCTTACTTATGGTGGCCTAAACTAAATGATGATATTGAACGAACAATTAAAGCGTGTCCTTCCTGCTTAGCTTGTCGTAACATTCCTCCAAAGGCATCATTACTAAATTGGGAATATCCAACTGGTCCGTGGTTAAGAATACATATTGATTTTTGAGGTCCTATTTTTGATAAACAAATTTTAGTAATCATAGATGCATTTTCGAAATGGCCAGAGGCTTTTGTTTTAAGCAGTACAGGGAGATTAAATACTATTAAAGTATTACGAGGGCTATTCGCGAGGTTCGGGTTTCCTAAAGTATTAGTTTTAGACAATGCAGCGTATTTTTCTTCTGTCGAGTTTAATAGTTTTCTCAAACAAAATGGTGTTGAAATTAAGCATAGTCCTCCATATCATCCTGCCACGAATGGTGCAGCGGAAAATTTTGTTAAAACCATTAAAAATAGTTTTAATAAAATCTGTAAGTTCCGGATATAGTGCAATGATTTAGATTTATTAGTCAACAGATTTTTAATGGAATACAGAAGTACACCGCATTGTTCCACGGGATTAACCCCTGCGAAATTAATGATTGAAAAAAATTTGAGGAATAAATTAGATTTATTAATTCCAGAAAAAAAAAAGTGTAATTACAAATAAAAATAATGTACCTAAAAATATTTCTAATAGTTTAAAGTCACAAAAGAAATATTATACTGGTAAAAGAAATAGGGTTTTTCAGAAAAATGACTCTGTGTTAGTTAGGGATTACCGAGGAATAAAAACAAATTGGATAAAAGGCATTATTAAAAAGAAAATTGGTCCAAGAACTTACATAATTTTTATTCCAGAATTAAACACGACATCGGCATCTTAACCAAATATTAGAGTATAACAATTTAGGTATAAGTACTTCTCCTCCTTTACGCGAAAGTAGTGTTTCGGCGCCGTTTAGTGAAGTGCATGAAAGTGGTTCCGACAAAAATAAATGGGAGGAAGAGCGGGATAATTGTATAATTATAGACAATGATTGTATAATAAGCAATGAATTTTTTAATAACAAAGACGATACGATTTTAACAACTCCTAATAATAAAGCTGAAAACAATTTTGAATCTGATACATTGAGAAGAGGAAAACGTTTAAGAAAAGAACCAACTGGGTTATAGTTGAAATTTTAAATAAAGATTATTTTCAGATTTAAAGGGGAGGATATTGTAATGTATTTATATTGATATTTAATATAGGTCCATCCTGTATAAACAAAGTTCGTTTTATCGAGGTACGCAAAAAGTGGATTTGGCGTTATCAGTACGCGAACTACACATTGTAAAAATATGAGAATATAATATTTGAGTAGTTAAATATATGGGGTTTACATTGGTTGAACTAGTTTCTACCCACTTGAAATACTACACTTACTTATTTGTAGCTCACCCTGCGAAGAAAAATAATTTTTGACCTCGTTTTATATACGTAGAATGCAAAAAGATGTTACAATAAGATTTGGTACAAAAAATTATAATCGATTAGCTTTCTCCTGAAATACCGTTATCAAATAAGTGGAATTTCTTAAGTTTAACACCCTGTATCTCAAAAACCAATCATAGAAAAAAGCTATAATTCGGGAAAATATCTTCTACAGAATTGATGCTACGCCAGTGAAAAAATATGTATACTTTTACAGGACTAATCAAAAAGTATAGGGTGCTTAAAAAAAATTGTTTTTTTGAAACATTCGATAAATTACCTATCAATATATTTATTAAGTCACCCTGTAGTCAATGAATTGGATAATTTTACATATGACAAATACACAAAAGTCCCATAAACATATTGCGTTTCACATTAAAACTATTAAAAAATTATATTGGCCTATGTCGATTTTTACGAATCGCCCTGTACAAATGGCACCTAATATCTTTAGTAATATCATCATACATGATAAATATAGCAATACATTTTTTTTATATTTCCACCTTCTAGAACAATAAAAGTATTTATCAAAAACATGTCCTTACTTATTTGTGGCCCACCCTGTAAAAGAAAATGATTTTTGACCCCTTTCCATATTCGTAGAATGCCAAAAGACGTTACAATAGGATTTTGCACAAAATAGTATAATCGATTAGCTTTCTCCTGAAATAACCGTTAGCAAATAAGTGGTAATTTTTAAGTTTAACAGTCATAGGATTTGAATGGTCCCATGGATAAGAGGTCGATAACTGCAACATATCAAAAATTTATGACATTTAACAGGTCCCCACTTTTCCATAAGCGGTGTGCGGGGTCCTTTATGTTTTACACAAGAAAAATTTAAAAGTAAAATTCAAAATGCAATTCGAAAAATGTAAATGTACAATTAATAATCTGCAAAGTTAACGATGCTATTTTATGAAACATAAATATTTTGTACTCGTTAATTTGCAAAGTGAAATGTTGTAGAGTAGTTTTATGAAATAGGCCCCAGGTAATTTAACTAATACATGGTTCCAAACAAGTTAAAACACTTATCCATACAGGGTCGCAGAGAACTTACATTTTAAAAAGTATACCGCTCAGAAAATAAGTTTTATTTCAAAACGAGTAGAAACGATAGTGCATGCTTTATTTGGTAGAAAAAACTCAACAGAACAGCGTCGAATGTTATGATATAAAGGTAAATGATGGTCACTATTCCTGTTCTTTTGAGGCCTTAGACCAACCAACAATTTGCAACGAAATTTCTTCAATATTTAATGGACCTTGGATGGACGAATTACAAAAATTGAACATTTCACTCAGTGATGTTGGAGATCCCGCATCCATTGAACTACTGATTGCTGTTTCTCTATTTGTGTTCCTCCTATCCCAGGTCCTCCTTTGTTTGTCTTAAATCGCTTTGATTGACCCCTTAGCGTAAGGTGTTCAAGTTATTTCCTAATAAAAATAAAAAAATACAAAAACAAAAAAAACAAAAATAAAAAAAAACAAAAAAAAAGCAAAAAAAAAACAAAAAAAAAACAACAAAAAAACAAAAAAAAAAACAACAGAAAACAAAAAACACAAGGTTTTAAAACAAGGTTAAAACAAAAGAATAAAAAAAATTCTAGAAAATATTGAGAAAAATTTTTGTATCCATATATTCACAGTATTAGAAAAAACAATTATAAAATACTTCATATGATTCTCTCATTTTAACTTAGTATCAATAAAACACAAATCTATAATAGGCTAATGAATTATATTTGTAGTCATAAAATCCAATTACACACACAATTTATACCAAAGTGTGCTGCCTGGGTAGGTATAAAGAGAGGATTTGTAAAGTCGCACAGTGTTTCGAACAATATACAAGCCAGATGGACAAAATTATTTAGTTGAAATTTCTGCCTGTAACGATTATATCTATGTTTAATTGTCAAAATAGTTCTTGACGTCCGCTTACTACGTTAATATCACGAAATGGGGGCAGTGCATATATAAAATGGATCAAAATTGATTTTTAATAAAAAAAGTTTCAAAAAACTTAAGGCATTTGGCCTTTTTCTCACATGCGCAATATTATTACAAATTTAATTTCATAATACATAATAAATATTCTTATCTTTATAGTTAAGCCGAAAATAACTTAACGTTATTGATATTAAAAATAACAGGCATTCTAGTCTAGGAAAAGCCCCTCATTAAACAGATACTTAAGTATATAATCCATCTATTTACAAATATTATCTATTCCAAATGCAATTACCAGGGCGCTGCGACAATTTGCAGGTAGTCGGATAATCCCTAATCTATTTCACACATTTCTATGAAATTCTAATTAAGCAATCATTATTGAACTTATTGACTTTAATTCCTCTCAGAAAAGGGTATAAATAAGTCGGTTTTTAAAATGTATAATCACTTTGTATTTTGAATTTTACCAGAACCTAGTGGAAAAATATTATTGTTTAAAAGATGGAACCACAATACGTATCCGAGTCTTCAAGAAAAGAAGCAGTAATTGTAAGTATAATGTTGATGTTTTAATATTTTGTTCTTATTTATATATTGTTCCATCAAATTTAAAGACTGATCTTCAAACTATATAGGCACGGCTTTGAATTAAATTTAAATTGACATTATGGGTTTAATTAGGATCTCTTGCTATTTTAATTATTTTCTACTTAAAATTTGGTAATAATTTAATAATTCTTGTCCATATTATAAGTTTTTCTAGTTTTCTTGTAAATTAGGGATTTTATTATATTTTTTTAGTATTTTATAGCAGAATTGCACATTTAGTTTTCTGTACTTTTTTGCCGCTTTAACAGTTTAACTAATTTGCGTGCATTTTTCCAAGTCCTACGTATATTTAACTCATTGATATATTTAATAAAAGACTTAAATTTTAACCGCCGTAACGTAACTTAAGAACTTAACGTAAGAATTTGAAATATTGAATTTACTTATACTTATTATTTATAAATGTTCATAACGTACCGTAAAAAATTCGCCAACTTTTAACTAAACAACTTACGGTCAAACAATGAGATAATTCTGAGTTCAGCATGTGATAACTGTCAATTTTTGTTTTTATTTATTTTATAAATGAATAGATAAATACCATTTGCAAACTATGATTCTCTTTTTTTATGGACATACATTATCATGAATATTTTGTGTTTATGTTATTGGGGATAAAATATTTATGAACTGAAACAAGATAAAAAAACTAGTTTTCTAGGAAATATTAAATTCTCAATATTGCTTAAAAACAACCAACATCTTCGGTAAACTATTCTGTTTTATTATATTTTTATATTATTGCTTTTAAAGTAGTTGTTTGTTTTTTTTTTGTGTCATCGGCTTCAACTGCTAAGGTTATTTCGCCTCGTGTTCTGTGTAGGCTTTGTTACTGTTTCCCAGCGCCACTTTAGGAACAGCACTGTTAATTAGAACCCTTGTTATTGGTAATTCTATAACGAATATCCTAAAATTTAACAGACCTTAAAAATATAACGTATGTTAAATATGAAAAGCAATTCTGTAAATTCATGCAAACTTTTAACTCGTCATAATTAATATAATAATTCATTTATGCCGCAAAAATCTATTCTATAAGCAGAAATATGTGAAAAATTTAACATAAATGTGTTAATTTTATGCGTTAAATCGAGGATATTAACAGGTACCAATTAATAGGCTTTAAAACTTAACATTTAAGAAATTATAACTTTTGAACGTTTAATTCAACTTATAATGCAAGAAATTCGTGAAAAATTACCATTTTAAAAGTACTCAAGTAATTTTAACAGTTGAAATTAAACAAAATCTATTTTATTTATAGTGTGCCTATTTAAACTTTTTGTAGTTAGTAATTGATTTGCGATAGAAGGGTACTATTATAAAGTTACTGGGGTTAGTTTTGTCTCTGTTGAAAACTGATGACCTACCAAATAGTTTATAAAGTACATTCACCCGCTACTTCTTTCAATATTCTTGTTCAAAAACAGACATACAATAAATATTATAAAAGGAATGACATTTATTGAACAGACCTTAAAACTTAACCATACTTTTATTGCAAATTTGAACTACTTTTAACGTATGTGTTAATTTTATTTTTACAGAATTACAATTTATATTAAAATGGTAAAATTTAACACCCGTTAAAAATAAACGTATTGAATTACCACTAATTTCTATTCAGTGGTAATTCTATAATTCAATACATTTTTAACGGCTGTTAAATTTTACAATTTTAACATAATTTGTAATTCTGTAAAAATAAAATTAACGCATACGTGAAATTTAAAAAAAAAATAAATATATGTTAAAAGTAGTTCAATTTTAAGTTTGGTTAAATTTTAAGGTCTGTCAAATAAATGTCATTCCTCTTATCATATTTATTGTATCTGTCTGAATATTGAAAAGAGTAGCGGTCAAATTTACTTTATAAACTATTTGGTAGATCATCAATTTTCAATAAAAACTAACACCAGTAATCTTATAATAGTGCCCTTCTACCGCAAATCAATTACTACAAAAAGTTAATATACACTATATAATAAAATAATTTCTAAATGGAATTTGTGTAATTTCAACTGTTAAAATTACTTAAGTACTTTCAAAATGGTAATTTTTCATGATTTTTTTGCATTATAAGTTGAATTAAACATTCAAAGGTCATAATTTCTTATGTGTTAAGTTTCAAAGCATACTAATTAGTATCTGTTAATATCCTCGATTTAAAGCATACAATTAACACATTTATGTTAAATTTTTAACATATTTCTGCTTATAGAATAGATTTTTACGGCACAAATGAACTATTATGTTAATTACGACAAGTTAAAATTTTTCATGAATTTACATATTTAACATACGTTATTTTTTTAACGTTCGTTAAATTTTAACATATTCATTATAGAATTACCATTTTTCTATGGCAATATTATAATTTATGGGTTTTATTTGGAGGTTAGGTAAATAGTTTATACTTGTTTATTTCATGAGGTTGTCAGTAATTTAAAAATCTCTAAAATACAACACGCATGCTCAACTCTTACATTTATAAATTGACATTATTTTTACATTAAGTTTCTACGGCGATAAGTTAAGTTACGTTACGATGGTTATAAATTATATTTTCATTGATATATTTAATTCATTGATATATTTAATTCATTGTTATATTTAATTCATTGATATATTTAATTCATTGATATATTTAATTCATTGATATATTTAACTCAACTCATTGATATATTTAATTCATTGATATATTTAACTCATGGATATATTTAACTCAACTTATTGATATATTTAACTCATTGATATATTTAATTCATTGATATATTTAATTCATTAATATATTTAACTCATGGATATATTTAACTAATGGATATATTTAACACATGGATATATTTAACTCATGGATATATTTAACTCATGGATATATTTAACTCATGGATATATTTAACTCATGAATATATTTAACTCATGGATATATTTAACTCTTCTCATTGATATATTTAACTAATTGATATATTTAATTCATTGATATATTCAATTCATTGATATATTTAACTCATGGATATACGAGTATTTAACTTAACTCATTGATATATTTAACTCATTGATATATTTAATTCACTGATATATTTAATTCATTGATATATTTAATTCATTGATATATTTAATTCATTGATATATTTAATTCATTGATATATTTAACTCATGGATATATTTAACTCATGGATATATTTAACTCATGGATATATTTAACTCATTGATATATTTAACTCATTGATATGTTTAATTCATCGATATATTTTTACACATTACATAATTTCCTTTTTCAGATCAACGACATCCAGGAGCAGCTCTCTCGGAGAATGAAAAACTTCACCATCTCGAGAAGGCCCGCTAGATCTTCATCTCCTAAACCCATTGGAGAAATACCCCCGATGTCGTATTCTTCGTCCGAATTCATAGGCTACCAAATTTTTTTCTCAAACCTTATGACAAGGCCCTTTGAACCCCAGATAAGAGGAAGTTTAAGACCCAGAGGCTTCATCGGTGGACATTTTGTGATGTCAGGTCCGAATAGATACAGACCTGTATTAACGGCTGAATCTAACAATCCAAGCGGAAGCAGTTCTGGAAGTAGCATGGTAAATTATAGAGGTACTTGTTTTTATATGCCTATGCCTAGTACTGAATATATCAAGTCAAAGGCTGAAAAATTGTTTTGTAGGAATAGGAGGAAAGCTAATGGTGATTGTGTTATGAATTAGGCAATTTACTGAAAAGTAATTTTTTAAAGAAAGTTGATTGTGATTTTGTATATATAATGTGTCTGTAACGAATCATATTGTTGATAATAATTGATAAAATATACTATTTTATATATTTTTATGTTTTAATAAAAATATCACGTTATCAAACTATAAAATATTTTCATGAAATATATCTGAACACATTATATTTAATTGTTATTTAAAAAGGATAACTACCTCAAAAATATTAAAAAAACTATATTCATGAAAAAGTATTAATATTAATTGTAATTTACTAAAAGTAATTAATGTATTTGACGAAAACTGATTGTGATAAAATTGTTGATTTTGTATATATGTTAATAAATTTTGATAAAATATACTTTATTTTATATATTTTTATGTTTTAATTCCAATATCCCTAAAAAAAATATGAGAATATATCGACATGTTATAATCAAATATTTCATGAACAATTTAAAAAAAGTTTTACCAAAATACTTTTTTTTTTTTCATGAAAAAGAGTTTGAAAACCTCAAATTATCTTTATGATTAAGAGTTTCTAATACAATATTGCGAAAAATTTATTTGAATTTGATTCGCTAATTCAAGAAAAATCTGATGATTACCGGTCTAGGTATTACAGGATTTTTCCGGTTATTTTTTACAGGGGACAACCTATTGCAGCATCTCTATAAATGTTTAGAGGATAAACTAAATATACACATTTTCCACATACATCTACCTCGAAACATTTTTCTATAGATATTCATTGAAAACGAAAATACTGAAAAATTTAAATTTAGCACTTTTCCATTACGGTCCATTTTAGAAAAATCATGTATAAACAAAAATTATAGAGATCGATATCGCAAACAATTTTTAGTTCATTAATTTTCATAAAAATCAGAATTTTGCACATTTTGTCAAATTTCTCGAATACGGACCATTTCAGGAAATTTTAACAAAACAAAAATTATAGATAATAATATTAGTAGTAACTTTTATTTGAACAATTTTCTTCTCCAAACATAAATAACAGATATATTCCATAAAATATAAAAACGGCCTCCCATAAAGTACCCCCCAGATGTTCCGACTTTGTCTAAAATCTAATCTATTCACGTCAGGCCGAAATAAACCTTAAGTTTAAAATTTATTGTTTTTTTCTTTATCCGTTTTTGAGTTTTCTTCCAAATTCGAAAATTACACATTTTCTCAAATATCTCGAATACCTACGGTCCATTTTACAGAAATTATGTATGGAATAACACACACACACTGATTGGTGATGATGTTATTGGCAAATTATACACGGGTCAGAAGTACCAATTACAATGCGATTTGGTTACAATGAAGGACACTGATTGGAAAAATACCTAGAGACTCGCCCACTTGTAGCACGACGATGTTAGTCTTTTCATTATTAGTAAACGATCGAATAAACGATTACATTACATTAGAAAACTTTATTTACATGTTTTAAAATATTCACATATATACAACATCATATAAAATAAAAACTCAATTCCCGGGGGTTTTGGGTCGGCTTTTGCAGTTGCCTGCTGGGCCAATGGCGATATTCTCACCTATTTTACACAGGGTTGTTTAAATTTGATGACTTGGCTAAACATAGCAGCCCTCACTCCTTGCCTAATAGGCATTATTAAGGGGTTGTGGTGTCTTTGTAGTCGGTAATTGTCTTAGTTTAGAGATTTGTCGGGGATTAGTTTGGTATTTGTCCCCTGAAAAAGCTAGGAAAAAACAGGGTTGTCAGCGTTGTATGTTGGTCTTTCGATAGTCTTCGTTATTGTCACAATTCACAGGACTACTGGACTGTAAAACCACCCGAAAGTGCCAAAGTCGGGGACGGGGTTCGCCCTCGGCCGTGGCACTGCCAGTCGATTTCACCGTTCAGTCGTCCGTCCGACTAGATCTCGTAAGTATCTACATCGGGTGAATTGTTGTTTGGTACGTTATGCTCAGTGGAGGGTCCTGTTATTGTCGTCGGTATATGCTCAAACATTGATGTAGACAGCCGTGCTTTTTACGCACGCCGTCTTCCCGATGTATGTTGATGATGCTATCCCTCAACTCATCGGGGAGGCATCGCGCGTAGAAGTTTTCAGCTGTTTTGATGATAAAGTCTCTAATGAGTGGCATATTTGTCGTAGCGTGCATGTCTCGTATTCTAGTGTAGCGGTCGCACCCTAGAACTAGCCTCAGACATCTGTTTTGGGCATTTTGGAGTTTGTTATAATGGATTTGTGCCATTGAGTTGAAAACTGGGCAGCCATACGTTAGTATTGGTCTGAACACTGTTTTATACAGTAATATTTTGTAACTCCACTCCGTTTGTTCATTAGGGGGTAAAGAGTCCTAATAACCCCACAGTTTTTAGCTACCCTGTCCAAAATGTGTTGTCGAAACGTTAATCCCCTATCTAGCTGAAATCCTAGGTATTTAATAGCGGCTTTTGATTCTATTGGCTGGTCTTGGACCCGAAGGGGCGTGTATATGCCTTCGATCCACCTTTTCGATATGAGTACAGTCTCGGTTTTATTTGAATTTAATTTGATTTTGTTGTCTGCTAGATAGGTGATCAACGGTCCGTTTATATGGCTGTCCAGCTTTCTGACGGCGTCTTGGGCTGATTTTTGACTAGAAAAAACACAGATGTCGTCGGCGTACAACGCCGTCTGTACACCATTATCACCCATGGGTAAATCACAGGTCATAATTGTGTACAAATGCGGCGAAAGTACTGAGCCCTGGGGTACTCCCGCTCTCGCTAGGAAAGGTCCTGTTATTGTGGAGTTAATCTTAATACAAAATTGTCTGTCCGTCAAGTATGACTGGATTATTTTTATAATGTGTACGGGAAAATCATTCGCAAGCATTTTGTGTATTAGCCCACGGGTCCATACGGTGTCAAAGGCCTTTTCACAGTCTAATGTGACTAAAACAGTTTGGAGGTCATTGTTAAAACCTTCTTTCGCGTGATGCGCAACTCTAAGGACTTGTGACACTGTACTATGCCCCTCTCTGAAACCGTATTGTTCCCGTGGGATAATCTGTAGTCGTTGTTCGATTTTTTTAAGTCTATTCAAAATTACAGTGTCCGTTATTTTAGCTATTGTGTTCAGTAAGGAAATGGGGCGGTAACTATCTATCTTATTGGCCGGTTTGTTCGGCTTTAAAATTGGGATAATATTTGCCATTTTCAAGCTACTGGGATAGTGTTGTAGCTTGAAAATGGCATTAATTAAGTGGTGGAGCTGCACGACAGCCTTTCTACACATATTTTTAATTAGAATGTTACTGATGTCGTCCGGTCCCGGAGCTTTTCTATTTTTGAGACTCTTAATTACTTCACATACCTCTTTAGGGGAGGTGTAAAAGGAATGTGGCACTAATTGTGGTTCCGTCTGTTCCAGCGCATTTACTACAAGTTCAATGCGCTGCTGTTCAGGATTGTTTT
Organism: Psylliodes chrysocephalus; assembly: GCA_927349885.1. Lineage (NCBI taxonomy): Eukaryota > Metazoa > Arthropoda > Insecta > Coleoptera > Chrysomelidae > Psylliodes > Psylliodes chrysocephalus. Next base: position 50,162,518 of record OV651820.1, on the reverse strand, counting down.
CTTGTTTGTTGACAAAGTTAGACTGAAAGAGTTCGCCGAATGCTTGTCCTTTGTCCTTGTCAGTGTTTAGTAAGTCTGGTCCTCGTTTCATTGTGGGAAGCAGCGAGTTAGATTTTTTAAATCTTCTCACTACTTTCCACAATGAGTTGTCGTGTGGTTTGAGCTCCGATAGGGTGGTTTTCCATTTATTGTTTCTGTGTTCTTTGATCATTTTATTGATGGTCTTAGCGATGTTATACATACTAACCCTATCGTCGCTCTGTCTGTATTGTTGCCTTCTTTTTCTAATGGTATTTTTATTATTTATCATGTCTGTAATCTCTATAGGCAATATGTCGTTGTGTTGTTTTTGTGTTTTAAGTGTGGTTGTAGCGTCTCTAGCTTTTTGTATTGCGTGAATAAAGTTGTTTGTTTCGATTTCTAATGTTTCTTTTGTTGAAATTTTATTATTGATTTTGATTAATTTGTCTAATTCGTCTCTGTAGTTTGCCCAGTTTGTCGTTTTGTAGTCGTAGTATTGCCTATATTGTCGGGGTATTTTTTGAGTAGTCCATATTTCCAAGTACACTGGATCGTGGTCTGAACTTAGGGTGGATATAGTTCGCATGTTTCGAATGTCTGGGATGTTTTTGACTAGTGCAATATCCAGTGTACTAGGGGTGTGAGTCGCGCAGGAAGGGAAAAAGGTCGGTTCGTCGGTGTATTGTATTATGTAACCGTTCGCATCAGCGAAGTCTTTCAGTAGCATTCCACTGGGGTTGGGGATGATATAATTAGCGTCCCATTCCGGATGTTTAGCATTAAGGTCCCCTGCCAGAATAACCCTGTTTCCTTTCGACATCAATATGTGCAGATCTCTACCTATTAAATTTTTGCTTGGTGTGTGATAAGCACCTATTATTATGATATTATTGACCTCGATGATGAGGTGTTCTAGTTTTGTTGAGACATGTGCTCTTCTGAGTTGTTTAAAAATTATATCTTTCTTAATTAAGATAGCTACCCCTCCCGCTCCTTGTCTTTGTTGTAGTTGTTGTCTGTCCTGTCTTATTATTGTGAAATCTCGTATTTTTACTTTGTCCGTTGATTTAAGGAACGTCTCTGTCAAAATAATTATGTCGTATTTATGTTTGTGAATGAAATTGCTTACAAGACCGATCTTGTTTAGCAGCCCGCGTACATTATAAAAACAAATTCTCAGTTTGTCTCGCTTTACGTTGTCGAATCTAGTTCCTAATGTTGAATTTATCTAAATTTGTCATGAAGTTATTAAATGTCATTAAGTATTGTGCAGGGTTGTTGTTACACTTACGTAATTGGGCGTTGAGTTCTCTGACGGCTCGGGTAAGTTCTGCTATGTTTACCATGCTGTTTAATTCTATTAATTCTTGATTTAGTGCAAAAATATCGTCCATTGTACCTTCAGGCTGGTTTGGGATTTGGGATTGGGTACGGGGTTGGGTGTGGGGTTGATTGTTTTGGGGTGGTTTTTCTGTTTGCCTGCTCGATGAAGGAAGGGCAGGGAAATCTTCTATGTTAGGGTTATTTCTGTTCTTCCTGGTTTTATCCCAGGCATTTACTGCTGGTGGGGGTGCTGGGTTGAATTTTTTTGGTTGGGATTGTGTAAGTTTTCTCTCTTCCATTCTAGCAGCTCTTTCTGTGTACGATTTGCACTGGGTGTAGTTGGCAGGGTGCGAGCCCAGGCAATTCGCACATGTGGCGGGTGTTTCCCTAGTCTTTAGGCATGTACGGGTTAAGTGGTCGCCGGCACATTTAAGGCATTTTGCCGGTCTGCCACAGTTAGAGGTGGCATGTCCCCACGCCTGGCATCGGTGGCATTGAATGATGCTCCTGGTTGAGTGTCGCAATTCCCAAATTACTCTAGTATTCTCGACTACCCATACGTTTTTGTTAAGGTAGTCGAGTGTGATGACTGGGTCGGTGACCACTAAAAATAGTGGCCGATGTTTAGTGGTCATTTTGAATATGTCTTTAGGTTTTATTTCGTATGAGGCAATCAAGTCTTCCTCTATAGCCTCCTTTTCCGTCCCATTCGCTAAACCCCTTAGTACGAAGGCATGCGTTTTGTCTGCTTTGTTGGTATAAGTATGGTGGGGTATTTCGGCCTGTCTTATACTGCCTAATAGGGACTCGTAGTCTTCTTGTTCCTCTGTGAAAATAACCGTGGTGGAATTGGTGTATTTTACAGAGTACTTCCCTTTTATTATGGCTTTTAGGTCACTAGTTAGGGTTGCGTGATTGTCTGTACGGCCATCTACCACTATAGGGGGGATGGAGGACTTTTTGGTTGTTTTTGGTGCTGTTTTGACAGCTGCGGTGCCGCTTTTCAACGTGCTGCTCTTTATTGGCAAATTAGGGGTGGCTTTGCCTTTAATTGTGGAGGTTGTTCCGGTATTTAGCTCAGGTTCTGCTTCACTTTCACTAAGCGAGTCATATTTGTTGGCCAGTGGTATTGACGCAGCTGCTTTGCGTTCCAGTAGTTTTACAAAATTGGTTTTAAATTTTTTGTATTTACGAGGCTTCTGGAATTCAGTGTTGTCTGATTCGTCTTCCCCGTCGTTACCCACTTCAACGGTTTCTGGAGGTGATTGATTTTTCCTCTTAACGAGTAGTGTCTGCGGCGGTGTAGCCTTCTTAATAGGAGAGGGTAACGTAAATATGCTTTGCCGTAGGGGGGGTATTTTTGTTTGTATTTGACTCTCCTCTTCACTGGAGGTCGGGGTTTGTGAGTTCGACCCGAAGTTTAAAACTCTTGCCGTGACCGAACTTGGCATCGGTAGGGTTTTATACGCGGACTCGAAATTTTTTATGTCGGTTTCACTTTTATTTTTAAGGTTAACCTCACTTTCGCGTTTTGAACTATTTTTAGTTTCACTGTTTTTAGGATTACTCGCACTCTCGCTCACGTTGTTCGCACTGTCGGGGTTGGTTGTACCACTTATGTCTAGGGGGGAGTTTTCCGCACTTTGATACACTAGCGTGTTCTCTGCGCTGCTGGGATTCTCTTCTGCTTCCATAGGGATGTCTTCTGCGATTGTATTCGTCACCTCAGAGGGTGGAATGAAAAAGGGATTTTTATCCATAGTTGTAAAAGTTAATACATTTTTTTCGAATTGGGGTGTTTTTTGGTGACCATATCCTGGGGAATGTTGCAAAACCTCCTCGATGGCTTTTTTTATTTCAATATCTTCATCTGGAAGACTGCTGGAGCTATATCTAGTTTTCTCCATACTTTCTTTTTTCCTTTCAGAGGAATGTTTACGTGAGCCTTCTGGCCTCGCATTTTTCGACTCGGGGTGGCTTGAGGTCTTGGGTTTGGGCGTACTCACGTGCCTATACGGGTGGTGTATTGTCCTTTTAATTTTAAGGGTTATAGGACTCTTGGGACTCCTGTCCTTCTCATTTTTGTTAATTTTAACAGCTGGGGTTCTGTCCAATTTTTCAAGTTTCTCCTTGTGTCTTCTTGAATATAATGTTTCCGACTTTGGATTATTGGAGGCTGTGGCGTCTGTGGCCGCCCTTGCGGGCTCCGACATTAGGGATTCGCTCCCTTCGAGCAGTTTTTACCTACTATACCTGGCTATATGCTTGGGCGTGAAATCTAAAACAACAACAACAATGAAAATTTTTAGGTTATGAGCACCTGGTGGTTATAAAGTGAACTAAAACTCGTCTAGCCGCCGTAAACCGTCCCCAGATAAAGTACAGGGGATGCTGCCATACCGAATATGTGGGACCTTGATATTCTCGGGATAAAGGATCCTACCAAAAAGATGTCAAGTTTGGAAACAGCCAAAGAAGCGAAATCCTTTTTAAACGAAACTGTACGTCCTAACGATGAAAACAGCTATGCGGTGAGGGTACCTTGGCTAAATGGATACCCACCTTTTTTTGATAATTATGCAGTTGCTAATAAAAGGTTCTATGGTACAGTGATGAAGTTAAAAAGGTCCAATTTGTTATTATACACTTTCATATTTTAGGTGTGGCTAAATAAAGGAATCATTGAAAGAGTGCTTAACGAAGATAATTTTAAGGTAGCTCATTATATATCTCATAGGCCTGTTATCAAGAATATATAGCGGATACCACAAAGATCAGAATGGTTTGCGATGCATCTTCTCTCGAGAAAGAATAACCTTCATTGAATCAATGTGTTGAGGTCATGTCTGAGCACATGTAATAATTATATGAAACACATTTCGGTAGACGCGACCGACGAAATCAGATTTATTATAGCAATATTTACCGCCTTACCCCTGTCTCGGGTCACTTGTCGCGCGTTGCCAATTTTTTGCCTATTTCACTAACTTCCCCTTGGTTATCCATTTTCATTTCTCTTCCTGAGTACGAGTAAAAGATGCGCTCTAAATAGTTGGCAAAAGCATCAACTTTTTAGTTTGCAACTTTTTGCCCACATCCCATTTTCTGTTCGTATTGGGGGTGTTTATTTTTTCAATAATGAGTGATCAGTGATTTGGTCATCTGTGAGTCCTGTCAAATATTTGTTGGTTGTCTCATTTTTAATTTTTTTCTTTCCTTTTTTGTTTTTTATCTTTTTTTCCCTTTTCTTTTCTTTTTTCTTTCTTTTTTTCTTTTTTTTTTGTTTTTTTTTGTTTTTTTTTTTGTTTTTTTTTTTTGTTTTTTTTTTGTTTTTTTTTGTTTTTCTTTTTTTCTGTTTTTATAATTTTTCTATCTCCCATCACATGAAACAAATAATCGACTGAATAAGTTTTTAACAATACCTAATATTTTTTATAAAAAAATAAATCAAAATAGCGAACAAGAACTTCACCTAAATAATATCTACTTTATTCCAAGTTATTAAGTGTTATTTTGACAGATTTTATTTAATTACAAAAAAAGTAGCCTTTAATAATATTTAAGGATGTCTAAAGATGGTTTTCGTAAGGTCCAACTTACATTTTTCTAAGCATATCCTGGGTAACACATAAAATACTTCTCTTATTTAGGACTAAAGGTCAAATTAAAAAAATTGTTTAACCCTTTAAAAAAATATATTGCAACACTAACATACCAAACTGTCAATATTTGCAGTTTAAAGTTAACTTAAAAATATAATAAAGTAGTTATTATAATGGAGTGAGTCTATGATTGGTTGCTTTTGTTATTTGATCTTTTAATTGTAAGTGAACCACATCTTATTTCTAACATTCATGTCTATGATATTCACGGCATTTCAGATCACTTCTCAATTTCATGTAGTATCGATTCTTTAAAAAAAGACTGCAGGCCAAAATATGTGACATATAGAAATTTTTCTAACTTCGATTTAAATGCTTTTAATCACGATCTACATCTTTTGACCCTGGACAACATATATGCCATGGAAAATGTTGAAGAAATGGTAAACTTTTTAAATATGACCATAATTAAATTGTTTGATTATCATGCTCCAATTGTAACCAAAAGAGTAAGCAAATCTCCTTCGCCCTGGCTAATATACAACATCAAAGAAATCATGAAGCTTAGAGATAAAGCTTACAAAAAATTTAAATCTACTCAATCCATTGTGCACTGGAATTACTACAAAGAACTCAGAAATTACACCACATCTGCAATTCGTCGTGAAATGAGAGCATACTTAGACTTTGTACTTCTGCAAAAAAATTCTAAATCTACTTGGAATGCTCTTAGATCTCTTGATATCTTGAGAAAACCAACTGCCTCTTTTCCTGATAATTTAAAGGATACAGATAGTATAAATTCTCACTTCACCAACATTACTCACACACAAAAAACTCACCCCCAACTTTATCTTCTTGATCGATATCAGAACCAGTCTAGTGATAATACTTTTCAATTTTTCCCCGTTACATCATCTCAAGTGAGAAAACATCTTTACAAAATTAAAAGCAACGCTGTAGGTTCAGATAATATTTCATTGAGACTAATTCACCTGGTAGACGAATTCCTATTAGAACATTTAACGTTCATATTTAACACATGTATCTCCAGTAGTCAGTTCCCGGAGCAATGGAAGAGAGCCTCTGTTATTCCATTACCAAAATGTAACAATCCCACTACCCACTCAGATCTTAGGCCAATTAGCATATTGCCTACTCTATCAAAAGTATTAGAGATGATCTTAAAAGAACAAATGAACAAGTTTATGGAAGAATACATCTTACCGGCTACGCAATCGGGTTTTCGTTCTAGTCACAGCACTACTACTGCGCTTCTAGACGTAACTGAGTATATATATAATTCAATTGACAAAGGAAATGTTACTTGCCTAGTGCTGCTTGACTACAGCAAGGCCTTTGACACACTTGATCATCAACTTCTAATAAAAAAACTTTCCTATTTTGGATTTTCTGCACGGGCCGTTAAACTTTTAAAAAGTTATCTTGAAAATCGCACCCAGAAAATTGTCCTGGACGAAGCTGTGTCGAGATCCCTTCCGGTTAAGTATGGTGTTCCACAACGTTCCATTTTAGGACCACTACTTTTCTCACTTTACATTTCAGATTTTCATCAATTTGTAGAAAATTGTCATATTCATCATTACGCCGATGATTCGCAACTCTACTTGTCTTTTAACCAAGGAAATTCTTTACAAGCTCAATACATCATAAATCTAAATTTAAAAAAATTATATGATATATCGTCAGCACATAATCTCAAATTAAACTCAAAAAAATCTGTCTTTATGCTATTTGGGCCCAATAAAGCTAGAAATCTTCTAACTAATAATTTTAAACTTAGCATAGGTCATGACCCCATTCCACTTGTTTATGATCATAAAAACTTGGGGCTGTGGATTGATTCTGAACTTAGGTTCACAAAACATATTTCTCAACTGTGTCAAAGCTCATACAACGTGTTAAGACAACTGTATCCTAATAGGGATATACTTTCACCTAAACTTAAATTAAAAATGTGTGAATCACTCATTATGTCAAAGTTATCATATTGCGATACGGTATTTGGACCAGCTCTTCTTCAAAGGGATTTAAATCGTCTTCAAAAAATTCAAAATTCGTGTATTAGGTTCGCTTACGGTATACGCAAATTTGACCATATTTCACAGAAATTCAAAGAATCAAAATGGCTGCATATCAAAAAATTACATTCTTTGCATATTCTGAATATAACTCACAAAATTCTTAAATATCAAAAACCGAAATATCTATTTAATAAATTCACACATTTCAGTAATAATTACGGAACTCGGAATAAGAGTACGTTAGTAATTCCCAAATTTAGTTCATCCATTGGACAGCGAAGTTTCTCTTACACCGCAGCTAAATTATACAATACACTGCCTAAAGAATTTGGATCGTACACTCTAATTAATTTTAAAAAAAGGTTAAAAGGCTTGTTTGTCGGTTTAGGACGGTTCTAATAAAAACAATAATCTCTGTTCATCTCGGATCTGCTCTTTGGTTCTTGATATTTTCTTGGATCTTTACTGAGGTTGAGTTGAAAAACAGCCTATGCTGACACTCCGCCTATTCACCTTTGTTATTTTTATATTTAGGTAGAAAAAAAAAATTTATTCTTTCTTTGTTTTTTGTTATGGTGAATAAAGACGATTTATTATTATTATTATATATTATTATTATTTATTTTTTACTGAATGCTATAGTCCTAGTAGAAATTGTCAAAAACTTATTTAGTAGAAAATAATTTATAGCTGGTGTAATTACTAATCACTTATTAAGAAACAGTCGATTTACTGTCAAAGAGTAAAATTAAGGTATTTTATGAATTATCTTTTTTGTAATTTAATTTTTAAAATCTTCCAAAATTATTATCTTTAGTTATACGAAATACCTATCACAAATGAAACTTTAAGGGACTTTTATATAGTGATATAAAATGCGGAAAGGTCAATTAAAAAAATGATGTGCTTGAGTTTTGACTCACCCTGTAAAGATTTGTTTCGAATTGAAAAACGTAGTGCATCGACATGCAATCATAACTAATATCTTAAAACTTTTAGCGCCAAAAATTGTTTTTCAGTGGCTTTTTTAATTTGTTTAAAGTCAGCCTTTTTCTAATTACATCTCCTTCGAAGAAATGGCACACCCCACGGTATATCTCGTACTCACTGATATAACGCCTGCCCGCTGCGGTGTGCCACTAAGCGAACAGTTTGTTCGGACGTACTCTAACTTTTATTGAAATGGTCGCTAATCTAGCTACAAACTGCGCTGGGCCTGGCTTGACTTCAGGTATCGATACACAATGCTGGTCGCTGCCCTTTTTCAATGGTTTCTTTGCATGAAATACCCTGAAAAAGCCCATACTCTACAGACCAAGAAGTTACCGGTGGCCATCCCTGTATACTAAACCGGGAAAATAGTCATTTTCCTCACTTATTGCACAATAAACTATTTACTATTCAATTTACAGGAAATTCCCAAACAAATCCCAATATCACCCCTACGAAATAAGGAACATTATTTTTGAACCCCCAAGGAGAATACCTCCGTTCTTCGCACAGCCGCTCTTCCAATTAGGCTACCACTAACATAGTCAGAGATTTCAGAATTGGCAAGATGAATATAAGATTTCGCCAGCCTCGCGTCTCAGTCAATTTTCAATTCTACAACAAACTACTGTATAGCATCGTCTGAGGAAAACTGCAACCGCGTGCAGACACTTCTTCAGGTCGTCTAAATGTATTAAGTTTTAAATATACGTAACAACGCAAACAAATTCTGTGAGAAAATCGGTTCAAAAATAATTTTTATTATTTCGTATTTTTCGGATATCTAACCGATAAGTTTAAACCCGATTTTCTTATAGTATTTACTATTCATTAAATGGAACACCAACTAGTTTTGGTCAATGTCTATCATCAAGCCTAGAAGAAAAGAGTTGATGACGTATCTTTACCTTTTGATCGGTTGTAAGCAGATAGGGTTAAATTTAATCCAGAACACTGCGGGCCTCTTGGGTCTATTGTATTTCCGCTTTCTTCATATTCAAGTATGGGCGTCGTTACACAATTCAATAGGGAGGGACAAAATTTAAAAATAAAATTAGAATGTTTATTTGATGGTAAACAAGGAAAATGAAAAGCAATACAAATTAATAAGTCTCTAATAAATAAAATAACTCAACAAAAAAGAAAAACTAAAATAAAAAACAAGAAACTTAAAACGTATTTTTGAAAAACAATCAAAAGGTGTTATATAAAAGAAAAATATGAACAAGAAGACAGCCATACATAATAATAATAATAAAAAAAAACAAAACCATAAAAAAAACTCACGTAAACACGTCGACGAACACAAAAAAAACCAGTAGGAAAACGGAAATTTTAAATTTCTCTTTTCTCTACCAAAAATATCGATATCAGAAAACATATTTTTTTTTAATTTTTTTGATTATTTTTCATGCATCGCCCAGTCAGCCGATTTTCATTCATGAATCTCTCCGTGCGTGACAGCAGCGCTAACTATTTTATGAACTAATAGACGATATTTGCGTATACTGACAATACAATTTTTATTATAATTCGTAATTAAAAAATATATATGTTTAATAAAAGTATATGGATTTATAAAACAAGTGACAAAATTAATTTATTATTATTATATATTTTTATTTCTTCAGCTAAAAAAGTAGTATAATCAATTAAAATCAATAATAAAACATAGGCAGGTATTTACGAGAAAATGTATGAGATGTTACCTAAGCCTAATAAGTTGTAATTGAAGAATAGGTTAAATAATGTCAAAATTAAAACATTACTATTATAAAATAACGTAGATTCAAAACATATTAACAAAAATAATTTTTTCAGAGACGTGTTAAAATAGTGTGCGTTGAAGACACAATTGCTAGAAAGATTAATTCAGTATCAAATTTTGAATAATAAAAAAAAACATAGAAAACGTAATTCTAAAAGTAATGAAAAAATATCGTTTTTGTTTATTTATATATTCAAGTAGCAGTCTAAAAATTGATCCTTTAAAGTTATATCATTAATGACACGTTAACTTAAGCTATAGAGTTTCAACCAAAAAAACGTATAAATGTAATATTTGAGTTGCTTATCTCTTCGATCGTTCCACTGGGCAGTGTTTGCATTCACGAACAAAGTTATTGTGAGCCTGTACATACAATGAAATTATTGTCTGTTGGATTAGTGGAGGCCACACTCGAGTGTAACAAAATTTAAATGGCGTTTAGTTTAAATAAAATATGGAATGAATGGAAAATATAAATCGACCTTGCGATAAATGTATTCATTTAACTTCGTTTTGTATACTCATCGAACAAAGACTATAATTTTGATTTCTACGTTATGAATTTAATACAAAATTATAGGTTGATATGGGAAGGTTGCCTAATTCGTACCACTTTTGACGTTTTATTTAATATTTCCTTGAATTTAGCTTATATTAAAAAGTTTTAGTGATTTATCGAAACCTTAATGTATTCGCTTCCTTACCACGTAACAAGGAAAACGTACCCTTTTATAATTTTACGTAATTAATAAAATACATAAGCGTTGCGTTCGGTACGAGTTAGGAACCTGTGTTCCTAAATCGTACCGATCTGTCTCCTAAATCGTACCTAAAAAATTAAATGACCTATCGCATAAAATAAGTTTTAATGAAAACACGTATAAAAAAGTAAAAAATATTCTAAAATGGTTTTGAAACATAAGGACATGTTCTAAAAATAAAAGGTTAGTAATTTAACTGCATAGTTCACATATATAGGTTTTCACATTTAATGTTAATCCGGCACACTCCATATGGGCCCAATGTTTGCACTCCATACACTGAAACCACTTTTCTCTTGACTTAGACCTAGAATATGGTTCCGAACAATACAGGCACCAGGTGTCCTCAGAATTGTCTTCGGAGGAGTCTTCATTGTCTGAAAAAATTATTATGGTTCTTAACGCTGCTATTCTTTGCTTTTTTTCCCTTCTTTCTTGAAGAGAGGGTAAATTATCTCTTGTAGAAAGTTCTGTTTTTTTTTAATACAACAGACTTGCGTTTTTTCTTGGGTTTACGCTGCCCACTCTTGTCATTTAAAGCTCTTTTTATTTTAGCTGCAGCTTTTTGAGCTTTATTTTCTTTGGCTTCTTCTAATTGGTCTTTATAAGGAGTTGAAGTTAATTCTACAGCTTGCTGCGCACCTTTGTAGTTTTTAGAAATAACTGGTTGAGGTGGTGTTAAATCTTTAGATGTTGATATTAGAATAAAGTTTAAATTCTCTGGGGACGCAATAGTGTCCTCCACTACAATGGAAGTATTTGGAGTTTCAACAGTGTCATCTATGGCAGATACATCGGGGTTTGGTATCGGTACCTGTTGTGGTAATAAATATTTTGAAGCTGCGAACACGTCATCCCCAAACACACTTCGATCAACTGGCCAGCATCCTGTACTTTTAAAGCATTTTTCAGCAATAGCTACGGTTGCTGATTTTCCATACGCCTCGGCAAAAAGCTGTGACATTTGAAACTGGCTTATTGTTCGGCCACGATTAGCCCTCAACCAAGTTTCAGCGGCCTGAATAAAAAATGAACTTAAAGGTTTAAAAAAACACACATCCAGAGGTTGAAGTCTGTGTGTTGTATGACCAGGTAATTGTAACATTATTATTACAGATTCTTTAGCTAACTGTAGAGCTTCCAGATTTTTGGAATGCGTAATATGCCCATTCCACGAACAACTCTGAATTAATGTAGCCGGTTTAAGAAATTTCAACTAAACTACCAAGTGGTGCACCATTGGCTAGTTCTGGAGTATGCCTCTTTCTTTTAAAAATAATCATTGGTGGTATATAAACACCAGCTGCACTTACGCAACAAACAATAGTCGTATTGACTCCTCGTTCACCACTTGAGATGGTACCGACTTGGTGTTTACCTTTTTGTGGTTTTTTTTGTACTGTGCTAAAGCCACTTTCATCAACGTTAAAAATTGTTTCCGGTTTAATGTTATGTTTGTCTACTAATTTTTCAATTAATGTAAAAAATCCCATTATATTTTTCTTGTAAAAACCTCTAGCTCTGGCCATTGAAGTTGCTTCTGGTTGTCGAAGAGAAATTTGGGGATATCGTTTCATAAATCCGTAGTACCATTTTTTTCCTGCCATTTGTGCCTCTGCATTAAACTTGTGTTTAATACGGTGCTTTTGAGCAAGATCAAATGCAAGTCTTCTAACGTCTTTAGTTGTAACACCGAAAAGCAACGACTCCATTCGTAGAACATAAGCAGCAATAGAGTCTTCGAAGTCTTTCCCTAGTGTTGTGAGACGTCCACGATGAATAACATTATCGTTTACAACAATATTTTTATTTTCTAAGTGTCTCTTTAATGTAGGTTTGGAAATACCATACCTTTTACTACATTCATTTAAACCACAAATTCCTTGCCTGTACACCGTTAAAGCTCTTTCTAGTTCATCTTGAGACCACTTTGCCATAGTTCTAGAACAATAATTTTTTGACTAAATCTAGAGTTCCAAAATCGTACCGGTACGAATTAAGAATCCCAAAGTGGTACGATTTGAGAGCTTCGACGACTTTAGACACATCGCTTTATTACAAGTTTATTCGATTGTTTTATTAATACGTTTTATAGTAGAAATAATCTCCATACTCGGTACTTTTAGTAGAAATTCCCAAAATCTCATAATATTACCGCTAGATATTAAAAAACTTAATACTTACCATGCAAATTATTACATCAACGTGTACCAAAACAAAACAACGTTCGTTACACTACCATCTCAACTTCAAAATGTTGGAAGAGCATGTAGCGGATGTTTGGAAGGGTAACAGTTCCGCTGGTAATACGAAGATGGCGTTACGTGTTGTAAATTAAGAGAAATTGAAGAGGTACTATAAAGGAGCCGGTACGAATTAGGCAACCTTCCCGTTAAAAAGCCATTTTTAACACTCTTCAAAAAAAGGAGGTTCTCAATTTGTCTAAATATTTTTTTATGTTCAGCGATAATTTTTTACCACGTTGTCCGATTTCTACGACTATCGAGAACAAATATCTCTATAGAAATATTCTCTAGAGAAATAGTCAATATTTGGTCTAGTGAAATAGTCGTCCCAAATATAACACGACCTTGATTGATATTCTGCAATTTTTATTGTTGCTAAATTTCTCGAACATTTTACAATTTGATTCTAGATAATTTTGGCATTAATAATCAATTGAAAAAGCCCCCAAGCTAAAGATCTCGGGCTTTAGTCAGAATATTAATGCCAAAAATTATGTCTCATCAAATCGATATTAAAACGGTCTAGGACATTTGGGCGCGACCGTTTGGGCGCGAAGACGTTTGGGCGCGGGGACATTTGGGCACAGGGTCATTTTGGCGCGAGCTATTTGAGCGCGGGGACATTTGGGCTCGAGGAAATTAAACACATATTATTACGAGTACTATTACTGTTTTATTTTCTAAAATAAAATATATACAATTTTATAGAAAATAAATTTTTAGCAGTCATTTTGTAATTGTATGAAATTCCTCTTAAAAATTCAATAATATTCCTATTATTTGCGCCATAATCATTAATGTAATCTTCAATCATTTTTTTAAATTTTTTATCAGCCTGGATAAATTTTTGTTTTGTAGGTGTAGGCTCATTTTCTGCAAGTAAGTGCTCATAAGCAACATCTCTCCCCCGTTGGACAGTTTTCAGGCTGTTTATTTATACCTACAAAACCTCGTGACTAACATTTCACTCGTAATCTCGTATTTTACCATTTAAACAAAAAATCAAACTTGAAATATTTTTTCAAGAATAATTAGTATATTATACAGGGAGTACCAAAGAGCACACTATGAGGTTTCATAAATGATTGAGTTCGCAGAAAACACAGCGACTATTGGGAGAATGTCCTAAAAGAAGCACATGGGAAATCCTTTATATTGAAGACTTTATAGCAATACCATGTTCAAAAAGACCAGGAGAACTACTCTCCATGAATATGAACCGGTTGAAAATAATAACAGGACTCGTGGCCCAAGAGAGACCTGAACAAAATAGGCATGTACAATGGAGACCTATTTGTCGACACTGTCACACGGACGCAATAACAGCCACGTACTGAACATTGGACAAAAAGAAAGGCACTTTTTTGACAATTCAAGAACCCATAGGACTTGTACAAACTTGTATAAGGAGCTAAAGTGACAGAGTGAATAAATTAGTATGAGTCTAATAAAATAAGCTATTAGGCTTCAGTGTTATCAGAAACTAAATCAGATGAGCCCAGGACAAAAACCTCTTATAGGAGCAAAGAAAGTTGACCAAGTGGAAAAATATAAATAAATGATAAATAAATATTAATCCAACAAGTACTGACAGTGTATTATACATATAAAACAACATAGAGCCATTATTAAAAAAATCAAAGAGCAGGTCCTACCCTGAGCGCGTAGCGCAATAGTTCTCAAAAACAGATGCGATTTACAATTTTGTCGATTCTAAGCGTAGCGCGCGCGAGTTGAGGCGATCCCATCGCTGTGCAGGACCGTACCTGTTTATAATTTTTAATTATTTTATTTTAAATATTTTGGAAAAATGAAATCTGCGAATCGGTCTCAAATTATGCGAACTACCACCCCTACAAATTTGGACGCCAAGTTCGTAAACACCCTGTATATTGATGAGAAAGCAATAAAACTTTCAGATTAACTATAAATAATCGAATTTTTTTTATTGTGTTAGCTAATAAAATGTTTTTTGTCTCTCCTGTAAAATAGTTACAGGAGAGGTTACGTCATAGTACCCTCGATATTTGAAGTTTTAACGTTCACTATTCAGAACTGTCTGTCAAATACCTAATACTAAACACGCGAACTAATAAATTATAACTACTGACATTAGTTATCCGTCTTTCACAAAAAAAAGTTTTCAAATAAGCAGAGGTGATTGTCCTACGACGTATTTTTCCAATAGCAGTATTAAAAAAGTCCCATATGGATTCAAATTTATGTACAACCAGAATTGCTTCAATTAAAACATTCAAATTTAATAAAAATCTAAGAAGCTTTTATATTCTTACTTTAATTTATTATTTCTAAAAATTATTTATCTTTTTATTACATTAATTGTAGTAAAAAATATTAATAACTCTTACTGAAAAAAAAGCTAATGAAAATACAAATTCTAAATATAACCCATTATTCAAAATTCCCGCGCCCAAACGTCCTCGCGCCCAAACGGCTCCGCGCCCAAACATCTCGGTGCCCAAACGTCTCTGCGCCCAAACGTCCCGCGCCCAGATGGCCGCGCCCAAATGTCCGGCTCCGATATTAAAATATTCTCGAGATTTATATTTAAGAAAAATAGCTGACTATTATTAAGGTTGACTCCAAAACCATTCTCGAACGATCTTTCTACGTCATATTGTCCCGTGTCAGTCTGTCATATGTCTGCTGTCAAATATCAAAATTAAGTACGCTTATCACCTGTTTTCACGTTTTTATAGTAATGTTTGTCATTTTTAAAATCCTCCAAAGGCTGTGGAAATCTTGTTCGTTGACTTTGTATAAGCTATTCAGTTAGTTCTACGACTAATTAAAGTAAATATAACCTTTTGCTACATACCTTATTATTTATGAGTCAATACCACATACATTTAACAATAAAAAAATATATAACCACGGGCCATCGTACGGACCATCTTTTTGTATTTCTTGCAATATTATAGCTTGCGTACATTTTGTCTACAGTGTCTACTCCATCTTTCGTCGCGTTATAATTTTAGTTTTTGTTAATCACCAGTTTATATATCTCTTGTTTTAGTAAAGTACCTAATGGATAACAAAATTACTTTATTATTTACTTTTGGGACGTAGGACACTAAGGTGCAATCTTACTGAATTCCAAATAATCAGTCTTTAATCAAATTTAACACCATTTTAGTCGTCTGTTCTGGTTGTAAATATTGTATTTTTTATTTGTATAATGTAATTTTCTTTTTATTTTGATTGATTGTTGTTATTGCTAGTTTTCTTAACCTAAAGAAAAAACTCTTACCTCTTTATTTTGAAATCGATTTTTAAAAACGTTCATATTACTAAATAACCTTCTCTTATAATGTTAAGTCAAATTAATAATTAATTTTCAACTCTTTTTCCTCCTTGGTTTTTGTTTTTGTTAAATTTTAATCTATCCTAATTTTTTCATTTTATTTTTCATTTTACAATATATTGATTACATAATTATCCATCAAAGTGTTCCTGATGATGATGTAATTACATTTAAGAAAAGCTAACTGGAAAATCAGACCTTCTTTGATAACTAGCCTATATTTACCCCTTCATTTTATATTTCCTTAAAGTTTCCAAACTCTCTGAATAAATTGGTTGCTTTTTCAATTAAACTTTAAAATAGCTGGTATTTGGGAGATTACGACACGTATTGCTAATAAAATCAAGAGTTAAAGATACTTTCAATACATTTACTATACTATAGAATTTAGATTAAACTGCCTGCCTGCTTTAAAAGTCTTCAGTATGCCCGCCCGTACGTAATTTAACATCATTGTTCGATAAATGATAGTGATTTTCTATGGAGTTTACCAGGTAGCGAAAAAATAAATATAAAATAGAGTGAGGAATTGAGCAAGTGTAAGTCATATTTGGAGTTCCATGGCGTAGTTATTTTAAAATAGATAATTATATTAAAAGATTTAGACCAGGCGCTCTGATACAAAGTGTAAGTACCATAGATAATATGAGGCGCCTAGATGCAAAACCAGATATTTCCACTTTTCAAATTTCTGCATGAAATGTATCGATATTTTAAATGTGACAATACCGCATCGATTGCAAGTCTAACCAACATTCAAATGACATATTTTCCATACTTAACCTTGATCAAATATTTGGCCGAAGTTCAAAACAAGTTATATCCAATCACATAAAACATGCAAATGCAGATATATTTAGTAACGTGCAAAATTGGATATTGTCTACATGGTCTTCATGCGGAATATTTCGAAACAATCATAAGTAGTTATATCCAGTTTGCGGTCACGTCGTTAAGGGTTAAATCAATATTATTAGTTTTATTGTAAACAGTATAAGATTACTTGCTTTGTTATTCAATATTCAAAGTGTTTCTTATGGTTTTTGTAACTGTAAAGTTGTGAATATGAGTGCCCCAACTGAAAGAATCCCCGGTTTAGCCAGAAAAAAAGTTGGAAATAAAAAATTATGAAAAAGGAATCTTGCATCAGAGAAAAGGTAAATTTGTTTATTTTCCCGCGTTAAGTTTTTAGGTTTAGCTAAGAAACCACCGTGTTTTCCCGTATGTCAACATGATACAAAAAGTTTTAAATGCTCTTCCTTATCTAATCTTGACATAACCCATTTTCATGCAAAATTTTACAAGTCTCGCATCAAGAAGAATCAAGATGCATATGTCCTAAAATATTGCACCATAAGGGTTCCCAAAAGAAGGCGTCTGTCGCAAAATAAGCGAGATAGGAATACATCTATCCACTACTTTATTCCAAAGCATATAACAAAAGATTTGATTCCAGTTTGCAAGAAAACTGATGTTTGTTAATTTTAAAACAACAGTTTATTTATTAATTATTTATTTAAATACTTATTTATTTTATAACACTACTATTATAATTTATTTATATTTCGAATGTCTTTAAACTGTTCACAATTTATCTTCAGTATCCATATATCTAATGACTTTTTGTTGGTCCTCCACCAATATTTATATACAAATTGGTGATCTAGAATGCTCCTCCACCAAAATATCTCATATCCGGAAAAGACCAGAAATATTATCACGATGACTCAGGAATGTTCGCAAAAGTACCTCCGCCACATATGTTTGGTCTTAAGGGGTTTAATTATGTATGATAATCGGACAAGTTGGGCCTCAAAGGCCAAATAAGACAGAGAGGGACTTGGAGGATTAGAGCATGACTGAATAATGAAATGGCTCACATAACTATACCTTCCTGAAGGCACTAAATTTAAGTCATAACAGAGTCAATGACGAGCTAAAACGTTTTTATGCAACTGGTATTATGCCCTTGGAAAATCGCGGTGGTGACAGGGTGAAAAACAAAAATATACATAAAAAAATTAAATTATGGACTTCATTAAGTCCTTTTCTATAATCGAGAGCCATTATTATCGGGGTCACAGTTCCAGAGAATATCTTTCAAGTGATTTAAATATTAATAAAATGTGGAAAATGTTTAATACGAAATTTCCTGAGTATACAGTTAAAGAAAGCTTCTTAAAAGCATTGTTTAATACAAAATTTAATTTAGGATTCAATGCTCCCCAAACTGACGTATGCTCATGATGTTTAGAACTTAAATCTATAATTAAAAACACAAGAGATTTAAATCAGAAACAGGAATTAATGACGGAAAGTTACCCAAGATTCCTGACCAGCAGGCTTATTACAAACGCCAGTTTTACATGTACGAGATAACTTCGCAATCGTCGTTGGAACTTCTAAATCTTTGTTAAAGAAAGACAATGTTTTTTGTTACACATGGAAAGAAACTGAGAAAGCAAAAGGTTCAAAAGAAATTTCCTCTGCAGTTTTTGATAGACTTCAGAAATTTAACCTAGATGACGTAACAGATCTAAGGCTTTGCTTCGATGGATGTCGGGGCAAAATAAAAACCTTACAATGATCACAATGGTATTACGTGGCTCCAGCGTACACCAACGCACGTAAAATCTGTTAAATTGGTATTTCCAGTCACTGGTCAATCATATAACATCGAGAAAAAAATTGGCAGAAGGATACTATGATAAATCCTCAAGAATACTTGGATTTATTTAGCAAATCCCAAAGTGTTTAAGTACTTGGCGTTAATTAGAAAGTCGACTGGTAAGAACAAGTCAAAGCACATGTGCCTGCTACTTCATCGTTACCCTTTAAAATTAATTCCTGCAAACGTGTAATTATCACAAAAAATACTAAAGGCAATGTCATTGTTCAAGGCGAGCCATTTTACAAACATCTTATAGGTATCTGTAAAAAAGGAAACACATTATATGACATCAATCCTGATGAAATGAGTACTGGTTATCGAAACATCAAGCTGGAAAAGATTAAAAACGTGGATGAACTCTTGACAGCCATTTTGGTTTTACCTGGAAAGAGGAAGCTAAAAATTTACGACTTCAGTATTATAGAGATGTGTTATACGATGAAGAAGTAGAAGAAACTCAAGAAGATCTCCTTTGTGAGCCTCAAGAAGACGATCATAAATTTGTATAACTACTTTTCCTATTTAAGTTATAATTAATTTGTTAATAAAGTTCTTAAAATCCTTTACTTATTATTGCCTATTACGATAGGTCTCTTTAATAATAACGCTATAATTAGAAACTATAAGTCAAGTGAAATTTAAAATCAGATAATTCTTATTCCAACTTTCAAAACCAGATATTTTCATTTTATTTTTCGGGTTCATATCTTTAAACTTCGATAAAAATATACGGTTTTCAAGAAAATATTAACAAAAATCCTATTTTTACCCTCTATATTAAATATTCATAGAGAAACCGAAAATTGTTAAAATGACAGTTTTTGCGATTTTCTCAGTTTCACTTATGACGGATATATCGGGTTTTGCATCTAGGTGCCTTATATATAATATGTAAGATAAATCGTTTAAAAGCACGACACTGGTAAAAAGTTGGTAATTCCAAGCCATACTATTTGGAGCCACCATCGCAATAGTATGAAAGAGATGTTGCCAGTTCCCATAAACTTTAGATTAGAGTTATTTCAAACGCATAAGCTGCACCTTGTTTTTTCTTTGTTAAGCTCGATATGCTCCATCGATGGCCATTTGGGATATTGAAAAGAGAGATTTTACAAACTGGTAAAAAATGAACAGTGGATTGGCGAGAGGACGCTAAAATGGCAAAATACAATCGATAACGATAAAATGTAAAATAAAAAATATTTTATGATGATGTAACTAAAGGGTAAGGTATTAATTTTGGATCAAGAAGAATTATAAGTTTGCTTATTTGATGTGATTAGTAACGCCCGAATGCACCGTTTTAAAATATAATCCAGATTTGCAAATCTCGTTTAAATGACTAGTGGTCATTTTCTATGCACCGGCTAAGGATTAGATAATCGAGTTTAGTGATCTGACAACACTGGAATTTTATAAATTTCACAAAAAAGAGAAGAAGAAAACTTCAGTTTTGAGTAGGAGAAATGTATGTCAAAGGATAAGAGGCCGTTTGAAGATAGAAGCCCTATTTTCTTAAATACACCAAAACCGTAAACACACCGTATATCAAATTTTACGCAGGGTAAAAAAGAATGGCAAATGAATTTAAAAAATAAATCTATGGTTAGATGGCAAAACCAATAATATTTTTGGGCAATTAATATAATACATAAAAATTGCTGTATTTTAAGCTTTTCTATGCAAAACGATATACCTCTGAATACTGTACCTACACTGTGCATGTTCAAAACTAAATGACATATTTTTAGTATTTAAAAGTGGACAATATTACATAAATAATATATGTATTGCTTACTTATTTTTACCTTTTTTTAACATATCTGGATTCAAGTCAAAACGGTTGCATGAGAAATAAAAGTAAATATTGACGTATGACGTTTTAAAATTTAGTTACACCGTTCTGATTGGATAGCTCACTATCAATATATTAACGTTTAGCATATTGAGGATGGCATATTATAAATTATTCGAATGATATGATTCGAATACTTGATACATTCGATTTTCAGTCATCCGAGTATTCGATTAGGCCCATCACTACTTGGTGGAGATGGGTAAGAAATTGGAGAACTCGGGTATCCTGTGTAGGGATGTTGCGATACCGGTATGGAAAAGAGTATCGGAATAAAAGTATCGATAGCGGTATCGAAAATGGTATTGAAAATGATATCGAAAATGGTATCGAAAATGGTATCGAAAATGGTATCGAAAATGGTATCGAAAATGGTATCGAAAATGGTATCGAAAATGGTATCGAAAATGGTATCGAAAATGGTACAAAAAATGACATCGAAAATTGTTGTAGTAATCTGACAACACTGGATTTTTATAAATTTCGCAAAAAACAGGAGAAGAAATGTTTAGATTTGAATAGGAGAAATGTATGTCAAAGGCCGTTGAAGATAGAAGCCCTATTTTTTTTTTGTACCAAAATCGTAAACACACCGTAAAACTATCGTAAAACGCATACATGTGTTTTGTGACGCATACAGAATTTTACGTAGGGTGAAAAAGAATGTCAAATGATTTAAAAAAAAAAAATAATTCTATAGTTGGATGGCAAAACCATTATGTTTATTTTTGGTAATTTTAACATATATACATACATACATACAAACTGCTGTATTTCAAGCTTTTCTATGCAAAACGATATACCTATATGAATACTTTCCCTACACTGTGCATGTCTTACCCTGGGTTTATAAGGCTTGACATTTACTGCCTTCGATCATGGTGGACTGTATGACTATGTTCGAAATATGTTACCTGGGGTAAAGGCCTTATGCTCCACCCTGTAGCCTCTGGAAGATACTCTCGAAGTTCTGGTTGATGCACTGATTTAATTCAAATGAAACTATCACCTTATATTTGAATTTGATATATTCACGGCTTACTGATTCCACATTTTACTTATTGATACTTGGTTACATAAATTATTAATTGATTACATGTTACAACTTTTTAAATCAAATCGTACAAATGCTTTAACTTAAATTTCGGCTTGCTGCCGGCGTTGACAAGATTTTTGATGTATGTTGTTCGACTGACGAAACGAAAGTGGTTAGTTATTCTTTCCGATGCAGGCCCGCTGGCTTGCGACGGTTTACCGGCTTTTTCCTCATTGGCCGGTCCAGATCGCATGTTTGCGTACGTGATCATATTAATTGTTTGCGCCATAACAGGTGACTTTGCGACATAACAGGTGTCTGGCGGTCATTTGAAAGTCAAGCGTGTTGTTTCACAAGTTTAGATAATTAGTTTATACAGGGAGTGACTATTCAGTACTTTATTATTTTTGTTTGCTAAAAGCGGAGGTTTATACAGGGAATGTCTACATAGTATTTAGCAGATAGGACATGTTGAATGTAATTTCAACAGTGCATGTTCAAAACTATATGGATGACATATTTTCAGTATTTAAAACTGTACAGAATCACATAAATATTATAATACGCATAGCTTACTTATTTTTACCTTTTTTAACATGTCTGGATTTGCCATCTAACTACAAAATTAAGCTGTAACGTTAGAAAATAAAACATCTCTTAAAAATGACAAAGTTTTCCATCGTATAAAAATAATCACTTTCTGGTAATTTTGTCTAGAATCTTTGTCATCTTCCAAGAAAAGCTGGTTTTCTATTTCCATTTTTTATTAAAATTCAAATAAAATAAACACAAATAGAAAGTTCCAAATATACTGACAAAACTTTTGACATATTTATGACGTTAGAAAATCTCGATTAAATAATTTGATCCTCCGATATTGACGGATTAAAATAAAATCGGATTAAGAATGATTTTTATTACGGTGCATAGCTAAAAATGGTAATAAACGCGATTAAACTCTTGATCTGGATTAAACATGTACGGTGCATACGGGCGTTATTACTTCAATGAACAAAAAGTCTCAGAACATCGTGCGGTAACGCTCACGTGAAGATAACATCGGAAATGTGCGCAGCTTCGATCGAAAATTTTAGCAAAAGAGTTGTATACTGCCAGAGAAGTCGAGGTGGCCATTTGCTCTTTGGGACGACAGATATAAATTCTCTCGGGGCAGAATCGTAAACATAGATGAAACCAGTGTTTCAATCTGTCATGTAAGCACCAAAGGTCATTTATTAGAAAAAGACAAGAAGCAAATCGGCCAATGTGATTCTTGTCACATTTTGCAGAATCATTAGGCTACTGGTATTACAATGAAAGATCATTATTTATATGGAAGTGTACCTGGTATAATTGGTTACGAAGTTAGGCTGGATGTCAGCAGAAGTTTTTGTAAAGTTACTGGAATACGTCCAGAAACAAATGAAAAGCACACTTCTTATGGATAACCAGAAAACTCATGTTATACTTGACACAAATAATTATTGCCGAGAAAATCCACGCACCGGATACAGCCTTTGGACATCGGTGTCTACGGCCCGCTTTTATTGATCATATTTTAACGAATCCGGCAAAGCAATTTCAATATGCGATATTGCAAAACTCACCTCACAGCCGTATTTGCTATCATTTATTCCTATTAATATAATAAAGTCCTTTAAGAAAGCAGGAATCTGGCCAATATATAGTCTTAATTTTGTTGGAGTTCTCAACTATGGACCATCCACAAGTTTACAAGCTGATAGTAATTACGTACCCCTAGAGTCATTAGTAGCTTCTTAGGAACATGGCATCAACGACTTAGATCATATCCATACTCAAAAAAATACAGTTTTATAGCAGGTAGACACTATGGAATTTATAATTCGGTTAAAGCAAGATGTGTTAACAAATGTTGTCAATAAAGTTTCTAGACCAAAATCTTTAAAACTTGTAGATCTAAATTAGATTCGACATTTTCCCATACTACAGCCAACATAGAATAACAGACGTTCTAGAAAGAAGGAAAGATCATGTATTTATACTAATACACCAAAAAAGGACATAGGTTGCAAATAAAAACCTAAATCTTTCAATATTTAAAATCAATTGAAATCCTTCAATTTCAAATAATATATATGAAAAGCTAAAAGAAAATTCATATTAAAAAAAATCATCCAATATTTACTTAATTTGTATTACAAATTAAAAAATAAATATCAGTCATAGGTTAAGTTGTTGTTTAAAATTATTTACACAAAGGTTTAAATATAATAAGGATACGATAAACCAAATGTACCCCACCTCTGTCCAAATCTACCCCATGGTGAGGCACAATTGGAATAATGCATACATAAAAAAATATTTTGTTTGCTTTACACTTGTATGTTAATAATTTCGATAACAATGAATTAATGAATTAATATTAATATGTTTGTATATTGTCATTGTAAAAAGTCTTGAGTACGCCTAAGACTTGCCGTAGGCATTATTAATTCATCAGAAATTCTACGGTAACACTGCCCTATCTGCATACACTGGAGTTTCTCTGTAAATACAAAAAAAGCAGTCGACAGTTTGGAAAAATAAGATCAGAGCAAAATGATAATATATCTACGAAAATGTTAACTTTGGCAAACGTCCAAGTCTCAAAAATCCATGAACAGCCGAGAATTGCGAGAATGGACTCATAATGTTCTTCATTACTTCATTATTTTTTATGTTTTTGTGAATGCATAAAAAATCAACGGTGCACGGTAATTATTTACAAAAAAGAATATCTTCACTATAATATATTTGCATGGAGAGTAATTGACTGGAACTAGGAGAAGAAATTATTTTTATACAAAAAACTGAATTTAATTAATTAGTAGAGAAAATAATAAAAGTAAAAATATATTCTCCGTCCCGTTCAGAAACATTTTTTGGATAACCATTTATGGTTGCTCCTCAAAAACGCCAGTGTTCTGACGCTGACACATTTTAATACAAGCATTTAAAACTTATATTTATTTATTTATTTATACCATTCGTTTATTACACTTGTTATTTGAGTTAATGAATTATAATATAAGTACTAGTAAATATATGGACGAGCAAAATAATGTTAATTTACTATATTTTGTTTGTTGGTTAATTTGGTATACTTGCTTCTGTGTTGGTTCCTTGAAAAATAGTGAGGAATAGTTCATTTGTTGAAGATATTTTTAAACTGAATAATATTATTATTTATGAGGTTATGAAATATAAGGATAGTATGATAGCCTAAAGCGATTAAACCAATGTGTAAGTTATGGTTAATAATTTTAGAGTTTGTTGCTGTTATTATTTTAATTGTTTCTGCTGCGGCTTCTTCTATTGCTTCTACTGCTTTTACTGCTTTTACTGCTTTTACTGCTTTACTGCTTTTACTGCTTTTACTGCTTTTACTGCTTTTACTGCTTTTACTGCTTTTACTGCTTTTACTGCTTTTACTGCTTTTACTGCTTTTACTGCTTTTACTGCTTTTACTGCTTTTACTGCTTTTACTGCTTTTACTGCTTTTACTGCTTTTACTGCTTTTACTGCTTTTACTGCTTTTACTGCTTTTACTGCTTTTACTGCTTTTACTGCTTTTACTGCTTTTACTGCTTTTACTGCTTTTACTGCTTTTACTGCTTTTACTGCTTTTACTGCTTTTACTGCTTTTACTGCTTTTACTGCTTTTACTGCTTTTACTGCTTTTACTGCTTTTACTGCTTTTACTGCTTTTACTGCTTTTACTGCTTTTACTGCTTTTACTGCTTTTACTGCTTTTACTGCTTTTACTGCTTTTACTGCTTTTACTGCTTTTACTGCTTTTACTGCTTTTACTGCTTTTACTGCTTTTACTGCTTTTACTGCTTTTACTGCTTTTACTGCTTTTACTGCTTTTACTGCTTTTACTGCTTTTACTGCTTTTACTGCTTTTACTGCTTAATCTTAATAAGTATCTCGACCTGTATCGGTCTCTCGGGCGTCTTTCTGCGTTAGTATTAGTACTGCGGTAGTATGTGAAAAGGCAGTAGTCGTAATGTTTTTTTTTTGAGAAGTGTAGTAAATTGGCGCACCGAGATCCAGACAAAGGGTTTGTTAGCTAGCAGTGACGGATTCCTCCACTCTATCACAGAAATGTCTACATGGAATCACCAGTCGGTATTAATTCAGGGAGACGTGATATAAAGATGATGGCAGGTACTTCTCAATAAGTTGTCAGGGTATAATCATATATATCTTTTTCTAAAATATCTTTCTTTTTGTCCCAGGATCTTTTTATCATATTCCCTATTAGTTGCCATTTTACTAGTCATGACGTCTAAATGTTTTCTTTGGAGAGCATAATTCCAATAATTTCTTCTCGCTCTAGCCTGCTGACAGTCATTTTCTTCTTTCATTTTTCAGTTGCTTCACAACAGTTAACCCAGTCATTTCTTCTTTTTTCTTTTTTATCCTACAACATTACATACACTTGGTAATTGGTTCATGGCCCAAATCTTATATAATAAATAATAAATATTTCTTCACTCATAGTTTGCATCTTATTACCTATACCCTGTCATAAGTTTATTCAAGAATTTTTTGTTATTACCACCACCTGTAGAGGCCTTAACTTGACAGGTCTCCTTTCAAAAATGTTAGGTTAAGTAACACTACTAATTATTTTTAAAAAAACAACAGTTGTTTAAAATAAGCCTTCTCTTTTAATCTGTTTAATGTATGTGTTTTGTTTTGTATAGTCTTGAAAAATTTTAAATTTTTAACTATTTAAACTGACTAATATTTGTTTTTCAAATATTTTTAACTTTTATATAACTTGTAACATTGTTTATTTTACAATTTATTTCATCCCCCACATTTGATGAAACTTGTTTGTAGTGTTCCCTAGTGGATGGAGAGTATGGTGAGTTTCCTTTTTTACAATTTTATATATCGTTGGCTCAAAGTTAACACACCTTACACCACATATTCTCCTTTCCACTAGGCGAGCCTGAAGATGAAGTGATGATACTTCGAAACCGGTCGCACTCAATGTTTTACTGAACAATTAAACATTAACTTTCCTTGTGAGATATAAAGGACTTTTTCTCCCCCTTCACCATAAAATAATAATAATTATTAAAATAGGGCGTTATTAATAAAAAATATTATAATTTATCATAGTACGCCCGTGAAAAACGTGACGTAGAATGCTTGAAATTGACAGTCTGGCGCACAAATTGTCATGCGCACCGACCGTTTTTTTCACCCATGTCGGCTTAGAAATTAGGAGTAGGGTTTATGTCATATAGCCATCCAGTTTAATATCAAGATCGGTGGTTTTTATTAGTTTTAAAAACTTAATTTTTTTTTTAATTAAAATGCTAGTAGTGAAAAAAATAGTATATGAGCCTCGGTCTTTAATGGACCTCGACAAAATAACTCACTTCTCTACCTTGGCGCATAATATACTATTTGACTTATTGTTTATGACAATATTATCGTTGCTAAGAAAATAAAACAAAACGTTTTTATTCAATTGTTAGAACCGCCAGCCAATATTTCGATGTGTTGTCATGTAGGCAGTGAAAGAGAATAATCACCCTAAATTAAGTCTTAGACAAAAATTATAATTACTGTTTATTTTTAGATTTAGAGGCGTAGATAAAAATTTGTACAATATACGTGTGATAACGCTTTTTTTAACGTACTTCTGCCCAACTCGTGCTATGCACTCGTTGTTCAAATTTCGCATGTTTACTTTAATAAAGCTTTTATCCCACTTATATCGTAAATAACTATTCCTACTCAGAGCATTTTTCCAGATCTCTTGTGCATACATTAGGATTGAATGGACTCATAAGTACCCATACTGAATGAATTATGGGTAATTGGTTCTTTGTCCTTAAGGCCTTTTTGACCCACTAGATGTTGGTGTATGTAGCATCTTTAAAACGGTTGTTTGACAATTATAAAGAAATGTGTGAATTTATGACAAATCAAAAAGCAATGAAAAAAGGAAATCACAAGAGAAGGTAAATGCTTTTCTTTAAAAATGCGAGGTTGTCATGTAATGAAGTAGTGTCTAGTGACGTCACCGTGTACTATTTTATTCTTCACTTAACAGTGAAAAAAAAATTTGTCGGCATAATTTACCTTCCTCTTTTTAAATATTTTTTTTTTAATTCTTTTGATCCCTATTTCTGTTATGCTAGTATACACCACAACTCCACGTTGTTTCTTTTGTATTAATAATGCCACTATATTTGTCAAAACTTCAACAGCTTGAAATATACCATAAATAAAAAATATGAGAGAATAGATATGTTCAAGACGCTCGACATTTTGAAAGATAACGTGGAATAAAAAATAATTTCAAGACGCTTTTCGAATCGTCTGCAATTTGTAACGTTCCTCTCGAGAGTAAAAAGCTCCTCTATAGGCATACGCAGTGTTGCCACAAGCTACTCCTCAATTCTCCGCCGACAGATAACCAAATTCTCCGAATTCACTCGAGATTCTCCGCTCCGCTCAGGACAGTGACTAAAAGCGTTTAAAATTCGTTTCGCATCTCGCATGGAGCAAAAAAAACAACCCTATTGAAATCTAGTTCTTATGCTAGATCAGCTAGATACTAATGCGTATGCGCAGTCAGTGGGCATACTTTTAAAGATTGGTTCAGGACCAAAAAAATAGTTTTAACCCATGATACAAACAATTACAATTTATAGTATCATGGTTTTAACCGATCTAAATTTTATTACAAAATATTGGCAAATCTTCTGTAGGTATAGCCATTACATTTTTGAAGGATTGAGGGTTTTTAGAAATAAATCAATTAATAAACATAAAAACGTATATTGGCATGGACTGACAATGAAAATGAGAGTGATCCACAAAAAATGTTTCTAAAGCAGGCCATGAGTAACAAAGACATGAGTCATGTTCGAGTAACTACGCGCGGCTCTGAATTAAATCCAAACCGACACTTAAAAAGAATTGAACTCTCTGATTTTCCAAGGCCTACTTTAGAAACATTTTTTCTGGATCACTGCTACTAAAAATATGAAATCAACATAACCTTCTCAATAAAATATAAATTGCACAATTCGCAACAAATATTTATTTTTCTTAGGCACACATAATCTACCCACCTGCCATGTACTTCACTTAAAATAAAAAGATTTACCAACAAATCTGTATTTAGTATTGCAAATGACTTTCATATGATCAAATTAATCTTTTTTTCCAAAGATTCGACAATCTATTTAGTGGTGGTTCAAATTGGACAGAACTCCCTTTTTCTTTTACACCTACTTTAGTAAATATTATAGAATTCAGTACACTTAATTGTAATTGGTTCCTGTGGTCTGTTTTAAGGACATTACGAATTCTTTTTACGGACGCATTAGAAAATGGCAGCACAAGTAATAATTTTATGACAATTGTATTCCAGCTCGTTTTTTAAGTTGAAATACTTAATTCCAGTAATTTTCAATGTCATTACTTTTAAAATTGTGATTGGATAAAGCCAGTTCCTTCTAATTATTGTCAAGCACCTGCAGCTGTATTATATTTTTAATACAGGAAATCTCTCTGTTACAGAAGTAAGCGTATTCTGATAGGAATCCTAAAACTTTGCCTAAAATATCATAAATGTTGTCAGAAAAATTAAATCTAGATTTAATTTCACAAAATGTTAGTATTTGAATCTTTTTGCATCTGATTTAAAGCTGTTGTTGCATTAATTCCTAAGTACTCGTATATATTTTCTAATGGCACAAAATAATTTGGATTTGTGTGCTCGATTATATGAACACATTTTTTTCTTTTAGATACTTTAAATCAATGAAGTTTGCACAAAGATACTTCAACAATTTTTCTATCTCAAATTTTAGATGGTGTAATAATGGTTTATTACTTTAAAATAATAAATTAAACGAATTTGTTAATTTTAATACATAGGATAAAAATTCCAAGTAGACAAGAGTAGCCACTTATAAGTTCCACCCCCCCTTTATCTTCGTTATTTATTGTGATATCGGAATATTTTTTTTTTTGTTGCAAAAACTAAAACAAATACTTTCTTATGAATAATTTAGTTATTCTGTGACGCCATGGCTTACTTCCGGTTTTTCCGGAAATAACAGAAAATCGCAATTTATTTTTTATTTTTAAATTGAAACCCACTTTTTTTATTCTAAATTTGAATTTCTGGGACATTTTTGTATAATAATCGTATATTAAAAATTTTCTGGCAGCTGTCAAAATGGCCGCCATATTGGATAATATTGTTTCTAAGCATGTTACTATTAATTCGTTTATGGAAAAAATATAGAAATGTATGATCTTTATAAAATCTTTGTAAGCTTCAAAATTATTATTGAGACGTATTTACCGTATACCAGTGGCATATCTAATCATTTTTATTATTCGCAAACTGTTTAATAATTCCATCCGCCTTTATCTTCGTTGTTAATTGAAATATCGGAATGAAAACTGTTTTGTTTAAAAGCTTGTAACAGATACTTTTATTTACTGGATCCAATTTGTCTATGACGTCATGGCTTACTTCCGATTTTCCCGGATATACTCGTAACTGAAAATCGCAATTTATTTTTAATTTTAAAATGAAACCCCCTTTTTTATTGAAAATTTGAATTTCTAGGACGTTTTCCGACAAGAAGTGTGTGTTGAAATTTTTCTGTTAGCTGTCAAAATGACCGTCATATAAGTTAATATATTTTTTAATATGTTATTGTAAACTCGTTTATGGAAAAAATATGGGAATTTATAAAATCTTTGTGAGCTACACAGTTCTTATTAAGGCCCATTTACAGTATACCAGTGGCGTATCTAAGATTTTTGTTATTAGCAAACCGTTTAATAATTCCACCCGCTCTTATCTTCCTTATTAATTGAGATATCGGAATGAAAATTATTTTGTTTGAAAGCTTGGAATTAATATTGTCAAATAATTGATTTAACTGGTCTGTGATGTTACGGCTTATTTCCGGTTTTTCGAAAATAACAGTAAATCGCAATTAATTTTTTATTTTTAAATGGAAACCCACTTTTTTATCGAACATTTATATTTCTTGAGCAGATCTGTCATCGAACTGAATTTATACGATTTCAGCGTTTGTAACCACTACACCAGTCAACTACCTACCGATAAATAAAATAACAAAAAATAGTTATTTATGCTTATAATAAGTGCATAAAGTGGCCTTTAAAAAAGGCCTTTACATACGAATTGCATACCACATTTCTACTACCGTACATATTGCCCACTAAGATTAAAAATACAAAGGTTACTTTACGCATTAACGCGTAAAGAAAGTTTGAAATAAAATGTGATTTGTCATGTTAAAATATTAAAAATTCTGTCTTGTTGACGCACTAGGGCCTAAAAAGTTTTACTATACGCACAAGTGAAAAAAGTAAAACTTTATGCACTCCGTAGTCCGCATAATGTACTTACTTTAACACACAGTAGCAGAAAAATAAATTAATACGACACACAACAGATTTAAAAAAATGTTTATTTTTATTTTAAATTTTAAAGTAGCTTAATTTCATCAGAAAGATTTAAGGAGTCAATATAATAAAACAATACCCACCATACAATAATAAACATTAATAAGTTCAAGAAATTTAAATTTTCAATAAAAAAGTGAGTTTCCATTTAAAAATAAAAAATAAATTGCGATTTACTGTTATTTTCGAAAAAACCGGAAGTAAGCCATGATGTCACAGATCAGTTGAAGCAGTATTCGATATTATTTATTCCAAGCTTTCAAACAAAAAAGTTGTCATTCCGATTTCTCAATTAATAAGGAATATAAGAGCGGGTGAAATTATTAAACGGTTTGCAATAACAAAAATCTTAGATACGCCACTGGTACAATGTAAATGGGTCTTAATGGGAATTTTAAAGCCTCACAAAAATGTTATACATGCCCATATTTTTTTCCATAAACGAATTAACAGTAACATCAAAAAATATATTTTTTATCCAATATGACATTTTGACAGCTCACAGAAAATTTTCAACACACGCCACAGACTAATTGAATCGAGTATATGATAGTATTTGTTCCAAGCTTTTAAACAATAAGTTTTCGTTCCAATATTTCAATTTGCAACGAAGATAAAAGCGGATGGAATTATTAAACGGTTTGCTAATAATAAAAATGCTTAGATACGCCACTGCTGTACTGTAAGTGCGTCTTAATAGCAATTTTAAAGCTTACAATGATTTTAAATAAATAAATAAATAAATAAATAAATTCTTTATTGCCCAACAGATATAACATCCAAAGATAGGACAAAATATAACAATAGATTTTTAAGAGTAAATATTAATAAGTACTAAAAAAAAAGTGAAAATAAAAATTATAAATTAAATTGACCCTGCGCAAAACATGTTCAATTCAAGTTTTTCAAAGAAAAAAAATGTATATTACAATTCAGAAATAAGTACTAAGATGGTAATAAATAATAATAACAAAATGAATATAAAGCTTATAGCAAAAATTAAAATTAAAAATTGAGGGTGACTATGCGCAAAACATGTGCAAGTTTTTCAAAAAATATATCACAATTCAAACATAAAATATTAACATTTTGGCACATAATATATATTGGTGATTTCATTAGCAGGTTAGTCCTGGGAATAGGAAGAGAAAACGTGTTGAATGTCCGTGCATTTTGTCGTGTTACTAAAAAGTAAAGTCCTTCTAGTAGAATAGAACAATCAATTATATTATGAATTATTTTATAAATTGTAGAAATTGACATTAATTTTCTTCTATTTTCAAGGGATTGTATATTATATCCATTACACAACACATTTTCATCAAATCCGTGGGGGGATAGATACCCCTAACCTTGTAATTTAAAAACTTTAAAAATTTGCGTTGCACCCTTTCAATTTTATGAAGATCATGCATTCCTATATTTTTTCCATGAACGAATTAATAGTAACATGTTTAGAAAAAATAATATCCAATATAGCGGCCGTTTTGACAGCTGACAGTAAAATTTTAATATACGTTTCTTGTACAATATTGTTCCAGAAATTCAAATTTTCAACAAAAAAGAGGTTTCGATTTTAAATCAAAAAATAAATTGCGATTTTAGGTTACATCCGGAAAAATCCAAAGTAGGCTATGACGTCACAGACCAATTAAAACCAGTATATGAAAGTATCTGTTATAAGCTCTAAAACAAAAAAGTTTCTATTCCGATATCTCAATTAACAACGAAGATAAAAGCGGATGGAATTATTAAACGGTTTGCTAACATTAAAAATGCTTACATACGCCACTGGTATACGTTAATGGGTCTCAATGGGAATTTTGAAGATAACAAAGATTTTGTAAGGATTATACATTCCTGTTTTTTTTTCATAAACGAATTAATAGTAACATGTTTAGAACAAATATTATCCAATATGACGGCCATTTTGAAAGCTGTCAGAAAATTTTCAATACACGATTATTATACAAAAATGTCCCAGAAATCCAAATTTACAATAAAAAAGTGGGTTTCAATTTAAAAATAAATTACGATTTTCTGTTATTTCCGAAAAAAACAGGAAGTAAGCCATGGCGTCACAGAATAATTGAATCCATCGTAGGAAAGTATTTGTTCTAGTCTTTCAAACAAGAAAAAAATGATTTCAATATCTCAATGAATAACGAAGATAAGGGGGGGGTGGAACTTTTAAGTGGCCCACCCTGTACTTATTAGAGAGGTATTGCAAGTTCACTTAAGGTCAGTCACTATTAGTGCCGCTCTTATTTTGACATCTGAGCATGCGCAGATCATTAACTTTAATAAAGATTGTGCCTGTCCTTAATAGAGAGATATTGCAAATTTCTATAAAGCCAGCCACTAATAGTGACATCGCAATTTGAGTCAAATAAATTCTATAATAGTACCTAATATTAAAGAGGCATTAGAAATTATAATTTTAGAAGGTTTAAATGACGAGCGCATCCGAAAGGTATA
Organism: Psylliodes chrysocephalus; assembly: GCA_927349885.1. NCBI lineage: Eukaryota > Metazoa > Arthropoda > Insecta > Coleoptera > Chrysomelidae > Psylliodes > Psylliodes chrysocephalus. The sequence goes on along the minus strand of OV651820.1, from coordinate 50,128,884 downwards.
AAGTCGCCACTACCTGCTGCCCTTAAACATCCACAATTTTAGTAGCTTTCGTTTTAAAGTCATCCTCTTTGTAATATCTGAATCGGAAAACACATTGTCATTTAATGGGACTAAACAGTCCATTGTAGAAAAAGGCAAATTATTTTCTGCAAGTAAACAGCAAAACTTTATTTCAGCTCTAGTAACTTTTGAATCGAATGAAGTAAACAAAATATTAATTTTGGTGTTGTCAATTTTTTTTTAATTTTTTATATGGCGAGCCGATTTCTCGTGAGATAGTAAATTACTTCTATGTGGACATATTTCTATGCTACAAATTTTACAGAAAGCCATGTTTATTCTGAACAACTTAACCATTGTGAAAATCTTTTATTATTTAGCCAAGTATCAGAAAATTTCATAAGTTTCTTCTTTTTACGTTTAAGAGGAGACACTTTTTTGTAGATTTCGTTTTTTTGTTTGCTTGTTCTTGTTCTCGTAAAAACTTTTAGCACCAGCAACCTTATTTTCATTTTTACTAAGACTGAGTAAAGATGGATCATTCTAAAATTAAATTACCTATGTTGCATACATTAAATAAAAGCGACATATTTAACATTACATCAATATTCTCAAGACTTTCCTTTCTAATACCTACATTAAAAACTGTAGTATCAGTATCATACTCATTCTAAAAGTACATGGTTTGGTAAATGCTTATAAATGTAAATAAAATAACCTACTTTTTTGAATGATTGTGATTTTAACCACTTCTCCATATTATTAGATAAAACTTCTGTATTTTGTTATTTTGTATGAAGTATTTTTAAATTTTTACTTCGCGGTCTTAGAATATCCATTAAAGACAGTGTCAGTGGCATGTCGGTTGTTAACATGTCAACGACATAAAACACCAATACCATAAATCATAATTTATCATCAGAAAATACTGTTCTGCACCTCTGCATTGGGTTTCTCGTCTCTCAATTCGGCACGTGTTGAGACGACTATCATCGTTCCACAGAATGCGGTTCGTATGTAATGTCTCTCTCACTATTCAATTCGTTACGTGTTAAGTACGCACATAAGAATTTCTGTCCTGATCAACGCAAAAAGCGCCGAAAATACCCGAGATTCTCCACTGATAAAAATTCACCAGTCACAAGTCAACTGTTAACTCCAGGCGGGCAAATTCCCTGCAAATCCTATGCAAAATTTTATTATCCGCCAAATTTTTACGAACTTTCTCAAATTCTCCGGAAAAAGGGGGATTCTCCGCCCATTGGCAACACTGTGCTTATGATCACTTTCCTGCCCAAACATTAACCTTTTCAGGGTATTGCGTATATTGTTCGCTCATCCAGTGAGGATTTTCCCTAGACCAATAGCGGAAATTTTGACGATTAGCAAGACCGTGAAATGTAAAGGTACCCTCATCAGATAACAAAACATGTTCTAGTAATTGGATCACCATATTATCTAACATTGTCATCATTTGTTCGCAAAATAGCGTTCTCCTATCAAAATCGTCTTCTATGGGCTTCTGAATTGCTATTATTTTATAGGGATGCATTTTTTTTTTAATGTTTTAATAATCGATGAATGGCTAATATCGAACATTGGGACTGCTTGTCAACTAGAAGTATGTGAGTTTTCCTGAAACTCAGGCATAATAGAGAGTTATTGCAAGTTCACTTAAGGTCAGTCACTATTAGTGCCGCTCTTATTTTGACATCTAAGCATGCGCAGATGTTTATGTTCTAAAACTGACTTTATTAAGGATTGTGCCTGTCCTTAATTGTGGATGTTTAAGGGCAGCAGGTAGTGGCGACTTTATAGCTTTCGGATGTGCTCGCCGACATTCGTATCTGTTAGAAGTTTTTTAATATTAAATATTTAATATAATCGTCATTTAAACCTTCTAAAATTATAATATCTAATGCCTCTTTAACATTATGTACTATTATAGACAACAAAAAAGATGAACTTTAGTTTAAAGTTAATAAAATAAGGTTAGAAATAAGTATAAGGACGAGGATTCTAATGTCAAAATTTCAGGTTTGCAATAAGTCTGATTTTAGCATGGAATTTATTTGCCTCTAATTACGTTGTCACTATTAGTGGCTGACGTTATAGAAATTTGCAATATTTCTCTAATAAAATAGAGTATCCACTTTATTGAGCTTTAAATATTTTTAATTTATTATAAGTCGATCTCGTGCTCTTGCTTTTGTCAAATATTTTTTTTTTTGTGTAAGGAATCTTGAACTATGAACTGTGATGTAGATAGATGCTACTAATTTCATTAAATTACCACGGTGGCAGCTTAAGGCGTAATGGTATTTAACGTGATTATCCAGTTTACAGAATAGATTCCTATTCACTAACAAAAACAGTATCGACTATCGAACTTTTTCCAATACGCTTTGCACTGTCTATTTATACGGTCCGGACAATGTTACAACGCACGGTTGGGCCGTATAAACATCATAATAAAAAATTATTAAATAACACAAGAACTAAAATAATTGTAGAATTCTAACGTTAAGAAATACAAACTTTATCGTGTAATCAACCAAAATAAAAAAATATGCTACTCATTAAATTTCGATTATAATTAGCTTTCAAATGAAGGGACAAACTTCACAATAGGTAACAGTTTTGTATGCTGCTATCGAGCGTTAAAATCAAAAGTAATCCAATGAATAGTTATATTGCTGAATTCTCCTTAAAATTATCTTTTCAATGACGTGTCATACTTGGCACTTTCCCTATTTAACTTGCATTGGTTAGAGTAACGGAGTGTAGGTCAATGACGTATGACAGTTAATATGATAAGAAGATGTCCTCCTTCAAACTAAAAACGATTTGTCCGAGCGTTTTTTAACATTCATGATATTAATAGCCAAAACCCCATCAAATTTTCGTCACCTTGTATAAAGAGAGAGTATTTAAATTAAAGAAAATTAACTTAAAAATAATAACCTTTAAACAAAATGTAAATTGAATGGATCGATCCCATTATAATTGTAGAGAAGTACTAAATAAATAGTTTTGAAAAAACTATTAAAACCAGTTGTGAAGTTTGAAACGAATAAATAGGCAATGAAATTGATATTTTTGTATTTGATTGTATGTTACTCTTTCCACTTCCTGAAAAAAGATTCCCCATAAAACAAGAAATAGTTAACAGTTTATATTAATAACCTTTATTGGCTACTTATTTGCTACCAATGACCAAGTCCGATTCGGTTTATTTTCAAATAAACAAATATGGCCGTCGATAGAATCATTAAAAATTAAATAACTCACCGAAACAAATGTAAGTTTCTTATATCGTTGTCACATTTCGCACTTTTATTATGAATGAAGCTTTCTACAACACATATTGGCATTTTCAACGTTAATTTCAAAAATTTAAGTCTAAAATACCAAATTATTTCTCGTTGACATATTAAATTTGGACGTACAACGCTCTGACATGTGATATCCTCAACTGTGATTGGTGGGTGTAAATAATTTCGAAATAGGATTATGCGCAGTGTCTTATATTCCATCTAAGGTTATAGGATCAACCCCAGGTTGATCCAACAACATTTAGAATCCACTCACCCAAGGATCTGCACAAACTTGTACAAGGTATAAAGGTGCAGAGTGGGTGCTATGAACTTGAACTAACATGGGGTAAAACACAATAAGCCAATAAGCTTCAGTGTTATTCGGAGACACATAGTCAGACGAGCCCAGGAGAAAAAAAAAAGGTTATAGGACACAGTACCCCGATAAAAACTTTTTGTTAAAAAAAAATGCCCGGCTAAAAATACCAATCAATTTGAACACATTAAAAATACATTATTTTTGACTTATTGTTTATGATAATATTACCCTTGCTAAGAAAACAAAACGTTTTGATTCAATATTGGGTGGCGGTTCTAACCCAACATTTCGATGTGTCGCCAATCGACATGTAGGCAGTGGTAGAGGATAACAATAACCCTAAATTAGGTCTTAGACAAAAATTATAATTACCGTTTATTTTTACGTTTAGAGGAGTAGATTAAAATTTGTACAATATACTCTTATCCCACTTATATTGTAAATAACTATTCCAATTGAGAACATTGTCTAACCCTGGGTTTATAAGGCTTGACATTTACTGCCTTCGATCATGCTGGACTGTATGACTATGTTCAAAATATGTTACCTGTGGTGAAGGCCTTATGCTCCACCCTGTAGACTCTAATGCACTGATTTTATTCAAATGAAACTATTACCCTATATTTGAATTTTATATATTCACGGCTTATTAATTCCACATTTTACATATTATTACTTGGTTACATAAATTATTAATTGATTACATGTTACAACTTTTTTTAAATCAAATCGCACAAATGCTTTAACTCAATTTTTCGGCTTGCTGCCGGCGATATTCATCAAGGTTTGTGATGTGTGTTGTTTGACTGACGAAACGAAAGTGAAAGTTTTCTTTCCGATGCAAGCCCGCCAGCCCGTGACGGTTTTACCGGCTTTTTTCTCATTGGCCGTCCCAGATCGCATGATTGCGTACGTGATCATATTAATTGTTTGCGCCATAACAGGTGTCTTTGCGACATAACAGGTGTCTGGCGGTCATTTGAATGTCAAGCGTGTTGTTTCACAAGTTTAGATAATTAGTTTATACAGGGAGTGACTATTCAGTACTTTATTATTTTTGTTTGCTAAAAGCGGAGGTTTATACAGGGAGTGTCTACCTAGTATTTAGTAGATAGGACATGTTGAATGTAATTTCAACAAACATTTTTCCAGATCTCTTGTGCATACATTAGGATTGAACGGTCTCGTAAGCACCCATACTGAATAAATTATGGGTGCGGAGCATCATATAAATTGGTTCTTCGTCCTTAAGGCCTTTTTGACCTACTAGATAGTGTCTTTAAAATGTTTGCCAATTATAAAGAAATGTGTGAATTTATAACAAATCAAAAAAAAAATGAAAAAACGAATCAGAAGCGAAGGCAAATGCTTTTCTTTTAAAACGCGAGGTTGCCATGTAATAAAATAGTGTCTTGTGACGTCACCATGCACTATTTTATTTTTTTTTTGTCTTTACTTAACAGTCGAAAATAAATTAGTAGACATAATTAATCTTCCTCTTTATATATATATATATATATATATATATATATATATATATATATATATATTTAAAATCATATTGATCCCTACTCTTCGAATTTAATAATTTTATTTCTGTTATGCTAGTATACAACACAACTCAACGTTGTTTCTTTTGTATTAATAATGGCACTATATTAATCAAAACGGTAACAGCTTGAAAGATACCATTGAATAAAAAACATGAGAGAGTAGATGTGTTCAAGACGCTCGACATTTTGAAAGATACCGTTGAATAAAAAATATTTTCAAGACGCTTTTCGAATCGTCTGCAATTTGCAATGTTCCTCTCGAGAGTAAAAAGCTCTCTATATGCATACGGTCATTTTCGCAGAGTCCAACACAGGGTAAGTGAATAAACCATTGATTTTTTTTTCTGGTTGACGATAGGTGCGACTTTTCCTTGTTTACGATAGCTATGAAACCGCATATTGCCGTGCCATACCCTTACGCCTTCGGCTACTCTATTTTTTATTCTCATTTATTAGTCAGAAGAAAGACGAGCGACATCACAAAAGAAAAGATTTATGCGAGAGTTTTTATAAATGAACTTAGTTTGAGTAGTTATTTATACAGTATATGGAATAAATCGCATTTTTTTGGCTAATTTAACCATCTAAAAACCGATTGAGTAAGGAGTTAGGTCCTTTATTTCTCACAAAGTTATTTATTAGTGACCTATTTCGAATTAGTCCTTCAGTCAATAAATTGTAAATTAAAAAGTTTTTAATAAAATAAAAGTGAAAATTTTATTAATAATTTGACTTACCATAATACATTATGGAGTAGCTACAAGGATAAACAATAAAAAATAAGAAGGTCACTTTGTCTCATTTATGAAAAATTTGTTTTTTCCGGTGATGACCATTAACTGAAACGATCTAGTAGTCGTATTAAACGAATTTTTTATTATTATTTATTTACTTCCTACTATACAGATTATACCAAATTTGTGCAATGCATAACCTTCTTTTAAATAAATGATATTTATAGTCAGGGTGACAATTGAAAAAAGTGGAAAATAAGGTATACATGAAATGTATTTGTTGATTTTGGTTGTATTCTTAGATTAAAGAGACCGGAGATGAAACATGTTGTCTATTTTAATCCTAAGTACGCAACCAATTGAAAATCATTGTTTCCACGACGCTACCTGAATTGCTCCGGGTGTATATTCTCCAACTATGGAAAAATGAGTGTGGGAGCACTCTCTCACGATTTGGCCTTGATGCGCATGTCACTCGATTAAAATTATAAGAAATAATAGCTTTGTCCCAACATCTCACAAAACCGTAATATTACGGTCATCGTCATGCGCAGTAAATAAAAACCTATCAATAAAGCCCAAAGTCGAACGGTTTTTATTTACACTTTCTCCGGTCAAATGTAACCATTTTCTCGGTATATAGTAATTTTAACACAGTTTATAGAGTTATGTATTTTTAAATCGATATTATGACCAGTTTTAGAGATACATGTCTTAATATAGAATATATACATTGAATTTATGTTCTGGGTAGATGTCCAATACAAGGGACAGTTTAAAACAGTTGCGGCTCATGACCAAAATATTGGTGGTCCACAATGACAGAATATAGATATCAGTACCTACAGATGTAGGTAAAAAAACATTCAGTGTTTTAGAAAGGTATATTATACCGAAGACTCTTAAAGTTTTTACTTACATCTGTACTAATACATGACTGTATTCTCTCATTGTGAACTCCCAATATTTTGGACACAGCCGCTAATGGTTTAAAATAAGTCACAATAATAATATATTTTTGTAAACACTGAAAAACTACAGTTGTGTCACATTATTATATTTTTCTTTTTATACAGGGTGAGCCATCTAGCCAACCACCAAAAAATAAGTATGTTTTGAAATTATTAAAAAGACGACCTTGCATTTCTTTAGTGACTTTTGAGTAAGTTAATATTATTACATTAGGTAGGTATGTAACCCAAGTAACATTTTTAGATTTATCAAAGTATACAAGGTAACCATAAAACCTTTTTTTAAAACACTGATAAAACTTTTGAATCCGCAAGATAGCCTTAAGGCTGCTATAAATCTGCTATGAGACTAAAAGGGAGAATCCTATGACGGTTCTAAGGAGTATTTTTAAAACAATATCTTAAAACTATTTAGACCTAAGATAAAGTCCTTAAGAGTATATTAAGAATTTTATTAAACCATTTTTAAATCTTTTTTAAGATTATGATAATAAGTGGGATAGGCATAAAAACTTTACAAAACTAATCAGTTTTAAGGGAATTAAATTTTAAACTGTTTTAGCTTTATTCTGTTTTATCATACTATCTGACAGAATGATTTTGCAAACATGTTGGGATAACTGCCATATTAGAAATTAATTAATATATAGTGTATGTTTAATTTGTTTGGTTACATTTGTTATTTCTTCAATTTTCAAACACACACCAAAGTACTGTTAAAAGTGGACAAGGTGGGTCGTAATAAATGATGGGCCTTACAATATATGAAATATATGTAAAAAAAGGATTATTATACGAATTCTAATCTATTTACCGAAAGTTATTTAATAGAAAATAACATTGTAAATATCGTATATATAGCACTATAAAATGATTACATTTGTCTTCGATGTTTTTCATATAAAATATCTCATTTTGTATTTTTCAAATTTTTTCATGGAAGTGACTATTTAACCATCAATATAAATCCTATTGTAGATTTGTCTTTGCATGGATACTTGTCATCGACAGAAAACCATTTTCAATTGCGCATACTACCTACTGGACTATCAGAAACAAACTTTGTGTTTATTTATACTACAGTATATTCCAATATAAATTACATAATCTAAAAGGAATTAGCTGTAGATATATTTGACAAATTTGACATTATGTGGTTAAACGCAGTAAACGCAATCATAAATAATAAATCTAGTGTCATTGGCACACTGTTGTAATTGACACACTATCACTGTCTTTGGTACACAAATTACGTCATTATAAATCGAAAGATTTTAGAAATATTTAAACTTTGTCCATAATTTATTTTAATATTCAAAAGTAAGTTATTTGAATGTCCTTTACATATTTATATATTTTACATAATATGTGGTTAAACAGCCACTGCCACATTTAAAATGGAGGATTTCCTCATTGTGTTCTATATGTACCTAAAAACGGGCATTAGCTTACAAAACTAATAAAGAACAGAAAAACCTTTTTGGGACTTTCCAGTTTTAAAAAGCTCCTCATATACTTTTTAAAGCGTTTCATAAAACAATAGTAAAAACGAAAACCTTAATAAAACATTCATAAGTTCAATCAGAAGGGCATAACCTAACCTCACTTTTGAGCTTCTTATTTACTCTATGAACCAGTCAATCAAAATATAAAAATTAGTAATAATATATTAACCTTTTTTTTTTCTCTGATCATTTCCAGCATATTAGGAGCCTCAGAATGTTTCTTTGGTATTTGTTAAACAATGGCACACAATGAGGAGAAGGAGAAACATATATATTTTTTCATTCTCTATGGAAATTACCATTTTTATTTTGAACAATTTATCTTTCAGCGTCAACATTGTGAAAGGGTTTAAAAGCTAGGTATGCTCTAAAACTAACTTATTAAAACTATGTAGTTTTAAAAGAGCCCTATTGTTAACTAGATTAAATAAATTATAAGTGTTATGTAGTAAAAGTGTAGAAAATGTACCTAAAAGGTTCTGGGATCAATTTAATTTAAAGTATAATCCTAAAACACTTTTTAAAACTAAGTTATAAAACCTACTTAAGATAACTGTTAAAAAGTATGCCTCTTTAACACCAAACACACCTTAGGAGTATCCTCAAACTAAATACTTCTAAAATTACTTACTAATTAACCCTTACAGGACAGCGATAAAGCATAGTTTACTTTAGGATAAACTAGTTTTCTTAAATAGACTTAAAGGAATCTATGAAACCAAGTACTAGGATCAATTTATCCTATAGTCCTATTAGCAAAAAAAAATAACTGTAATAAAATAATTATTAATTTTTATGCTTTTGCAAAACTATAATAAAACATAAATAAAACTTTATTCTCCTAAAAATGTTACTTGGGAATCATAATACTTTAAAATATACAGAGTAATCTAACTGTTTCTAGTATAACACCCTGTATAGGAAATGTATTGTATAATATTTTGTTGCCAAAATACCATATTGTGTAGTATTTTTTAAAAATATTCTCCCTGACGTCACAGTAAAATTAGTGAAATCGTAACTAAAAATATTTGTAATTTTACGTAAGTACTAATGTATTTCTAAAACATGTAGTAAACGTGTGTTTATATAACAGAAATTCAATTTAGCTCGTAAATTTGAAAATAAAAATTTCTAAAAACTAGGCAATTTTCAATTTTAATTTCGAAAACTAGACATAGGATTAAATTTAGCCTATTTACACTTTTGGTTACTAGGTTGAGCACAGTAACATACCAAAGATTCAGAAAATTTGACAGGTTGCCACTTTTCATAAGAAAATACGTGACATGTGTAAGTTTTAAACCTCCATATGAAATGATAAATCTTTAAAAATGTATGGACAAAAACAATTGGAAAATCAAAATCAGACAGGATTACATGATTACAAGAAAAAGAAATTATGTTTGAAACTTTAGCTGAACAAGAATAGGTTGTTATTTTTTATGTTGTTTTTTATTTATTCAATAAAATTATTATCTATATTAACCTAACCGTAACCCCATTAACTCTTAAATTAACCAGTCTCCGATAACTTCACACCAGTAAGGTCAGTTTCGTACAATAAAATTATGAGAAAAAAAGAAAGGTAATTCCTACGGCATTGTACAATTTGATTTTGGTCACTGGTGATAAAGCAGGAGAGTAAGAGAGTGTAGGAACGCTCTCATGAGTTCGATAATAGGGTACCCGATATTTATATTCAACGGTCATCTCCGCCTGAGTTTATCACCATTGACAGCTGTTTTTTGATTTATTTGTTTATGTTTTAGCAATTTATAGTGTTTTAGTAATTCAATTTCAAGTTCAAAAAGCCACGTCAATGTTATGAAAGGGTAAAAATATATTCGTTTTCACTGATAAATATTTATTAATGTTTTGACATAAAGGCGTCATAATCCTTAAGGTTAAATACTTTAGATTCGCATTAAGCTATTTCTCTAAATATTAACCGTCAAATATTTCAGAAAATAAATTAAATACAGGTAGACCTACTTAAAATTTCAAGGTTCATTTTATTTTCAATATGATCTAGTATAAGCAAAAAAAATAAAGTTACCAGAGTCATATTGTTAATAAAATGTTACATTATAAAACTTGAAAAAAATGTATTTACTAAAAAATCTAAATTTTTGCAATATTTATTATTTGCTCTACCTACAATCTAATGTGGGTTTAAAGATAACGGGATCAAAAAATCCGAATCTATAAATTTTGGAGATAAATGCTCGGATAAAAGCAAGCGAGTGATAGGGATAGATTAATCGATTATTCGGTTACTTTTTTTTATGAAAATCGATGTATCGGTTATAAATAATCGATTATTTTCAATTATTCGACTATTTTCAATAAATTATTTTTGGTTTTTCAAAGATAACGTATTAATCGATTTTAAAGGAAATACAAAAAGAAAATAGAATTTTTACAAATAATCGATTGATCGATTATAATCGGTTATTTTTAATAATCTAAATTTTGGTCATTTTCTTTTTTTAGAAAAATCGATTTAACGATTATTTTTGATTTTCCAAATATAATCGAATATTCAATTTTAAAGGAAATACAGAAAAAATAGATTATTTGAATAAATCGATAATTTGGTTATTTTTTTAAGAAAACTGATTTATCGGTGAATCGGTTTTTTAATTACTCGATTATTTTCAAACAGTCGATTATTTTCGATTTATCCAATATTTTTGAATTATCGTTTATTTTCGAATAAACGATTACTGTCGAATAATCGATCATTTTCGATATTTTAAACATAATAATCGATTTTAGAGGAAATTTAAAAATTGTCTTCTAATGTTACTCAACATCGCAACACCGCAAGCGTTTTTCGTCTTCTTAAGTCAGCTAGGTCGAGAGATTTAGTTTTGTATAAAATACTTTTTACATATCCCCATAAGAAAAAGTCTTGTGATGTCAGATCAGGGCCATCGATCCTTGCGTCCCTATCCACCGATTTGGAAATACTCGATTAAGGTACTGTCGGACATTGATTTGGTAATGGGGCGGTGCTCCATGGATCGGGATATAAGTTCGTTAATGTTAGCACGACTTTGTTTTGGAACAGTGCTAAATAATAATCGCCATTCAAATTGCCATCAATGAAAAAGGGACCTGTGATATAATCGCCAACAATTCCTGCTAAAACATTAACCTTTTTAGGGTATTGCATATGTTGTTCTCTCATCCCGTGAGGATTTTCTCTAGACCAATAGAGGCAATTTTAACGATTAGCTTGACCTTGAAGTGTAAAGATACAATCATCAGATAACAAAACATGTTTTAATATATGGATCACTATATTATCTAACATTGTTATCATTTGTTCACAAAAGCGTTCTCCTATCAAAGTCGTCTTCCATATGCTCCTGGCTATTATTTTATAGGGATGCATTTTATTTTCTGCTTATGTTCTAATAATCGATGAATGGCTAATATCGAACATTGGGAGTGCTTGTCGACTAGAAGTATGCTGATTTTCCTGAAACTCAATCATAATACCTATCCAATTTAGTATCATTAGTTATGGCATTGTCGGCTGTTTTTTGTTTGCCTTAGGTGTCCAAGCTCGAGAAACTGCTTCTCTATTTTACTAATTGTCCCTTGGGATATTCGCGGCAAATTTGAAAATATTTCATGAAATAAACGAGCAACTTCCATTTGTGCCCGTGTGTTATCTCCATAACCAATCATCTGTAGAATTGTTATTTTGTGTATTTCTGTTAATTAAACCATTTTTTTGATATACAGTTAAGGAAATTCAAACGACAATAACACTGACAACTACTGTCATGCAGTCAGGCAACAATTTGCTAAGGTCAGGCGTTTTAAACAAAACTATTTAAGTATCGCTTTTTTTATTTTATATCAGTAAAAAGGAAAGCTGAAATAGTTTTTGCTTACTTTCTCATTATTAAGACCTAAATAGACATAAGTATTGAGTATGTTGTACCGAATTTCTGTATTCAAACAATTTTATTTTGTTTTTGTTTTGTTAATTATTGCAATAAATCGAAAAACATTTAATATTTCCGAAACAGGTATAGGACATAGGACATAAAGTATGTCTAGAATTTTCTGAAGAATCCATAAATTGAAAATTTTACAGTGTTGCATTTAAAATAAGATAGTTGGTATTGGCCACTGTTACATGATACAATCTGTATAAAAAGTTTTTGTTAAAAATATACGCAACTAAAAATACCAGTCAATGTGTCCGAGCGTTTTTCCGAACACGTTCTCATTTATTTATTACAGAATGTATTCCATTTGGCTGTTCCCCACTAAGAAAGAAGACTACTACTAATCAAAGAAATGTTATTAGTATAGCTAGAGTTCAGGAGATTTTCAAGACTATGAGGAAAAATGATAGTTATAAGAAAAATTAATTAAAATGCTCGAAATGTTCCACAAAATCAAAAACTGTTCATTTTAAAACAAGCAGTATTAGAAACTTTAGAAGAATATTAAAAGTTGAAGTAAGAGTAAAAAGGTTAGATGCAAAACGAATTGGGGATTAAAAGGAAAATTGTATAAAATAGATTAAAATTAGAAAAAGACATTTTTTTAGCAGGAACCGATTTCATGATGGTAGATAAAATTAGATTAGATTAGGTTAAAAATTAGTGAGATGAATCTATTGTAGTTCATGTCTAACTCATACTTCACCGTACAAGCCAAACCTTTTGATGAAGGCTATTGTTAGATTCGATAAGACTTGTTTAAAATTGGTATACTCCAGTCGAGTGATTCCGAAGATTTGGAACCTAATAAAGCATTATTGCTAAACATACATAAAAATGAAGAGTTTGAGGATTTTCTCATGGACCCAATATTTAGATTTTTACCAAATTTATATGGGACCACCCCTGAAGTAGCCCCTTTCTAACAAAAAAAGAATCATATAAATCAGACAAAGTAGTAAAGCATTATCGCTAAACATACATAAAAAATGAAGAGTTTGAGGAGTTTCTCATGGATCCAATATTTAGATTTTAACCAAATTTATATGGGACCACCCCTGAAGTAGCCCCTTTCTAACAAAAAAAGAATCATAAATCGGACAAGGTAGTAAAGCATTATCGCTAAACATACATAAAAAATTAAGAGTTTGAGGATTTTCTCATGGACCCAATTTTTAGATTTTGACCAAATTTATATGGGACCACCCCTGAAGTAGTCCCTTTCTAACAAAAAAAAGAATCATATAAATCAGACAAAGTAGTAAAGCATTATCGCTAAACATACATAAAAAATGAAGAGTTTGAGGATTTTCTCATGGACCCAATTTTTAGATTTTGACCAAATTTATATGGGACCACCCCTGAAGTAGTCCCTTTCTAACAAAAAAAGAATTATTGAAATCGGACACCGAGTTAAAGAATTATCGCTAAACATACATAAAAAAAATATATATATATATATATATATATATATATCTAGCTACGTGGCATTACTGGGACTCCATTCCATAAATGGCCTACCAAAACTCCACCGTATATACGCCATTATATACACCGTTATTTGTAAAGACTAATTCAACTACCATTAGTTGGATAGGTCAACGTAACGTCCACTATATACATTTGACATATGTTTTGACACTGTTTATGTTAATACGCCTCCTCTTACTAGAGATAATGTATTTACTGAGGCTCCAAGCACTGTTGCCACTTTTTAATAATTTATTTAGCAGAAGGAAGAAAAACCTAATTACTCAGACCATATGTTTTTATTTAAAATAATAATAACCCGTTGAAGATAAACCTTCTTAGCGAGTAGTATGCGAATTCGTCGTTTCTGCCGGCAAACCAAT